>JASXSY010000418.1:0-345407 GCA_034509805.1 Sipha maydis
CGACCAGTTTCAGGTGCGACTCAAATATCAATGATTTTTACAACATATAGGATTCACTAGGGTTGCCGATCGTTCTTTAAAATCTTTGTATTTTTTTCTTTTGACACAAATAAACATGTAAAGCCTTATAATATTTTTAAATATTCTACAATCAACACAGCACACATGCTACGTTATATATATATATATACGGTATATGCTTATACTGGTTAACGCGACGGGTGGTTCTTGATAGCTTAAAATATGTATGTATGTGTGTGTACGCCACGTGTGCTGTACATAATTTATATTGTAAGCATATACGAGAATATATTATATTCCTATTGATATGGTACATACACTCTCATAGTGACCCTCATGCACAGTCACATGCACACAAGCACACACGTTTCTACGCTTGCACATAAAATATAAAATAAAATAATAAGTTGAGTTAAATAAAAATAGTGTTATAACAAATTGATGTAACTATTGATTTTTTATGTCCCTCGTATTAAATTAGTTGGAAATGTCGGGAGTGATGTATTTAGAAAAGAGTTTAATGCCCAAAACTTCTGATTTTTTAATATCGACAAAATACCAATTTTTTTTTTAATAAAATTATATATTTACATAATGATTTTATGTAAAACTTGTGTAACGATATTTTTAATTGATTAAAATATTAATTATTTAATTTTTTTAGAAAAATATAAATTTTTATTTATTATTATTATATGAATTAGATATAGTTAATAACTATTAGTTATATTATACAGTATATAATTATTATTACTCCAGATTTTTGATGTATATAATAAAAATAAAAATAAATACTTTACAAGTGTTTTTTATTTATTTTTTTTTATGAAAACTGAATTATGTATTTATTTATAATTTTACACATTTTACATATTTATTTCTACCCTAATATGAAATAATAAATAAAAATTCAAGAAAAAGATTCTAAACTAATACATTTCGGTAATCTAAAATGAGTTAAATCGATTCAATTTAACTATTTAATATAATAAATTAAATATGGTCAGTTTATTTCATTAATCAAAAAAGAAAATGATTTATCATTTTTATATAATTCGTTGTAATTCAATATCTGTGTATGTAAGTGGATCTCATATTTTTAAGATTATTTGACGACCGAATTTCATGCTCCATCACTGATTACACGATATAACTAGGCATAGTTCAATGTTTTATATTTAAAATTCATGAGTGTATCTTACATAAAAAAAACTCCGAGACCAGTTATAAAAATATTGAGAATATGTATGGCAAACAATAATAACCGATTTCGAGATAGGAAACAATTTGATGTGTGCAGGTTATGTATAAGACTTATAAATGTAAATGTCGGATGTGTTCTCATTTGTAATTCGATTTTTAGCCATTTAAAGCTACTTCCAGAAACAGGATACTTAAAATTATGAAAATATTTTACGATTTGACAACAATACGATTACATATCACGTGATCCAAATCTCTTCAATAAGTATTCATATATTTATAAATGTTGGTGTTGTTCTATTATCTTGTCGATGTACACTAGTACACTATCATATTCATATACAACACTAGACAAAAAAAAAACGGGATTTGAACTATGTAAATAATATCTTCTACAAAGTCACATTATTTTTTTTTTTGTCATTTAAACAAATATTTAGGTTTAAACCCCGTAATGATTTAAAAATAAATATATTAAAAGAGTTATGTTGTGAAAATCAAAATATTATTTTGAATTATTTTCATAGTATTAGGATAAAAACCATAGATGTCAAATAAATATAATTGAAGAGTGAAACAGTGTATTTGAAATGTTTATTACATATAATTATAAAAAATTGGTCATTACACATAATTTTGAATACCATTTTAGATTATGAGTGAAACGAGGAATTTATTTATGTAATGGTTATCATTATATTCATATATAGTACATCACCACGATGTGTGTTCTTATTTATTAATTGTTTTTTAATATGTCTACAATATTTTAACTAATAGTTCAATTCAGATCATAAAAATAAGGAATGATTAAAAAATATTGTCTTGTTGAAACTTTCAAGAAGTTAATTTGCACTTTTCGAATTTTTCAAATAATTGAGAAGGACTTGCAAAAAAATTTAAAAAACTGATTAAATTTGTGAGATCCAAAATCTTTTTTAACAATATAAAATTTAATTTTCATAATTACTAAAATTAATCATAGAAATTTAAAACTTAAATAATTATTATATTAAATAATTACGATGACTTTTTAATTTTGTTTATAGTTATTTTATATTTTCATGTTTTCATTGCTTTTTTCATAAAATGTAAATAAAATGATTTTGTATTGAAGAGAAGTCTTAAAAATACAACATACAATTTTTCTTGTTTATTTTTTTACATATGCAGTAAATTAAAATCACGGAAAGGAAAATATATTTGTAGTTAAAAATACATATACCTAACTTTCAATTATAATTTTAAAACAATGTCCAAAAATTGAAAATCAAATCCTTCATAAGTTGTTTTTTGTAGTCAAATAAAAGTTTTCCGGGAAATTGCAAATCATTTTATCAGTATTAAATTATAACATTTTAATGAAAGCAATGATACTTAATATTTTAATGATACTTTTACGGAATTCATTAAATTATTCGAATTTTTATACGAATTTGAATCTATAGTTACTCTATCATCTTAAAATATTTACCGTAGATACTTAAAACATCAAACATTCAGTAGAACATTAAAAATTGATTTGATACAGAAGTTTTACGATTTTCGTATAATAATTAGATTTATGTATATATTTTATTAAAATGTATACATTGCTGTAAATTTTAAATTAAGAACTGAGCAAACAAACTAAAATTTCAAAACTAAAGTAAACCGTTTATGGACATAATATAAGTGGATATACTTTAAAATATTATTTTGCATAGACATGAAAACAGCTTAATCAATATTTTGAAAATGTTATGTTTACAAATGTTATTTTAACCATTAAAACACTCATACATACATAACATTTATTATACTCCAGATTTATATGTAGCCTTAAAATAAAAAGCTCGCTCATTACCATAAACTATGTCAAAAACTTAAAATTATTTAAAGCGTTATAAAATGTATGTTGAGCTTACTTTATAAATAGTTTATTTAATTCGATCGACCCGATAACATGCAAACAAGTCTTTATTTATACATATATATTTATAGTAATATAAATATATCACTATATAGATACTAAAGATAAATTATAATTTATTATTTCTGTGTGCCTTAACGACATTTTCCATTATGGCAATAATCACGGTAAATAATTGAACAATCCATGTTACCTAAATCAGTGAAAAGAGTCTTGTCCAATTAATGTTTAATACTTTTGAATAATACGGTTCAATAATTTTAATTTGGTGCGAAACGACATTTACGTCTACTATAAACCACAAACGAGTTACGACGTCTGGCCACAAATTGTATGTCAGCTACAATCTCGTCAGTCGACCCGTCACCTTGACGACGGCCGCAGAAACAGCCTGCAAATATTGGCGGACAAACAAAAATCCATCAAGTTTGCAGTACATAACAGTGGCCACTACTAAATAATAATAGTAGTACCAATATTATTATTATTTTTATTATTATTATTATTATTATTAATATTATTTTATTCCGGAAAAAAAAACACGTTACATAATATTTCGGAAATTATCAATGGGTATGTAGTACAAATATGAATAACACTACAAATATTTTAAAATGTTTAAGAAGGAATTTCACTACAAATTATCGAATTATCAAGCTTTATGACATTTTCTAAGTATCATAAAAAAAATGTGAAGATTACAAAGTCCCTCCTAATGTATATCGTTAATACCCAATATATCATGAGAGAAACGAATGGACGAAGGACAAACACTTGCATTGGTATTTGTAGACCAAGTTTTTAACTGTCCATTAATGAGATGATTACAAAAAACCACTTAAGTACATATTTTATCGACCGGCTAGACCACTTTACAAAAGGACGTTTACACGAAAAACAATTAGTAATTAAATCCACATTTTTTGAATTTTTCCAACAGTATCAGCACACAAGAACACATTCATGTAACTTCACAATTTATAAGTGGTAATATCGTATATTATTTGACCGAATAAAAAAAATACTTACCGGTGCATTCCTTAAAAGATATTTATTTTATTTTAAAATTCTAAAAACACTTAATACAATTTTAACAAATGTTTATAAGTTATTAATAATAACTTATTATTTATTATATTTATATATATTAAAAGTATTTTTTATTTAAGGGTTTAAAATACAAATAATAATAACAAATTATATTATAAGTAGTGATGAATCGAACATAACCGAACGGAACACCAGGTGAACACAACTCAGAAAGAAAGTAAATTGAATTATGTGAATTATTTACCATTTAGGTAAGTTTGAAATTTAAACTTGAAAATATAATTAATTAAACAACATTAAAAATTAATTTTCTTTATTTTACAGTAATTAAAATGTAAGTATCATAAAAGTATTGGTTGTTAATTAATACTTATAATAATTTATTATATATTTATAGGTGTATTACATTTTACACAATGTAAGAATATGTTTATAATTTCAATCTTTCTGTAAAAGAAAAAAAAATGCTGAGTTAAATTTTAATTCGATAAACATTTTTTTTAGTTCGGTTAGTGTTCACAATACTTGGATAACGTTCGGTTTAAATTTGGTTCGAAATTAAAACTTAAGTTCGACCCATCGCTAATTATAAGAAATTAATAAATAGGTAATATGAATATACGATTAAAAATCATTATTTTTATAGATATTTTGTAGAACAAATTTTTAATCATAAATTATAACTGAATAGTTATGAATTCGTTCTTAAGAACATCACGTATAAATGTGCAAATCGTTAAAAAGCATAAAAAAAACCACTTAATAAAAAAATTACGAAAATTGATAATTAATACCGGGTTAAAGGGTTTTATAATTTACCCCTTGACGGCATATTTGCTAATCCGGCACTGTTGTTAATTATTTTGTCGAAATCATAGATGTAGGAGACATTTAATTTACATATCTAAGAAAATAAGCTACATCATCTTAAAATAATAGTTAATGATTTAAGTGGAATAACAATTTTTTTTGTAGAGAAATATATGAAAATACTTCAATTTTATCGGAAAACAAATTTCGTAGATTAATTTTTAAACCGCTCTTACGACGATATTTATATATTTTTGAGTATCTACATAAAAAAAATTAGCTATAAAAAGTCTCAAGTCAATCTATAAAGATTCACCCATGTCGACCTGATCTTGGCATTTGAGTACATTAATAAATTCATAATTTAAATATTTATTTGTATCTCATTTATAGGTAGAAGAATTGAAATTTGTTACATAATATGTTGTTAAATAAAATAAAATTGTCTATAAATTATGTTCTAACCTACTGTAGTTTTATTATAATTTACATGATATATTAACTTAAATGTATGAAATTACTATTTTTTTCAAAATTGTATTATACATTACAATACATTTGTATTGTACAATTTTTATAAATATTTATAAATATTGTTTTTTCAAAAGTTTCCTTTTTACAGTTAGGATATATATATCTTAAGTAGTATATAGTCTTAAGTATTGTTGGTCACAGATTAGACTTCTCATCATTTTTGGTTAAACTTCCATGAAAATGTTTCTGACATTTGATGTCGGTAGCATTTTTCCATCCCAGTGTACAGTTATAATATAATATAATATAATTAAGAGTAGTACTTTGAAATATAGTTTTGATTTGATTGACGCGTTCAACTCGTACAATATCACGATATCGATTTATAGATAATTTATTTATAACTAGACTAACAACATTTTGACCCAAAGCTTCAGCTGTTCCTTAAATAATATTAACTGATTCCCATACACTTAATTTACATCGATCAATGTTGCAACAATCTTAGGTATAATGGAATTTGTGCGGCCCATTTTTTTCTGCAGTGGTATTGGTATACGATTGCATGTATGTATTCAGAATCAGATAATCACGGTGGTGAACTTAAAGACACCAGCTAATTGATTATAAATTTCAGTTGGATTATAATTTGAAGAAGATGACCCTGGTAATTGAAGTTCTCTAATTGTTAAACTTTTCTATTTCATTAAATTCAAGTTTTTTGCTTTATTTTATTTTTCCTATAACTTTTCGTCTATACCACTAAGACAATCAATTCGATCCAGAAGTCTTGAATTAATTAATAACTGTTAATAATATTGAATTTTCATTATATTAAAAACATTATATATATATATATATATATATATATAATATAAATATATATAGCTTTAAATATAATCTGTATAGCCAGGTAGCCAGGGCTTAAAGAGGGAGAGAAACGTAAAGGGACTCAGTCCCCCTACCTATTAAAACGCTTATAAAGCATCCCCTTTAACATTTCTCCGAAAAGTTTACTGAAATGTTCAACAATTTGCTAAAAATATTCATATACAACAAAACAGTTGAAAAATTAGCTTAGCAGTTTAGTTGATGTCACATGTGTTATACAGTATCCTAAAAAAAAAAACTAACTCATATTAAACGTAAATTTTAAACTACGAGTATATAGTAACATATACTGATTTATACGTCCTTTGATTTATTTTATTTTATTAAAAGATATTTATAACCGGTTATTTAAAACAATAAGTAAGTAATTTACAAGTTTATACATGTTTACAGCACATGGATAGTTTGTGGAGGAAATAGTTAACTAACAACATCTTAGAATATATATACCTATTTATCTATAACTACCTAGTAGTTTTATGAAAATATATAAAACGCTGAGAATGATTTATGGATTAGAGTATCCTCTGTTATTTTTACCAATTTAAGCCCTATGGATATTGTATAATAGAGTAATGTATAAGATAATAGATCATATTAAGGATATTAATATTAATATATTATTATATTATAAGGGTCTGCGCTTGCTATAATAATTTAATATCCAATATATCGTATTGGTATAGTCTATAAATGTTATTTTGGCTGGTGTATACCAATCCTGAGATAAAAATTATTATACCACTTTTGGGCGCCCGATTTTAACAAGTCAGTAATAAAGTGGATAATTGTTTTTACGGGTCGTACTCGTAATTTTTTCGTCGGCTACTTGACTCCGAAAATCATACAGGTTCTAATAAATTATAGGGTTACTAAAATTATCACAAATTTCAAATATAAATAAATACTACATCATACTTAAATCATACATAAAATGTTGTTTATTAATTATTTATTTGTCATATATTATCATATGTTTGATATGATATTTCATGTTAAATATTATACGTATACGATATATATTTGCAGTAAATGTTACCATTATTTTATAATTTTGTGATGATGAATATGTGCGGCATGTTTCGAATACTGTAAAGATATTTTTTATTCATTTTGTTACATTTCGATGGAGAGTTATTGTATATTCTCTCTTCCTCCTTTTATATAGCTATAGCCTCTCTATAGCCTCACCGGTTAACAAAACACCTTAGTGACTGTGTATCAGGGAGATGTGTAGGTATCTAATACGTGCACTAATATAAAAATATATGTGCGTTCGTGCGTGTGTGTGTGTGTATGTGTGTGTGCGCGTATATATATATATATATTGAGTTATTTATCGCTTGTGGCGCAGGGGACATGTCATAAGAGTGTGATGGAAGATATCTTACCCCCACTCCAGGGGTCGAGAACTGGAAATGCACGTCCTTTTTCTACCGCCACGCCTCAGACACGGAACGTTTTCCGATCACGCGCGCTATAGCATCACAACGGCAACAGCTATACAGATGAACAGCTCGGACGCGCGTAAAGGAGTCAGTTGTCGATGTCGAGCACCTGTTGGCTGTCGTTAGCTTAGCACGTGGTGAACCAGTGCACAGTGAGTTTCGAATTTCTATCGTATTATTATTATTCATTATAACGTATGACCAAATTCGTTTTCTTCCACGATAAACGTTTTATTTTCACACGGTCCTTCGGGGATTCGGACATTTTACTTTACTTTCCTTTTTCAATAAGAAAAATTTTTCATCGTGATATCGTCATATAAACTTTATCATCGTAACCTTAATACGAAATGGCATTTTTAACGCGCGATGAGCGTTTTTATTTTTTTTTTTTTACCGAATTTCGTGTTTTTTTTCTCATTTTTTTTTCTTATAAAATCACGCTCTTTATTTTTCATTACTATTATTTTGATTGAATTTTATGTTTTGCAGACAACACTAAATGTGACTAATATTTAATAAAATTTTTAACAGCATTTTCGTCTAACATGAAAGTTTCCCCACATATTTTCAGATTATTTAGAAACTCCGGGCAATATTTTCGTTGGCTGTATACGACATCATCGTGTTTCGTAAGTAACATCTCTGTATTTTGTAGACGTCATTTTTAAATGTATGATGTAATTGTACGTGCATAATTTTTTTCTTTTTTTCTAGAATTAGCGCTTTTGCTTTTTACGCGCCCTCATTAGTTTTGCTCACGCTCACGATGTATCCACCACCACAGTATTACAATATGAACTATAATAATGGTTATCCACCGTTTACACAAAACCCCTACGGACATTACAATAACTTTCATTACAATAACTTCTATAACTATCACAATCACCATTATTATAACAATCAAATGCATTCTCAAAGGTTTCATACTCCACCACCAATGGAGGTACGTGTTAGTATAAGAAAAATATCAATGTTTTCAATATAAGTTAGGTTAGGTAAACTGTTTATAATATATTATATTGTTCTAAGTTAATTTAAAAACTTCATTAATAGGTGGCAATTTAAGACACATCGACAGGATTCATTTTTGTCTATCGTTAAAGATAAATCCGTTGTCCAGTTTTTCAGTTGTCTAGTTGTTCGGTTCGATGTCTTTAAAAGAAGCCCGCACGAATACTTTTAACTGACTTTTACGCTTTTTTTTTGTATATTTATATATATATATATATATATATAATTATATTTAATCTTCCTTCCAATTTCTTGTAAAATATAACTGTAAAATGTATAAACTCATATTAAATTATATGTTGTTATAGTAGACAGTAACTAATTTAGTTCTTGGGTATAACAGCTTTGGTCTGTCCCTAGCTGAAAGTTCTTTGATCAATAAACTTATTTTATACATTAATTAATTTGTGTGTATGTGTGTTTGTGTGTTTGTGTGATCGTGCGCACGCGCTATTAAAAACAAGTAAATTATTATATTCATAAGATATTTAAATTCATTTTTTATAGTTTATTAATATTATTATTATACCATGTAGATGATATATTATGGCCCATTTGTACAAGGACCGCTTTCTTCATCGTTCTCACGCCCACCATTTAATGTGAACTATCCTGTACAAATAAGACGTTTCCCTCCAAATGCTGCTTATGGTTACAGAAATAGAACAACATACAACCATGGAGTAATCTCCAGATCAAGTATCAACACTGATGCTATTTCATCTGCACCTGTATCCGGTGTTAGTAAAATTTATTATTATTTTAATAAGGATTTTTTTTTTCTATGCTGTATGTATGAAAAATGTTCTTTTAGCCCCCCAATGCTCCAAGCACCAGCGAAATTCAACCACCAGATTTTCAAAATAAAATAGACATGAGTCCATCAGAACAAGTTCAATACGAAATAAATTTAATCTTCAAAGAAATAAGCCGAGAAAATCTAAGAATGAAGGTGATACCGATGAACACAATTAAAAATTGTTCAGAACAAATTTATGATAAATTAAAATATTCTTGTTACAATTTTAATAACTAATACGAGTATTTAACATAATATTCATTTAATTATAGATTGAAACACTCAAAAATATGATCACTGATGACTACTTATTATGGTTCACTAAACATTTGGTCTCCAATTTTATCAACGACAAATATAATTTCTACGCTTTGATTTCTGATTTCTTGGACTATTTTGATAAAAAAGAATTCAACAATTTAATGCTTTTGGAAATACATCGGATCATTAAGGTATGAAGAATTATTTGAATTAATATACGTAACTTAAAACACAATGTCTGTTCACTTATAGGTTTTGTTAGAAAATGGCCGACACGAAGAAGACAATAGAAAGATGAATAATTTGGGTCAACTATTGGGAATTATTACTTTATCAAGAAACAAACCAATATTGTTTGTTGATATCGATATTAAATCGTTATTGATTAATGCTACCAAGGAAGGCCAGAAAAATTGGATTTTATAGTACAATTCGTTTCGAAAATACTTGAATCATGTGCCAATAGCAAAGTAAATAAATTAATTAATTTTTTTATAAAAATTTAAATAAATTTTGTATTGTAGCAAATTTTTTAAAAAAAAATTGTCTGTTAGCATGGGCTTTCTTAAATTTATGATTTTTAATTAATATAGGTATTTCAACCAAAATGTCCTTGGACAAAGTTGATGTTGAAACGTCTTGTTGAAATCCAGAAGAGTTCAAAATTAAGTCAAACTTCTAAAGATACTCTGGATGCTTTATTTACAACTCTTAAAGTTAATCTAGATGTAATATTTTAATACCATCTGTTAGCAATTTTCAACTCATAATTTATTTTAAATTTTAGGGTATGAAAACCGAATTAAATTAATGATTGTAACTACTCAAAACAGCATATCTCAAACTATTCCAAAACACCAACATTCTCTGTTATCAAATATCAGCAAATAAATGAATTACAATTCCAAACAGTCGTTTATACATTTTCCCTTTAGTTTAAATCATCTGTATTGATTTCATTTTTTTACTGCTTCTTTCATAAAATATTTAATTGTATCGTTACTAAAATGTTATAATTATATAATTTAAGTATTTTTAAATTTCAATATTAATATTAATTTATTTATTTTAGTTAGAAATAATTTACTCTTTATATTTATCATTAAATTGTATTTTTAGAATGTTATTATTCAATATATTTTAGATTTATAGTTCTCATATTAATGTTTAATATAAATAATTTATTGTAGAGTGAAAGCTGTTTTAGACTTACATATTATATCATTAGTGTTACTGCTTGTAAAATCTATAATATATAAATAATTATAATTAATAATTCTTTATTTCTATACAGCTATAACTTAAATAAGTGTTTCTGTATTCGTTATTATTAAATTGAAATATATGAAGTATAATAAACACAATATATTTAAAATGTATTACTAATTTATTACTTACTAATTAATGATGTACCTAAAAGCGTATGCACAGGCGTGTTGAGTGTATTCTATAGTTACTATGGTCAACATAAAATACGTGATAAGTGTATACCAACATTAAATAATATATTTATATTATTATTATTTTTCTCTATCCATATTTGAGTCTGTTATAATAGTTCTGCTATTTCTGAAGAATGAGGTAAGTTATTATTAACAAAATAGTTACAAATACCTTTCGAAGTGTGTTAATTAATTGATATAATTATGAAAATAAATTTAAAGACAACGTAAAGAATTAATTATTATTTTATATTATCTATTATTGAAAGGTAATAAAAATGGACTGGGAAGGGGGTGGTGATTATCATTCACTTCACTAGTTCATTTTTCTCAAGCACGCTCCGAACTTAAAGTCCGTGCACGCCTATACCCTTTACATTTCTAATAAAAATGTAGTACATTACTTTGTTGAGATAACTCGAATTTAGATAATGATCTCAGTGTTACAGAACAATTATCATTTTTCAGTGTACTGTAAAATGTGAGTTTTGGATACGGATGGAATGCCTATCACAAAATTAGAACTGCCCTCACTACTAATAAATAAATAGATTCATTATGGTTCAAAAATAATTATCAAAATAAAATAATCGAGTTACCAATTTTACATTATAATGGGCTATTCATAAGTCCATTATAAATATTTAATATTAAAAACAAAATATTATTAAATAAACTAATGATTATGTAAAATATAAAAAAAAAATGAAAACTAAGTGATTGGTAACCAATAAAAACTTGATTTATAAATCAATACAACTGTATATGGTAATCGTAAAATCACTGGTCAGTAATAATCGCTTCTAAAAAGAAATTATCGAACGAATGAAAAAATTATAATAATATATTATGTACTCATATAATAACAAATATAATAATACTACAGGATAAGCTTTTATTAATTTATTTATTTATTACTTTACTTTATTCTTATGATTCTACAAAATATAGTAATTTATTATTTAATTTATTTTTGTAAATACAATATGCATTTACAATATTTATAATGCAATATTTATAAATAATATAAAAACATTTTATAATACTTTTATAGTGAAAAAATGTATGCACTAGATGGACAATAAAAATTGAATATTACTAAAACATAAAATAATATACAAGAATTAAAAAACGTCAATGCCAGGTTTATAATTTAAAAAAATTACATTTATCTTCAGAAATATAATTACAACACACAATGAAACTGCTTTATAATGATTAGTGTATTAGGTACCAAAAAAAGTAAATTATAAATTACGAATTAACTTTTCCTAGTAATACACAAAAGTGCAGTGAATAAAATTAACTGATCATATTATTATGTAAGTACTTTTATACTCTTTGCCATTAAAATATTATTTTACTTATTACTTATTTCAGATAAAGTGTATAAATGGTAAATTATTTGTTAGCTATGTTAAAAGAAGAATTTAAGTAATAGTTATTAAAATATTTTCATCTTAAAAAAGTTTAAACAAGTATTACATAATATATATTCGCCGTACGTCATCAATTGCTCGATCGAACATCTACTGTGAAAGCAATTGATAACCGACTATACTGTAAACACAACAAACTGTCTCTGAAATATGAAAATATATAAAACAAAAACAAAATTATTCGTTATAAAAAAAAGCTGTTGAATTTAATTTTAAAATTCTGTGAGTGAAATAAATTATCAAATTAAATTAATAAAAAAAAAAATGTAAATAAGAATTCGTTCAACAAAATACCTACTTTAAAAGTTTTTAATTTTTATCCCTAAAATTTTGTTATGTAATTTAAGACCTAAAAAATAATAAAGGAAAATCAAGAAATTCTACAGAAGTTGATTGAACATATAAAATTATATTTATGTTAAACATTAAGTAGGTTAAATAAACTTTGAACTAAATGTGATTATAAATATGAATGTCTAAGAATTTTACACTTCAGAATCTCATTAAACATTTTAATTTGATAAACTTAGAGTTGGACGAAAGCTTGATTCTCAGAAATTTGCTAGTTATATTTCATGTATATATTTATATAAATTGGTATACCCAAGTAATAAGTTTATAAAGGGACAGGATTACATTAAGTTTTTCGAGCAGTCAATTTAATGATTTTTTTGAAATTGAATTGAATTTTATCACCAACAAGACAGTTCTCATTTGGTATTAAATAATTCAAAATATCTTGTCAGTGACTGATATACTCACAAATTTCGATTTGAGCGACTTCTAAATCCAAGGTCTGAAATCATAGTATTAATTGTATTATTGATAACTATTATTTTTTTCGTCTTGACATTTCAAAACTGTATAATCAATAAAATTACCATTAGTAAACTTGACAACTTATATTATTTGGCAGGTCTCTTAATGTTTTCATTGAAACACAAATATTTTTTATGTCCTTTCAGTAATAGCATACATGTTTACTTTACCGATGAATTCTTCAATATTGTTCTCTTTGATATATTAAATTTCAAAGTGATAACGGTAAGTAAAGCCTGGTCGGTTAAAGCTGCAATGCGCAGCGAATCCTTTGACAAACAGAACGCGATAATAACTCACATGAGAGCGGTGTATTCAATTACAAATTATATCGGCTGTCAAACATAGTTCGTCGACTTTATTAGAGGACGCCACACCCGCATTTGTCGTATCCGCCTGACACACGTACAGTACAGCAAACGTGTATTCAATAGTTCAAATGTAGTAATATTAGCTTTAATATTAAAGTAAACTGACTTATAATTATTTAATGAAACACCTCGCGAACGTACGAACAACACTATCAAATCAACGAATACTCTGAACCCAGTACGATATACTTAACGTTAGTTATGAACAGTATGGCGCGACGCTTTGGTTTCTGCGTGGTGTTCGGCAAAAGACTTAAACGAAATTAATCCGTCGACACCGCGAGGGTATAGTTCGAAAAAAGTACGTGATGTGTGGCGTTGACAAGGGGAGAGAAGAGTAATAATAAATAACGGTTCGCGGGAAGTTGACTGCAGTTTTGCAAAAGTTACATTTTAAAAGTGTTCTTATACAGATACAAGTACTTGTTTTTAAACATATTTAAAATACGTATTTGAATACTTGATCAAATATTTGACCTAGTACAGATACATATACATCAAAAATATGTTTATAGATACTTTAAATTACTTAAATAAAAATGTCACTACATTGTTAATCTTATAATGTAAATATATGTATGTATAAGTATGTATTGTACTGTAAAATAATTTAAAAATATATTTATGTCTTACATGGTGACAACGAATAAAATAGTTCGGAGTTCCCATAGGCCATAAATCCGAATTAAAATTTAATTGGAAAATGGAAATAAAATGAATTTCCAATTTTATTATGAAATCGTTAATTTTTATGGGTAGTAATGTAGTATATTATAGTTATAATAGTATATAATAATGTAGACTATAAGTTTCTCAGATTCTGATATTTGGAATGGAAATGTCTGGTATTAGTGTGTACAGCAATTTTTTATAATTTGCCACATATAAATATTGCTTTTATTTATACATCACGGATAAATGGTTGATAAATCTTGTTTACATGAAATAAATATGGGGTGACTGCGACCGGACAACAAGTGCAACGGGTCGTTGGAATCGCGTAAGCGATTGCGCCGACGAAGTTCATATCGGTTATTCCGCACACAGTGGATGATACACTACTGTAGGTGTTCAATAACGTGACGCGGTACGTGGGTTGGTGGCGGTGGTGATGGTGATATGCGCATAAACGTGATCAATACATAAAAAGAAAAAAAAACTGTTACTTTTTGTAGTAGTGACAATTCGATTATTAAAACTTGAGAAAAAAATCAATACAATGTTTTGTATTCGATTTTACAGGAAACTGTTTAATATGCTAGGTATAATTTATTTCAGATACGTATACACAGTTTATTATAAAATAATTAGAGTTTTTTCAGGCGGATTACAAAAATATCACAGATATTATGTTATAATTGTATAGTTGTATGCAGGTGCGTACTAGCCCACCGGGATACCGGGAAAATCCCGGTAGGCCCCCTTACAAATTTTAAGACCTGGGCCCTTTACCAAATAGGTACCCGTAGTTTCAGTTGTCAATAATTTTATTATTTTTAATAATAAATAATAATTGTTAAACAATTATTTTAATTGAATAATTGAAAAAAGAAAATTGCATAAAGGACAAATAATGAATTTCGTTGGTTAGTTACTGATAATGCAATATTTGATGTACTTAGGTTTAAGAAGTTGTTTAACACAAGAGAATTTGGAATCATTGTTTTTGGTAAACTGTGAAAGGGAATTGTTGGCAGACATTACACCGGATCAAGTAATTTACTTAATGTGTGAAAAAAGTACAGAAATGTTAAGAATGTTGAAAATTTAGATTTAAACATTTTATTGATCTATTTGAACTATTGTTAATAAAATACTATTCATATTTTATAATTTATACTACGAAATTAAATCACTTAAATGAAAATGATTATGTTAAAATTGTTGTGTATTTAGTTATTTTTCTATAACTTAAATTAAAATGTATATTTGGTATATTATTTAGGTTCATGTTAATTATATAGTTTTTTCTTAATGTAAGAAATGGGTAGAAAATAAACCTTTGCTATTTTTATAGGTATACATGGAACCCATTGCTATTAGTAAGTATATTGTATATAATAAGTAGGTACCAATTATATCCAGTTTCCCGGTAAGGAAAATGGAACCAGTACGCGTCTGGTTGTATGTTTTTAATAATTGTTTACGGCTTGAAATATAAGTAATTCATTAAAAATAAGTGTTGATTTTGTGAAATAAATGTTGTCTGAGTATAAAATGAATAGCAAGTTTGATAGTCATAAATAAGTTTTCCTTAGGTAAAACTTTATATGTTTCATTTTATTAAGGTTAACTCGTATTTACAAATTAAATTTGACACAAAAATCGATTTCAATTTTCAACCATCTGGTCACATAACAATCACTGTCACATAAACAGTTTTAACAAGAGAGCAAAATAAACAAACTGAGATACAATTCCGGATTCCGGCAAATAATTATCTACCGTTTTATATTGTATTAAATGTAAAGTCAATGCTTGGATGGCTTATTGGATAATTTGAGTTAATCAACCGTCAGTCGGGCGCAATTTAAAAAACTCATTCGGTTTAAAAAAAAAAACAATTCTGACCAAACCTTGTCTATATCACTATTTAACAATCTGAAACGGATTTAAGCGGCTTAGAGTTATCTTCCCTGAAAACTAGTTTTTGTATGAGAACATTAATGAAGAACGTTGGGATCTACTTTATGTTATATAACTTACATTATTAGATTCAAGATTAAGGTTACCGCTTCGGTAATGTTTAAATTGACCTTAGTTCAAACAAGACACACGTTTTTCATTTTATTTTGTATATAATGTAGTTTTCATTGAACCAGATTTTCCAAAAAAAAGGCAGATAGACCTGTTGGGAAATCAAGAATTTCCCAGTAGGTTCACGTTCATACTTATTTATAGGACACTTTCGGTCTTATATTTTCATAATAATAAATTCACCTAATAATTTAATGATTAATGATTGATTAATAATTGTATTAATAATACGATATATATACTTGTAAAATTGGTAAGTTTATTGCTGGAATAAAAATGACAAAAAAAATTGTTTGCAAGAAAAGTTTTGTTAACGCTATTTATAAATTGATCATACAAATTTGTATACATTTAAATTTATTTAAACACAATTAATTAAACACAGCGAACAATTAATTTTGACGATTCTTTCGTTTGAGAGCCCTTAAGTGTAATTCTCGGTGACAAAATAATCCAATCCGTCACCTATAGTAGAACGTATACACGATTATACTAACTATAATATGAATTTTATAACTATATACAATATTAATAAATTTTGAACTTTTTTCTACAAAATCAAAAATACTAAATAAACCTATTTTCTTGTTATCGCGTTTATTAAGAACGGTTAGAACGGTTATTATTTTTTACATTTTTCACATCTATTTTTAATTTTATTGCATTGAAGTATAATTTAAAAAATCTTTACACTGCTGTAAGTTGCCACAATAGTTTTCAATTGTATTTATTTTATTTTAAATTAGGATCTTCATTTTGTTAGATAATCTTATTGCTTACGGACAAAAAAAAATAATAGGGGAATATAAATTAACTCCATTCTTTTTACTTACAATTGACGTATAATCAAGACTTTTTTTAGGGCTTCATCATTGATCGTTTCGATTAAAATATAGTTGTTAAACGTTGAAATGTTTAACACAATACAGTACATAAAAAACGGTATTATTTGGAATGAAAGAATAATTAAAACATAAAATATTTCATTAGATAAACCCAATCTTGTAAAGTACTTGAGTAAAAGTATTTGAGTAAAAGTATCCAAATACTTTTTAAGTACTCAAATACGTATTCTAAATACTTTTGAAAAAAATATTTGCGTACAGTATTTGAATACATTTTTGAAAGTATCTGTATTTAAAATCAAATACTATTTTTAAATACTTTTTCGTTTTACTTTATGAACAGGAAGCCATATTTCAATAAAATAATACAAATTGTTCAACATTTTTATTTATAGATTGTTCATCGCCGTTGTATATTAGTATATTGTAATATTTATAGAGGTATACAAATTAAGTCCGTCGATTTTCTAATAAAAATGGAAATACTTTTACGCTAATAATTATGCACATATTAAAATAAAGCATACCGGTAGTCGATAGGACGATTGCTAATATATTACATCTATACACTATACAATATACACGCAACCCGCATTCGGTTGTTCCTGGTTATCCGTCTTCGCGTTATCGCAGGATATGTTTGAATAACATTGTAACCGTCTTTTAGTATTAAGTATTAACCGTATTATGATTTAAACATTCACGTTGATTGCCATTTGTGATTTGTGTATCGACGTGTACTGTGTGTGAACTAACTTAAAAGTTAATAAAATATTAACTTAATAACTGAACACGTGAACACGTCATTTGTATCGTACCTACTAGAGATAAGCACGGGCCGAGTCAGCCCGACCCTGCCCGTACCCGGCCCGACCCACACCGGGCCATAATTTAAATATTACGGGTTGGTTATAGGTGGGATCGTAATATTATTCATTGGGCCGAGTCGGTCAAAAATAAAACTAATTAATTTAATTTATAATATTATGTATATGTATTCATATGAACTTCTAAAAATATATGATGCAGAAAATAGAAAAATGGCTGACATTAACAAATCATTATTATTCAAATTAATCTTCTTTTTAGCTCCATTTAAAGAAGCATCTGATCAGTTTGAAGGCATAATAAATCTGACTATACAACTTGTGCTACTTCATCGGGCTAAACTATTAAAACATCTTAATAATATAGTCTCCGAAGAAAAATATGATGATATATTTAAACATTTATTTTCGAAGCATATCGAACTCTATTTATTTTAAAAGGGAAATTTAAAACTAATTTTTATCATGGTATAGCTTTATTTTTGTGCCTATCATTCAAAAAGCTGAGGATGGTCGAAAATATAGATGAAAGACAAGGTATTATTGAACAAGTTAAAATAGAGTTATCAAAATTGCAATCCAACCTCATTTTTAACTGCAGTCAGTCTGAAAGTGTACCAATTGAAGAAACGAGAAGGATAATATTTTCTCTAAGTGGAAGGATGATTGCTTGCCAATAGACTCTTATAATGATTTTAACAATGAACTGAACATTTATCAAATGGAATCATATAATCAAAATCAAGATATCTTTCAATGGTGGAAGGAACACAGTGATAAACTGCCTCTAATGGCTAAACTTGCATCAAGAATTGTAGCGATACCTGCTAGTAGTGCTGCAAGTGAGAGGTCTTTCATTACATCAGGAAGAGTTATTGAAGAAAGAAGAACACGACTCAAAGGTGATACTGTAGACTCCTTTTTGTTTTTAAATGATTTTTACAAAAAGAAAATGTAATTATTATAAGTTGATTTCTGTATTTTAATTATATTTTATTATTATTAATTAATTAATTGGCAGGTTTAAAATTATATATAAAATTTAGCATATTTTTCTTTATAATATATTTATTGTCTTTATGAATTTTTTTTGTCTACTAAGTCAATACTGAAAGGAAATAAAGTTGATGTATATTTTTATTTACAAATGGGCATGGTCGGGTTGGACTTTGAAAAAAAAATTACAAACGGGCCTGGTCGGACTAGACTTGAAAAAAATAAAATATGGATCGGGTCTGGATGACGACAGTTTATAAGTTTAAGTTTTGGGCCGGATCGGGCCGAAAAAAAACGGCCCGTGCTAATCTCTAGTACCTAGTTTTATTATATTTTTAATACAATATTTAATATTTATTTTAATTAGAAAAAAAAAGTATTTAAAAGTACTTGAAAGTATCATTAAATACTTTTTAAAAGTATTCGTATTTATACTTGAATACTTTTTTTCCAAGTATTCAAATACGTATTTTAAATACTTTTGAAAATAAGTAACTGTATCTTTACTCGAATACTTTTTAAAAGTATCTTTTACAAGACTGGATAAACCACGATAATATTTAACTAATATTATAATATTCATATATTTAATGACCCATTTAACAACCGATTATTTCCATATGCCAATACAATTTTAAATAATTACAGGATATTGCGTTTAAATACATTCTTAAGAATTGGCAGGAAATCATTATTCATAATTGTTAATGTCCATCCGGATTTCGGTATCGTATTTAAACAAGTATTTAAATGTAATAAAATATTTTAAATTCATTTCTAGCTTCAGCCGCTCCAGTACTTATAACCTAATTATAATATGCGCTATAATGACTAACAGTGCATGTAAAAATGTCTATCGGCCGGTTCTTTAGTTAATATATTATTCTTAAATATATAATTGTTCCAAATATTCTCTTGGGTATCATTATGTCACACGATTTTTTTATTTTTTTTTGTCTGTGAGAGAAGGTTGAGGGAGTGTATAATATTTAAAATATTCCGTTTTTTAGCGTATCATTTAAATAATTTAACAATTTTTTTCACAAAATAGTTCCAAATACTCTTCCTAGTTATATTTTATATTTCATTATGATAGTAAAATTTGAATATTTATGTAAGAGAAGAAATTCTGACTGATTCATAATTAACGCATAACCTATAATAGCTTGCGACTTTTAAGCGAAAGAATTTTAAATAATTTTGTTTTAAGGGAATGAAATGGGTAAAATTCAAAATTTAAATATCAATGTACATAATTTAATTTGTATTTTTAGTTAATTACTATTATTTTTGATTAATTGCTATTACGTTTTAATAAATTACACTAGACATGTTATGTTTTTGACTCGAAGAAAAATTTGATTATAGATTTTTATTTTTTCAACAGTTTTATGTGTTAGATAATGCTTTATTTTAAACGTTATTTTGAGTGATTTACCCTTTAGAAGACATTACTTCCACAATGAGTATAACTTATAGTATAACCCTAAGGGAGTTGAAAAATCGCAATTATTTTAAATATTATGTAATTACGCAGAAGAATTAATTCATTAATTCGTGTTCTACTTTAATATGGAATATGATAAACACGATAACTGTTGTACATTACGAGCGATATGATTTTAAAAATTATATTTAAGAAATGATTCTATTTTCGGTAAGATTTATGATTATAACCTAGCATAAACGACATTTTGTAAATCTCTTTTATTTCTTACAGTCGCATGGCTGAATAACAATAATTTTATTTAGTGGAATACATAAAATTATTTATTATATTTATCATGTTTAGATATCAATTACTAATTATATCAATACATGATTGTTTAAACTTTAAACAGTATCAGGCTATTTTACATAGAATAATTTATCTTGGATAGTAAATAAAAATAAGTGTTTTTTGGAAAAATTATATAATGGTAGATATAGTATAACTGCTGTCAGATATAAGATGTATTATCTATAGATATATATGAAAATAAAAATTAAAAATTAATATTAAGATTATAATAGTTGGCTTAAAACTTGATACAGTAGCGTCAAATTACGTTACACACATGACGTTCTTCGTGTAAATTTATAGTAGAAGATCGATTTTTTTTTTAACAGTGATAAAGCGTTTTGATTGTAGGTCAATGAAAATTAACTTTTCGATTCATTAGTATTAATAACAAAATGTTAGTTACAAAACATTATAAAAAAAAATGTATCGAAGAAATAAAAAGGAGCTTCTATGAACCTGCACTGAATGGTTTTGTCCCACACAATATGGATTTTTTTTTACTAAAAAATCGTAATAAAATATAACTTTATTTACATATCCATGGACATGATCTCCATCAAGCGTCACGCATTCGTATGTATTGTCCTTGCGCCCCTATGTAATTCATACTGTCGTCGATCTATGAAGCGTTTAACCCGGACACACACTTTTGAGTACCGCGTCCTTTTAACATTTAAATGACCCCTACACGATCAATAATATTGCACAATAATTTATTTTGCGCAATATTATTGACAATGTAGATTAGATATTAAAATATTGTACAATATATTGAAGAAATCAAACTAGGTTGTAAATTATTTGTGCAATATTCGATATTATTGTACGTTTGGTTAAGATATTGTGCTAAAATCAGCAATATTTGATATCATATCGGTTTGAATGTGAAAATACGTGTTATGTTGTTTCGTTAATTGTGAATTGTGAAAAGGTAATAAAGTTTATTTTTTTATTCTATTGATTTCCGCTATATTATTTTTCTATACACAATTATATAGTTCAATAATTTTTCATGACTATATGTATTTCGGTCTTTGTTGATACCACTCTTTATCCAACGTCCTCTCGTATTATTATTATTTTTTTTTTTTGAATCCAAATGTTACCTTTATGCAAATTAATTCGGTATCATACATTTTTAAAAACAATAATAATTTATAATATAGCAAATATTAAATGCCACTAAATTGATTGCCTTTGTAAATACACATAACATTAAAATAAACATCTTACATTTTATATATAACAAAGCCAACGAATATTATTTACTGAATATTGAGCAATGATATTGGAAAGGTAAAGAAAACATGTATTGCACAAAATATACAAAATATTGACATAATCTTAATGGTTTATTATTATTGATCGTTTTTGGGCCGTTTTATAACTGAAATTTTATAATCAAAATTATAATTTAATATATTGTATAATTTGTTTGTTTGTTTATTTAACGCCAATCGGCAATTCAAGAAATTTAAAATACAAGTTATATACAGAAGAGGTTATAGTAATAATATAATTTAATTTTATATAATTATAATTAATTGTACAGTATATTATTACTTATACTAAATTCTTATATACATTAATTGTTTTGTATTATTTTATTTGATTTTAAATGATTATAAATGTTGATAAGAATTCATTTTTACTTTATTCGTTTAATAAATATAATCAAAATATATAGTAATAAAGAATGAACGGTAATTAGACCTATTATCATGAATCACCAATATTTTAAATTTAAAGAAGTCAGATTCGTTTAAAAATACTTTCTGCTATTTGAATGTGGATACAAATATAGTTTCCCGAGTACATGTGTTCAAAATTTAAATTTGTCTTTGACACCACAAACATAGATGATAGTTTTATAATTTTCTATAACTATTAACTAATAACTTTTTAATTTCGAATGCAAAAACTCAAATCGTGTTTATTATCCTCATAATAATTACTACTATTGTTTATTTTATTATTATTATTAAGAGAATCTTATATAATAGAATTAATATCTTCAACATAAAAGAAGAGCACAGCGATAGTTTTGCAATATGTGTATTTTATGCAAATATATGCAATAGATAACGCAATAGCATTCATTAAATAATAGTATTTATTTAATAATCAAACAGCAATGTAAATATCTTTGGGCAGTATTTACGAAGAATATCAGATAAACGAAAATTTGGTTATTTACAATAAGAAAAGTCCGTTTTCTCGATCGAAAGAAAAACATAAAAAGTGGTGTATTATCGGGGATGACTTGCTATGAAGGTACACAGAATAAGAATATTAACTTATTGATATTATTATATAACCGTATAATTCTATAATATATATATATATATATATATTATTTGCATTTGTATTATTATAGGTAGGTATTATATTGTATTATGTATTTTTTATAGTATTATAAAAGTAATCATTCTTTAAAAATATTTTATACCCCCCTCAAAAATAATTTGAAAATACGTCACTGGGTATACATAAATAGAGTGATAATAGAGTGATGCAGATATATTAATGTTTATTAGGTATCTCATTAATAATTGAAAATAATATTTTCTTTTTCACAAAATTACCTCTTCAATATATATATTAATAAATTGGTACGACGTCGTTATATTCACTTCAAAACGAGCCGAAGGTTGGGTGCCAAACTGTATAAAAGTTTTATTACAAAATTAAAGGCAAACATCAATATATTTTTAGGTAATAACAACATGAAATATTTTAATCAATACGAAACTCAAACAACCGAATCAACTATAAAGTATTATAACCATTATGGCGTCGTGGTGATCCAAAAGGAATTGGAAAAAGGGGTCATTCAGATCACCAATTCGTTCAGATTACCTATGACTTTGTTACTAAATTGTCTTGCAATTTAAATTAAAATTTTTTTTTTATTAATTTGTGTATAAAATATTTGAGTACAATAAATATAATAACTGATTATATTTTTTTTTAAATTAATTAAAATTATTATTATTATTTTAAATTATGTACAGTATACATACATACTCATTTATTATTAAAATATTCAGTAATTTTTTTTATGGCTCTTGGTTTCTGCATTTTACTCGAGTGTTTTATCTCGTATACGTCTGAATAATATTAATTCCTCGTGGCTTATCTCGTTATCTTCTGCCCATAAGATAACCGTGTTCGATGCTTTCATGATTTCTAAAGCTTATATTTTTAAAGGAGGTGAAAGTCCATAGTTCTGCTCATCTTCGAAACCGTCATTCGTGACAGTATAATTTTTCCATCAGATACAATTTCTTGATGCTGTATAGCTTCATCACAACCACCTGATTACCACTGTTTAATCTCAGTTTCAGTGTTAGTCGTATCTGTATTGAACATAAGTACAATAATAGAACGACGACGATGTACACTTGAAGCCGTTCGAATTATCGGATTTTTCTGTATTCACATTATTGCGACGTTACTGTATTAACGAAGAATATTGATTATTAATTATAACTGTAGTTAATAATCTAACAAATTAGATGATTTGTCTTTATTACCTGCAGTTATCTACATATGTTTTTCGTTCAAACTTGATTAAACGTAATTTTACGAACGTTTAGACAAGTATTAAAATGTGTATGCAAAAACTTAATGTTCGTTCACTTTCAGGCATGAACGGAACTGATCGTGCTTGATTTTTCGAAATGGCCCGAACGACCACGTTAAATCATCGGTAGAGGAGATTTTGATTATTATAGTAATTGCACTTAACTAATTTACAATACTAGTAAAATGTACATAGTCAATCTCATTCTCCGACTTATCTGAATACATACACCGTCAGTTAAATTTTAATTAAAGACTAAACGTGTGTAGACCACTTATGATTATAACAGAACATGGTATTGATGCTAGGAACGTAATTACAAAATTGAGTACCGTATTTGGTTGGAAAGGATGATTGGTGAGTAGTCATAAACATGGTTTTATTTTAAGTCATAACTTCCGCATTATTGAAAAAAAATAGTCTCGGAGGGGAGCAAATGCCCCTATTCTGTCCTCAAATACGCCACTGTATATATTCTAGTTATTTAAACTAACTTTGAATGCCTAAAAATCATTGGATTACAAAATAATATACTGCCGACGTTTACTTATTATTAGTGTTGTACATAATCTGTACAAATATAATTGGTGCTTATCTCGAAATCGGTTATTAATAACTTTTTACTGTACAGCATACATAGTCTCAATATTTTTTTAAACGGTATATAATTATTATATACTAATTGAGACAATATTAATATTTAATACAATTATTGTATTATAAAAAAATATTCTTATTCAAATAATTAATAATTAACTACGTGTGCACATTTATGTTTGAATTAAATTGATGATTTTACTGCATATTCTGTTCAAAAATATAAATATATATATAATATTATATAATTTCAAAGGACATCCCTATCGATATTATCGAATTGCGTTGATCTCTAAGCCGATCAATATACTTATTTTTGTGCGTTTGCATGATAGCGTCTAGTTTAGTTCTTTGAAATTTTAAAATTGATAATGACGATGCGGTGTAGTGCATTGAAGGCGAGTAGTTACGTCCCGAAAATCCGTTAAAATTACTTAATAAAAATATAACTATTCATAAAGACTCGATAACGAATTGATTTTAAAATAAAATCTTATTCTAATTAGATATACTCGTCTGTAATTTATGTGTTCGATTGTATCAAACATTTTACTCAGTTTCTAATTAAATTTAGTTCACAAAAAAGACGCCCATAACATTTACAATAAATTACCTAGAAAATATAGTTACAGTGATATTGGTATATTTAATTATTATTTTTTTACTTAATCG
The DNA here is from genome assembly GCA_034509805.1 of Sipha maydis. Lineage (NCBI taxonomy): Eukaryota > Metazoa > Arthropoda > Insecta > Hemiptera > Aphididae > Sipha > Sipha maydis. The sequence continues at coordinate 26,021 of JASXSY010000418.1, forward strand.
TAATACTGCTGAATGCGATAATAATTATGATTTGTTAGCGACCATAAACGAATATTGTGATAAAAGAAAATAATTAGGTAAGTACACCTATTGAATGTGCTACTTTATTGCTATAGATTATTTTTCATTCATCCGTAATCAATCATATTAATTAATGATTCTGGGCAATCATTTAATAGAATAAAGATTAGGCTAGTTGTTAAATCGCATTACAAATATTACATTAGTATTAACTATTATGTTATTAAAATTGCTAACAAATATATAATAATTTTAATAATTACTGTACAAATACTGTTACTGTTACTAAATAAATTTTATGTTTTATAGATATTGATTTTTTTTAAATATTTTATTGTTTGTATTAGAATGAAACTTAACATTTTTACACAGAAATTATATTATATATATATATATATATGAATTCAATTATTGCAGCTTAATAAATAGATAATGTACTTATCTCGATGGAAATGAAATACTTATACATTTATACTAAATAATTATAATTATGATTTTATATAAAAATAATTAGTTTTAGTTTAGTTTATGATTAATCCTTTACCATTGAGGCGTTGTATAATATAACATTTTAATGAATTAATTATAAGTTTAATTTGTTAAAAAGATGATATTTCACAGTCAGGACCTGGTATAAGCATTTTGCATAAATCATTCATGATATAATTTTATTCCAATTTATTTTCTTGTGCTGTCACTGAACTGTGATTTCCTAGTAATTATAATTATAATTTCATTGATCAACAGAGTATAATATTATTTATGTTTGTTATTATGTACCTATATATTTTAATTTTTTATCATTCCTATAAATTTCCATAAAACAAATTTTAATGCTATGGAAAATACAATCATCTGGAGAAATACATAACCTTTATATTAATGTATACATGTATACTTTAATAACTTATATTTAAATCGATTTATCTTTATAGTTATTTTAATTACTCGAAATAAAAACCGCTCATATATTTTAAACACAACCTTTGTATTTTAACTTTAACCTTTCCAAAACATAAAATATTAATTATCTGTAATGTAATGTGTACTATTTTTTTATTATTATTTATTTATTTTTTTTCTTTTCTTTTTTTTTCTTACCTTTTTACGGTTGTTAAAACTAAATTTTCAAATAATTGATTATCTTCCAATTTCATCAATACGATTAGATAACGGTGAATTGAGCTAAATACTTTTAACTATGATTAAATATTATTTTATTCTATCTATTAAACATTATTGATATTTTTAAATATATTCAAATTGTTTTTATTGTTCGATTCATTATTAATACTAATTATAACCAAATTTATTTGTATAATCGTATTTTATTCGTGTATAATGTATATTATCGGATGATAATATATATATATATATATTAGATTATGTTATATGGAAATGACGTCAATTTTTTGGCATATATTTTGTTATTTAATTTCCACGAAATAATATCAACGTTTTTGTCAATTAGTTAAACAATAAAAGTGTAATAATAATAATTTGACATTTGTAAAACGATATTGGAATCACTAGGATACAGCTGACTTGACTATCTCTCAACTAGATATTCTGAAATTTCCTGATTAATATTCATAGTTATTATGCGGGGCTAGAAAAGCTTATCGATATAGTAATATATATCAAATAAACAATTCAATGATATTCATAACTTAATTCTTAAAGCATAAATAATAATTAAATATCAACACTTGATTAGCGAATCACAGCATTGAACAATGGTGGTCCAGATGACAGTCAGAGTTGACACACATGAACGTACATCATTAACGTACATTGCAATATCAATCATGCTAAATGATAATATTAACTTACATACCCGTTTTGATTGACCGTTGACATCGTGAAATGTCTGTTCTCTGCTGTAAAATATTGTATTAGGTATTCAAGTAGATTTGGCTAAAAACCGAAATGTGTATGGCTTACATAAAATAACCGTAACAAAATATATTATTTATTTTAACACATAATTGTATACGTTACAGTCAAAGATATAGTAGGATTCCTGATTACAGGTATAAATTGATCATTGGAGTTTATAATTTTTATTTTACAACTATAACTATACACATAACAAGACATAATACTTAATTGAAGCTACTAACTAATAGATTTAGAAGAATACAGGTGTAGTCAAGGAATAACACGAAGAAACGTATTATTTTTTTTTTTATACGTGATTGTTTTAGATTCTGATCGAAGATTTCAAATTTCCAACCAAATATAATTTTGAAATATTAGAATAATTTATTATTTGATATAAAAACATTAACATAAAAAATATAATATCATAATTTATGGTAGGTATTAAAAAATAAGCAATAAAATTTAAATTATTAAATTTAATATTAACTGAGAGGTACATTGAAGTACTCACACAAAAATAAAAAAGTGACTTAATACTACTTTCAAATATAAGTTCATTAATTTGTATAACATTTATTTGCTATCATTCGATAATACTGACAAATTGCAAAATCATTGTATTTTATGCATAATTTTCGTCGTTTTCAAATATGTATTGATTGTACCTTATAGAGGAAATACTTTAAAAAGTATTATAAAAGGTATTAAAATAAAATTATTAAAAAGGTCAATTAGTGACTTCAATTACAAATTAATTCTGTTTTACCTAGTAAAAAGACTACATAGTAAATATAATATAAATTCAGTTTTTGTAGAAATCATATTTTGGTTTTATAAAAGTTCTTCAATACTTCATTGGTTTTAATAGGATACAGAGAAAAGTCTGTTTGAGTACGTGCGATTGGCACATTTCTGTTTTATAGAAAATATATTTTAACGAGATTTTACTTGAAATGTATTAAATTATTACTATAGACGTATCAAAGTAAGAAAATTGGAAAATAACACATCAAAGGCGTTGGTTATCGTAGTCGTATATTATACAAAATTAAGTGGTACATAACCGCACACTTTTTGTACATCTAAAATTTCAAAGAACCATACGCGTTTGGTTTTTTTTTATTTTGACCTTTGATGTATACAGTATATCGGTATAACACATTTATATAGTAACTACTATTTGAAGTATTCAAAACAACAAGTTACAAACTAATAAATAATTTATAATATTATTCATTCCATTAACTAAAATAAACGGAATTTTTCGATTTTGGATTCTTAAAATAATACTTCAAATAAGATACCTAACAGAGAAGTCGAATGACAAGTTACTAAAATTCAAGTCAAAAATCACTAGGTTACATAATCAATTATTATTTTTATAATCGAAATATATCGATTATTCTTAACAATCGAGTGCCTCGATTATTTTTACTATCGATTGCGTCCATCTTTAATATTAACCCAACCTGTTTAGTGCTCAGAGAACCACATGGGGGATAATGAATACTGTAAATAATGTTTAGTACTCAGTGTGCCGTCTATCGTGTATGTTGTGCGTAAACTAAGTGTACGTCTGTGATCAATTTGTGTTTTTTATTTTGAAGTTTACCATGGAAGCATTTAAAGTGTTCTTCAACAACAAAGGTAATGCATCTATATTATACGACAGTAATGTATTTAGGTTTTTGCGTAAGAATAAACGTGGAACAGTCTGGCGTTGCGCTCAGAAATCGTGCAATGTCTCAATTACAACAGACAAGGAATTAAAATCACTTGTAAAGGGTTTGACTAATGAACACATACATGAAAGTATAAACGTGAACGCTGAACTACAAAATATCAAACAAATTTGTAAACGAAATGCAGTAAATGAAGTTTATGAAAATCCATCTAAAATTATTTGCAAAGAAATTTCGAATGCCGGCAATAATGAAACAGTAAGTTCAAATTTTCTTTCAAGTCTTAAGAGGACCATTTATAGAGAACAACGTAAAATTAGACCCTCTCAACCAAATTCTCAAGAAGACACATTCAACAAATTGAAAAATACAGATTTTCAAACTACTAATGGAGAAGACTTTGTTTATCTTTTCAATAACGAAAAAATGATTTTTATAACATGCAAATTAAATTTATGTTTTCTGGCCAATGAAACAGACGTTGTTTTTGTTGATGGTACGAAGGAATTATGTCCGAAATCTTTTCATCAACAATATACGATTCACGGCTTAGTACAAGGACATTATATTCCACTTGTTTTTTGTTTTTTACCATTTTATAATAAAAAATATTACGAAGCGATGTGGACAGTTTTGAAACATCTTTGTTCAGAGATTGGTAAGTGTGAATTCAATCCTCCATTGTTAATATTAGATGTAGAATGGAATTCGCATTATACTGTAAAAACAATGTTTCCTACAACAATAATTAAAATTTGTCGTTTCTATATCAAACGAGAATGGGACCGTAAAATAAACTCAAATAATGTACTCAGCAGAGCATATAACAGCCAAATCGAGTCGAAATTAACAAAATATCTTAAGTTATTTGGAGGACTTTTGTATTTGCCACCAGAATTAGTACATCGCGCATTTTTAGAAATTACAGCAGAAGCACCAAAATGTAATCAGTTTGTTCAGTTTTCCGACTACGTATTCCACAATTATGTCAAAGGAGATGCAGTTTTTCCACCATCATTGTGGGCTGGAGCACCAAATGATACATCAAGAACAACACATTTTGCGGAAATGCATTATCAATTACTAAGGAAAGAATTCAACACCTCACACCCAAATATTTTTCAAATGGTATGTATGAAAAATTGTATAACATTTTATCGAACAAGTAAAATTATATTTACATTCATTTTAGATAAATGTTTTACTACAACATCAAGGTTCAATCGAATCTCAAATCCAAGCAATTCGTGATGGCAATAATAATACTTCTCAAATCAGAAAATCTGAAAGGGATCGCGAAGAGAAGCTAAAATATATATATTTGTTATTTACATCGGGGAGAATAACACTTTTGGATTATATGAAAGAAATTTTGAAGCAATAAAATGTTAGTAAATAAACATATACGAGTACATTTAATAAAAGTTAGGTACATGATTAAATGTTGAATATAAGTGTATAGTTATTACATTTTATAAGAAATTATTATAGCACTGAATTGATTTTATGTATTCAACTAATGTGCTGACAAAAATGCATTCTAGTGTTGTAGTTGACATTTTTATTTTCTGTATTTCACTATTTTAAGCTTTAATTATATTATAAATTTGTACGTGGTTGATTTGAACAATCGTGTATAAGTGTACTGGATAGGTAATGTAGGTATTGCATATTGTTTTCAATTAATTTTTGTAAAATATTGAAGTACAAGAAAATTGTTGATACATTGATTGTATATATTTTGTATCTATCCCTTTGCTATTTGTGGTGAATAAATAAATTAATATCAAACTACCTAATTTATTAATCTGTTATCTGTGAGAATGTCGATATACCCGTTACGCAAGGGAAATATTATGTAACATAAGGTTTGTTTTTTGCCACTATTCACGATCACGAAAAATCGGTAAGTACAAAAAAAAATTCACAAATTACGATCAAAATCATGTAAAACGAATGATTTGCGCCCACAAAAAATAAAATAAAAAAATAAAATCCTATTGTTCGTAAGGGCGAACGGCATACGATGTTCCGGTGATGGTTCGGCCCCTCGCAAAGTGGTCATGGGATCAGAAAGGATAGATAATAGTGACTGATATATTCCGCTTCCCAAAATATTGTCGATTGATCGTTGGGTATTAGCAGTGCAGGACTCGGGATTTTCGCAAATTTGTTCGTTCACAACCCGTTCTTAATAACTATACTTGAAATCATGTTTGATGTCATGATAAGATATACATTTTAAATTTAAATTTTTGTTCTTCAATTTAGGGTGTTTTTCTTTGTAAAATATTATTTGTATAAAATAAAATAATGAAAAATAAGATAAAAACTAAAAGTTATTAAATACTTAATACTCGTAAATTAATGTATAAATAAATAAATGCTTAGTGTAGAATGTTGTACATATTTGTAAAGTACGACTAATTTCGAATTAAAAATCTTGCAAGTTGTTACAACATTAGAGATCCATAACAGTATCCGCAATGGCACGTAGGTAAGTACTAAGAAAACCGCTAGAAGTCGAGAGTAGAAAGGGCTTCTAGAAATAGTCAAGTCACGATCTTATTGGCTTTGTAGAAACCTGACTGACACATACATACTAGTTGCGGTCGAATTTATTTAGGTCAATATTACGATTATAACATGACAATTGCGGACACGAGTTTCGTTGATCACATACTAGTTACGGACGGAGATTTTTTTTAAAAAAAAAAATCACGTGAATTGCGGGCACAAATATTTTCCTTCTCCATTTTTTAGGACTTAGGACAAGCTACCAAAAAATTGGTAGGTGGGATTAAAAATATTTGTAAAAGCCCATCGTTGTATTTCATTACGCATCACTCGGTGAAAACGGAACTTAAGACAGTTAATCACGCGTAACTCTTTAAGTTTTTCATTGTACATTTAAAAATATATGAAATATATAAAAAAGGCACGAGTAAATGGTTAAACTGAAAAAAAAATTAATAGGTAACACTGATAAATAATCAGTCTAATAATGTCAATCGTCATTATCAAACATAATTTTCGAACATCTACAATCGTTATTTGTGTCCGCAATTCGTATATTAACTTTTTAGATTTCTTCCGCAACTCGCATAGTTTTTATTACTTTGTCCGCAATTCGGAAACACCGAACCTGACGATGAATTTTTAATTAAAAATCGGTCGTACTTTACAAATATAATAATACTACAGAGTGAACATTTATATATTTATTTATTTTAATCTATATATAAACTATTTGTTTATTTATTTTTAATTATTGAAATTTTTTTAAAAATCGGCTGTTAATTTTGATTCTGAACCGTAAATGTTGGATTTATTTTGATGCCTATTATCACAATTCAGTAAAAACTATTTCTACAATTTTCTACTGTACTTTGGATCTAATTGGTGCATTAGCTAAGTCTTATATTTACACCACTTTAATAGCACGGAAGAATAACATTATTTACATAAAACTTAGAAAATATTTATTTTTATTTTTATTTAAAAAATTAATTATACAATTTTTTGATTAATAAAGATTATTAATTGAACCTAAGGTTCTTCATAAGTTGTTCATAATAGTTTAATAAAGAAAAAAGAACCGGATGGGCCTCGCTCTGCTGTACAGTTAGGGGTGGAGTGCACCTCGCTTATAGGATAGGTCATTATTATAATGGATTTGTTAAATTTGAATGCAATGATAGATATCATTGTATACGAATAACGATTCTGAACGGAGTTCATATGTTTGTCTAGGATATAATACATTGTTATTTATAAACATTGTAAAAAGTATATTTTATTTTGAAACGATAAATATATTTTACAATTAGGATGGGTTGGCAGTTGCATACAGCGATATAGTTTGTCAGTCTAGAACATTCTACATTATATTATATTTTACATGTAATTTTATATCAATATTCGCTGTTCAAACGCTTATAAAAAATAATTGTGCCTATGGATTTTAATAATTTTTGAATGACATTAAGAACTACTTCTGTGGAATCTTCTATTAAATTTTCAAGTATTTTGTAAGAGCCAAATTTTTTTATTTTTATTTTTTATCACCGATTATAAAAATAAATTGTAAAAAAATCGAATATTTTAAATGCCTGTAAATGGCTTAAAAATCAATATAATATTTTGAAAAAAATATGACATAAAGGAAATACCTATCTTAACAGCTGGTAAAATTTCAAAAATCTGCGACTTATACTTTTTGAATTATAACAAATATTTAAAATCGTCTGAGAATAAATCGCTATTTTATGCAATTTCGTAAATATTTAAATTTCAAACAGTCATAAAATTTCTTCCTCTAAGTCCGGTAGAAATTTTTTTAAAGATTTTTTAAGAGTAGCTTATAGATAACCTAGTATTAAAATTTTGAACCTTAAGTATGAACAAAAAAAATTTTATGAATTTTTATCTACAAAATAACTTGCAAATTATCGTGATTTTTACATATTTCGTATAAATTGGAACTTTGAGCACTTATAAAAAAAAATTGTGACTTACAATTTTAGATTTTTTTTTATCAGTTAAGGAACAACTTATAAGAAACCTTGTATTAAATTTTCAAGATTTTCTGGGCAGCCAAAAAAATTTTATCGTTATTTAAAAAAAAAATACTTAAAAAAATTGAAAATTTCAATTGTCTATAAATAGCTCAATAAAAGTCAAAATACTTTGAAAATTTAATGGTGTATAGAGAACGCTAATCTAAACATTTGGTGAAAATTTCAAGTATTTACATCGATTAGTTTTTGAGTTATAGCAAAATAAAAAATTTGATTATGTCGAAAACTGGTTTTGCGTAAAAACTCCCGATTTTCCCAAAATTTTTTAGGGTTTTTCCCGTCGCATTTAAAAAATATTGAAAATTTTTTAGTTTTGACCCCCTAAAGTACCAAATAGATTCACTTTCCTTTCAGAAAAGTTGCTACATAAGGCAATCGAAGCATTTTTACTGCCCCAAATCGTGTCGACAGACACAAAAAAAAAAAAAAAAAACACACATCATTGTAAAATCAATACATTCTTCACTCCGTTCAGAATCTAAAAAAAAATATACTGAATAGTCAGAAATTTACAACTATTTTTAATAACATTTAAAATTCGAAATTTAAGGAAATTGAATATTTTAACGGTTTTTACATTAAACAGTATATACTTATTTAACTGTTTTTCAGTGAATATTTTATAAATAAGATATAATTTATGAAATAAAAATTAAATATAAAATATATATTATATATTTAAATATTAAATGATTGTATATTCACTCTATAAATATTAACCGGAATTAAAATTTAAAAAATCTCTTAGCTTCTTACTGTTTAAGTTAAATAACATTTAAAATTGTTGATACTAAGATTTGACGATTGCATTATAAATTATTTATCATTTAATATTACACTATCGACGCTGTACCATTGAACCTCTCACATATTCGTTAAATAAATTAGACGAGTAGAGTTTTAAAAATTGGAAGTGCTAACTGTGCTATACATAATTATAATAGTAATTGTTTTTTTGTTTTTATTAATGTATGACAGTTTTATAATATTATATGCTTAAATTAATACAATTAAATAAGTACTGAAATATTACAATTTTTATCTATACTACTTATAAATTAATATTGATTAATAATGTTCGTTTACAATTAATATAAAATTAATAACGTATTAGCTATTACTTAAATTATTTATAGGAATCTCAGTTATTTTTTACTTTATGAATCAAGTATAAAATATAATAAGTAATGTATGAAAACTTATTGTTCATTTTTGTCTTTTTAGCTATCGCATCTCATTCCCTATCACAAACTATCCTATCTCTGTATTTTTTATCTCACTTGTTCCATAGTGCACTTCTTTTTTGTACTTCTGAGATAAACAATTCCATGACAACGTAATATTGTTAAATTTAAACATAGAGTAGTTATTTAATATTTAAAATAATAACATTAATATAGGTTTGTACTTTATAATATTTAAATTTTCCATCGAATAATCGCATGTGATAAACACGACTGAAAACAAATAATTTTGTTTTTCAATTCGTACGACTAAACGCATACGAAAAATCGTTCGCATTTGTCGTATTTATTGCGTCACGTAGGACACTCCCGTTTGTTTGGGATATTTTGTTTATTTTAAGAATGGCATCGGTCGCGTCGTATAACGATTTTCATATTTGTCGTGTTTACGTTGGACACGCAGTAAGATCGTACAATGGCAATTTTCATAAATATCTCTCTCGGAAAAAAATTCTTATAAATACTAATTTTTACTTTAATTTATTTATTTTTGAATCTTTTGATTGTTGACTTAACGACTTAGGATACTTTTTTATAGATAATTTACTCAGCTTTAATTTAGTAAATAGGTAGTTTAGCTGTAAGGTTGATATTTTAGGAGGTATTTGTTAAAAATTATTTTTAAGCAATTTTCACCCCTTAAAATCACCCTTATAAGTTAAGCACATGCGTAATCATCGGGGACTTTTAGGAGAATAATCAGGACCCTAAACTATAAACGAAAAACCAATCAAAACCTTTTGTTTGATTTATTCCGAATAAAGCCATTTTTTGCGCCTAACTTCTATAGACTATACTGTTCGCCACTAATGCGATATGATTAGGTATATGCGAGACGTGATGGGTCTTAAATTTTGATACTGAAACATAATAAAATATAATTAACTGATAAAAAAATTGAAATAAACATGAGGTTTGTGTCAACATATTGACAATACGTGAGTTTTTGGTAATCACGCAGCTCCGTGTACGCACGTATGTAAGACGCGTACTCTTATGTAAAAAAGGAGATCTAAATACTATGTTTGATATTTAAAATATCATCTCAACATGTGTATCCAATTAGAACGGTTTCGATAAATTTAGATCTGAACACTCAGCAAGTGCCCTTGCGTTCATTCGTGCGATTATGTGCGTGTGCGCGTGCGAATTCGCGACACACGGTCAGGGAAGTGGTAAATTACAAGCAGTGGCGCGAATTGCTTAATTTATCTATGACGGATTTCGTAGGAGATTCCATGGGTGGTATCTATATGAAAATTGTTAAAATTATTTGGATTATCCATGCAGTATTACCGTGATTAGAGACGATCCAGGTTTTCGGCAAGTACCGAGTAATAGATATCATATTTAAACTCGGGCCTTACCCGATTCTCGGTAAATTTTTACACGACACTCTCTCGGTACCGGCGTAATATCTACTTTTTTATCCGGCCCTTACTCGAGACATAATACCTTCAATATCACACCACCGTCCTACTATGTTTTTGCTCAAATAATTTTTGGTAACTGGCAGACGCTGATAATCTGTACATAAATATGTGCATACCTGTAATTGATACAACGGGAAAATCTGAAATTCTAAAATTATAAATTGTAATTTAATTTTGTACATTTTGGAAAAACTGACCTAGTCTGCAATAGCCAGTATATTAAAAACAAATTTACAATTATGATATTGAATACATGTTTAATTGATCTAACGCTTCTCATTTTGGAGTTGGGGCTATTAAAGATGTTATACTTACCCGTATTCTAAAGCATTTAAAAAAAGTTATCAAAGATGAAAACCTTTTATTATATTATAGCTACAATTTTAGATCTTAAGGTTTAAATTTGTATATTTTAAATCAGAAAATAAACAATCGAAAAAATATTTATTAAATATTAGTTAGAACTTTAACAAACTTAATTTAAACATCGAACCTGAAACTGCTTATAATAAAACACTAGTAGAAAATTTGAAATCAAGAAATAGAGAATCATTATCAAATTTTTATTAAAAAAATTGCAACTACACCAAATATTTATCCACCTGGAGTATCTGGTTCTTTTAATAACACAAATTTGAATGACCTACAATATTTCAGTAATGATCGAGTTGTCTAACTTTAAAAATATAGCAATATAAAATGTATTCTCATTGATGATGATCAATTAAATTGGTGAAAAAAGTATTTTGAAAGATTTCCGTTTATTGGAAATAAATTAATCTTACAAAAATATTTGTCATCGCATCCAGTATTTACATCCAGTGTTTACTCTGAGAAATAATTTTCAGAGGCAGGATTAGTATATGGAGCTTTAAGAATTATACTTCAACCTTAGAATTCCGAGCAACTTTTATTCATTTACTATAATAAAGATACATTTTAATTATTTTTTATTATATAATTATATTGTTCATTTTTATCAAACTTTCAGGTTTTATTTTTATATTTCAAACTTTCAAAAAATTTTTAAATTTTAAATAATTTATTTTAAAAATTGATTGTGTGTAATTCATTAATTTATTATTTTGTATTTGCTATGTATTATTTTAGTTACAATATTTTATTTTGTTGTATGTTGAACAGAACTGTACATAGCTACTCATATTGCCTAATACCTAAATAACTGGTTTAGTGGTTTATTATATTAATAAATAAAAAAATATTAAACAATAATATTATTATTATTATTATTATATTATAATATTATTATTAATAATTTCTCGATCAGTAATTGGTAGTTGATAGTGCTCTGAGACCCATTTTGTACTTACACATATACTCAGCTAATATTCATTACCCGGTTAATATTAAACATTTCCGTGCAGCACGTTTGGGCATTTTTACCTGTTTAGTATTCAAAATCCACACAACGTTTGGGCACTCTATATCCCTAAAAAGATACCACGTTTGGGCACTAAAATGTAAAATGTGAATACCTTTGTTTAAAAAGTATAAATATATGTATATTCAAATATACATATATATATATATATCAAAATAATATAAGTAACAAGTTTTTTAAAGTGTAAGTTACTATTTATTTTGTAAAATAATCAAAATAATATAGATAAAAATAAAATAAATAATAATATAGCTACAGTATTATAAAATACGTAAGTTATTTAAACTCGTGTTAAATAAAAATAGTAATATTATATTAATCAAAATAATGAAGGTATCAAATTTTATAAAAAAAATAATCTATTATGTAATTATAATATTTATAATTTTTATATTTTATTTATTTATTTATGTATTTTATTTTATTATTTCCTTGATAACGAATTCCCTTAATTTTTAAGTATTCAATTAATGTTATGTCTCCTTTGTCATAAGCATTCCAATTATTAATCAAAAATTTTCTTTTAAGTTCAGCCTCTTTTCTAGTGTAATTTAATTTACATTTAAATACGTAACGTGTTAAGTAAAGGTTTCCATTTCACGAAATCTATACAATGTATTGTCATTGCGTTAATTTTAAAACGACTAGTTCGTATCTGTTCGTAGTTTATTAAATGAATATAAATGTAAAAACTACGATTACATTAAGTGAACGCATTGTATGAATTATACATAGTTAAACCTGCTTCCTCGTATAAGATCAAATTATGAACCGTGTGTGTTTTAAGATTTTTTTCAATTTTTTTTTTTTTTTTTAACAGATACATTCTTTGATTCGTATCTAAAATAAAGAGTTCTTCAGATTTTATCACTTTTTTTTTTATAGGTGCCCGTTTACATTTGATTGTATAATATGCGTTAATGTGTTTTTCTGTGTACGTGACTAGAATACAATTTTTATATTGAATTAATCAGTGAGATGTATTCGAATGAGATGGAATGACGACGTTGTCTCCGTTATTTTCGCCCAATAGTGGGTCAATTGAAAGAAATAAAATAAATTAGCTCGAATTATTTGTGTACATTTTTTCTGTAGTATTTTTAGAAGGGTGTTTTCAGGGTGGGGTTGCAGACAACACGAGTACGTGGGTTTTCAAAGTTTATTGCGAATCGCGCTCACAATAACTCGACGTTTGTCCTTCACCCCACACCGTCGTTAAACTCTGTGCTGACGGCACTGCGCGTTCTTTTCAAATGTCTGTATACAAATTTCATCATTGCCATAGTATAAATAAATAAAATTTCAAATTGATCGCGGCAGCTAGAGCGACAACGTCATGATTGCCTGTATAGTAATGTATTGAACAAATACCATTATCTGCAGAATAGAATTATATATATATATATATATATATATATATATTATGCTTTACACAATATTAAATCTTTTAAGTAATTTTTTTTTTTTTTATTTAATAAAAGCCTCAACGACTAAAGTTATTGGCTTACAATGTTTACCGTATTAATATTACATTATACATTGTACATTATATACAATTACAATTATAGCAACAATTATAGGTTTAGATAATAATAAGATAAAATTAGATAAGGTTATACAAATTGGTTATTTTGAGAAAAGTGGTAATTTTGTTGAGGTTTTCTTGATCAGGTCCTAATGCTTCATATAAGTTCAAAATAACTTATAACAATAGTAAGACCATTCTTTAATTATTAAGATTATTTAATAGTCCTAATATAAAATAGTCTGTGGTAGTTTTTCAATTTGCAAAAGACATAATTTAAATATTTATATTTCACCTTTACTTAGGTGCGTATCTATCACAATTTATTCAAATAAATTTATAATATAGATGTACAATACATTGTGTCGGTTGTTATAATTAAAATAATTCACACGACATGTTTAAAAGCTATTGCAGCCAGTGATTACATTGCTCACGGTCCACGTTCCTACCTGCATAATAATGTAAATAAGACGTTTAAAAGTAAGTACCTGTACATATATTGTTTGCCACATCTTGAGGCTATTCGGATTTAAAATCAAGGTTTAAAAACTTACCATCGATCATCATTTACCAATACATATATGTATACAGATTATAGACTCATCATTTAAAAAAGTTATCCTATAATAATGTCAACACATCACGTATTAATAATGTGCTCTGTTCAAATTAATATCCGACGAACATCAGTTCTTACCGTAAAGAACGTTAATTAAAAAAAAAAAATAGTTTATCCTTCGTAAATAATACAATTATATAACCTACACAAACTAAATCGGTAAAAGTGGAAGAAGCGTATCTTACATGAATCATGTTGATTGTAACGCGCCGCTGTGATTGTTAAGCCTGGTGCGTCCGTCCCATAGAAAATATAAATTATAAATGCAATACACATACATAAACTTGTACGGCATATAATTTATATACTTGTTTGACGTGGGTTTAGTATACATAAGAAATAATATTTAAATTTTAAGTCTTCGTAGTTCGTGTTAATTTACATTAAAACTAATTAATTGATTTCACTGCCTATTGCACTCTTAAAATTTAAGACTTAAATAGGTACACATATTATAATACTAGTTGAATTTCTCAAGTATAACCGAGAGACTACTTCTTATTAGAATACTTTACGTATCGATGTATAAAATAAAAACAAAAATTCAAATGTGCATAAATTTAATTTTCGCCTACAAACAAATTTAATAAAAGAGTCGTTATATTGGTTACTTTTTTACAAGGAAATGTTTCAATAATATATTATGCTTACTACAAAATTATCGGTATCAAGACTCACTCAATTACAAAAATAAATAATAGTTGAATATATATATATATATATATATATATATATATATATATATATATATCAAGTGTATTTATTTAGAAAATTATATTTTAATAATAATATGTATAAAACATATCATAGTTTTTTTGGTTATGTCAATAAGAAAATCTTGAGCTACAGAGTGCAATGTTTCTGTGTACCGAAATATTAAAATTATAAATATATTTGTAAAAAAAATATATTCTCTTGTTGTGCAGCCCTCGCAGTCATTGTTTATTATTTGTTTATCTGTCAAATATTATAAAACAATATCAACTGTACACCATTTATGTAACTAAGAAAAAAAAACTGTAGTATCTTTATTCACTTCATAAGGTCGCATGAATGAATTATAAACAAAACTAAATAAACGTTCGCTAACGCAATTTGTTTTGTCAGTATATTGTATGCGCACGTATAGGATCTCAGAAAATATACGATATGACTGGTATAATATATTTACAATTTGTATTTTATTAAATTAATTTTGTAACAATAAGTAAAATATAATACATTTTACCAACTAACAGTAATATATAGAAATTATATTATCTTAATATTTTCAAAAGAAATTTGTGTGTACTCAAGATAATAATTGTGTTAACATTATGTAAACTAATAAATTGTACATAAGTATTCTCTCTTATAGTCTAATACCACTCACTATGTCACAATACATGCCGCATCAACACCCATCACTATATTTTATTATCGATACGAAATAATCAACTTTCTCGTCTGTTCAAATTATTGATAGTAGTGAACAGTGGTTGCCGTTAAAACAATAGATGAAAAATGTGTTATTAAAAATAAAGTATAATTTATCCAACATAGTATGGGTATTCTGACAGGAGGGGGGGCTGATATGGAGGATAGATTTTATATTTTTATATTCAATGAATTTTTAATAATAAACAGAGCTCATAACTTCTAACATTTGTACATAATTTTTTTTTAGTGATCCTAGAGATAACTATGTGAGCTATACATTTGTTTAAAAAAATTAACTAACAAGGTAAATGCGAAATTTTATGTTGCATATTTTCATATATTTCAAAGTTTGAGTGCTATTTTTGCTTTTTTTGAGTAGCATGAACTTTTTTCTCAATAACTTAAAAGATTTAATCTTATCTTGAATATCACGAAACTACAAATATCCGCACAAATACAAAATCGCAGAGGCTAAAGGGGCTTAACTCCCTAAAAGTTATAATTAGCTTCCTAATTTATTAATGTTCCGCGAATCACCTAAAAAGTCAACAATTTTAAAATTTGATTAAAAAAAAAATTGTAAGCGTAATGGTATCACGGACATTATTATAATAGTACTCATTACCTACTGTTGTTTTCCTTTTATTCATCGTCCATCTACCTATAATGTTTTCATGATAAATGCAACAGTTATACACACAGGAATACATATTGCATTAACCCACGTCTCGTATTCGCGTGATGGTAATATCGTTATCGACTATGATTTTTTCAGTTTTAATTATAGTACTCAAAAAGACTAGTATCGTCTATAATGTTTTCACGATAAATGCAGTAGCATCGTAGCCCACATCTCACATTTAAGTGATACAAATATTTGGTTGTTATTAAATATATTATACATTTTCTCATAATTATTTCTTTAAATATTTTAGAATTAAGTTGTCATTGAAATGTATAATTTACTATTGGTACAAAATTATGAATAAACGATATTTTAAATTTATAAGAAAAAAAATAACTGAACCTAGCTCCTTAAAATAATTGTATGTTTTTAATATCACTGGTAAAGAAAGTGCAGATCAATTAGATAATTTAACTGTAGGTTTCCAAGTTAATAAACTTGAAGCTTCAAAAAAGTACTTGGAAAATAATTTTTATAACCATGTTTATTGTATTAAAAATTAGACTTTGTGAGGAAAGTCAAACTTTGGTTAACTCCATCGAACATTTTTAAAACTTGACTAAGATGGAGCGTTAAACTTTAAAAACCAATTTAAAGTGGATAAATAAGAAGTATAAAAGATAAAATTATAATATATTGTTGTGAAATTGATTTTTATTTTTTGAATTTATTTTCAATAAATGTAAAAATATTGTATTCTAAAGTGTTATTATCTAAAAACTGTGCTATTAACAGAAATGAAATCTTTGGCTTGATTTACAAAAATGATTAGCAAAAACATGTATCCAAGTCTGTATACTTATAACATTTTTTATTGTATTGTTTATATTAATAGACCTATATCAATCATCAGCTTCTTGCGAAAGAAGTTTTTCAGCAATGTGTCTAATTAAAACTAGGACGAGAAGTACAATGGGTCATAACTACATTTACTAATCTGTCCATATTAAATATGTTTAGAACGGAATGTCATTCATATTAATGAAAAATATTTTAATTTTTTTTTTGATGGAAAGATAGAATTTTATCATTAAATTAAACAATTATACCTACTTACGTTTTTGAACCTAAATCAACGGTTCCCAACCTTTTTTAGACTATTACCAATAAATCGGGTTAGATATTAGTAGGGTTCGGAAGTTGTAGGAGCTAAATAAAGCAAAATATGCACAAAAAAGTTGCAAAATATGCATTAAATATGCAAAACATTTAATAAATACGTAAAAAAAATATTCCGAAGTTCAAAAAAAAACACATTTTATGTTGTTAATAATCAATATTATACACAAAAACTACTTATAAATGAAAAAAATGTATAATTGGTTGGAATTTTGACGATAAGGTAAAAAATACTTAACATAAGTATTTCGGTATTTTAGCGTGATAGACTAAATGCGTAATCACATTGTTATTAAATTATTTATTGACTGTGACGATGGCAATAAATGTCTTCGTTAATAATTTTGAATTTTATATATTCAATATTGACGCGGCCCGGGTAGTATCCTTTTGGGGTGCCGGTCAAAAGTTGTAGATACGATAGTTATTTAAAAAACGTATAATAAACGTTAAATATAATAATTCGAGCGCACAAATGTTCACCCTAGTAGTCACAACTAAATCTTGAATTAAAAGAGGGTACTTTGAAGTTGATTTTTAGTTATAATTCAGGGCAGTCGATAATACTATTCAGGATTTTGTACATAAACGTGATATCATATACTTGTCTTCTTGTTTTAAGTAGAGGTAACTATTTTAGACGTGTTTTTAAAATACACGTGTACACGAAGTTCTTGTATTTTAAATACACGTGTAATTGGTTCGTGTAATTAATGTTCCATGAATAAAAATTATATTTATTAAACAATATATGTATATGTATATATAGTATATAATGTGTTATATACTACATAAATGTTGGTAAAAATATTATTTATAACTTTATAAGACATTATTTTGTACATCATTCAGGTACATATTTTATACATTATTCGATACCTAAAAACTCGGACGTTTATATACTCCGCCGAAAAGGTCTTTTTACCTGTAATTTTGTATTTTTACTTTTATTCTTATAAAAATGTATAAACCTTTATTTATTATTTACACGTGTACTCAAATAACACAAACTTGTACACGTGTATTAAAAATACACGTATAATTTTAGTTACACGAACTAATACACGTATATCAAAACTACACGAACTACACGTGTAATAGGGACCACTAGTCACAAGTAACAAAAAAAAAAACAGTGGCACAAGAAAAAATAACAATTATATGCGATATAATTAATGGATGCACGTTGTGTGACGGTCTAAACAGCACAGACCGTTTTTCACGTTCGGTGGATTCGATGTCACCGGTTCCCGCAAAAGCCCCCCCCCCCTCTGACGGTGTACGAGGTAGGTGAGGTTTAGCCGGGTCGGTGTTATCGTTGCTCCGAGTTGTGGCTGGGTAAGAGAGCGGGCGCGGTCCGTGACAGTGTACATGGTGTATCTCCACCTACCGGGACCGCGTCAATATTAATTGAAATATACAATGTATAGGTTACAATTAATTCGTACAATTAAAAATCATAATTATTCGGCCAGATGCAATGGCCGTGGTTGTACCTCACATGGCGTTTAGTAAGGATATAAATTAGGGTCACCAACCTACTGGGCGAGACCATGAGGTCGGACCACAGTAGGATTTTTGTTGGAAAAATACCACGACGACAATGAAGCGAACATGGTATTTTTCGAAAATAATTAAAATTAAAACAGCAAATAAAATTAATAGTTGAGTCGTAGTGTTGCTTCAATACCTCGTGACAGTAGATATACCAAGTGGGATGGTCTTGGAGACCGTTGCTCGTTTCTTATATACTAAAGATTTTAAAAATACATGAGTCCGTTGAAGACGAAATACACAAGAAAAAGACAATAGATTAAAGTTAAATTGAAATGGGATTTATTAAAGAAGATAATTTAAGTTAAATGAGGTAAAAAATCGAACGATCAAAAAACCTCATCTGAAATTGAAGGGGGACAGTCAAATAAAATGTATTTTAACAAAGAAATGACACCTACGCTTTTCAAAATAATGCGATGAACACCTTCGGGTATTCACCGGCTGTTCAACATGGCGTAGGTACCTACCGCTAAGCATGGCGTTCCAGACAAGTTGCTAGTTTGTGAACTAGTCAAACACGTCTGGAGAACGCTGGGACATCCCGGAATAAATGCACCACCATCACCTGACCATACATTTTACAATAATAATGAATGAAACGGGACTGGTCTGGGATGGTCTGGTAAACATCCGTTACAGCTGTAAATCTTATCTGAAAATTTATACAAAAAAAATAATTATAATAATAATACCAGCTTAAGCACTGGTGCTCAAAAATAAATACAATAATAAAAACAAGGGTCATACATTGTAAAATATTAAAAATTATACATTACCAACCCCAGAGGGCTACGAGAGCTGCAGCCCGGTTCGGCCGATGCCATATAATAAAAATCACATTTTATACTTCAAAAACAAAAATAAATAAATATAAAACGGTTGCTCCGCACTCAACCGGCGACACATATCACATAAGAAATGCATGTGAATACAAAACAAATAAATGTCAAGTGATCGATAATTTGACTACATGATTTGTATTTAAAATAAAATAATAAATGATAAATTAAAATAGTAACAGAAATACTGTAAACGTTGATATAATCTTTCCTTGTGTGATCGTTTTTTTAAGCACTCTAAATTTAATCGACAAACATGTTTCAAATTCCAAATGTTTCATTGATAATAATTGTATGTTGGTCGTTAACATGGAGGTTAAACAATATTCATCGATGAACATACCTACTTATTATAAATTATTATAAATACTAATATTTGTAATTAATCACAGACTAAAATAACTAGAATACTTTACGGTAAGTATTTATTGATTGTAAGTTTAAAAAAATTATATTTATAATGCTGAGACAATCATAAATTACTAAAACTAAAATAGTATTTAGCTCAAAATCAATATATAAATCCTTATTCGAACATAATGTATTTTTTTTAGTATATTTTTTGATATTTCCAAAGCACCTAAATTGTACTTTGAACTATGTTCTTGGTATTATTAATCATCAAACAGACATATGAATATACGAATTACCATTCGTATAATTAAAATTATATTTTAAAAAGGTCAGCTACAATCATATAGTTTAACATTGTTTCGCATATACAGACCATATCTTACGTATAATTTTAATTTATATTTTAATTGTCAAATGCTATAAAATATGTAATTGCTTTTGATGTTTTCATTATAAGTGCTACCTATTCTGTTTTTACTAGAGCTCTCGAATTTGAACGTGAATTAAGTTTCACGTGATCACGTGTTTTTTGTTCACGTGAACTTAAATTTAAAAATTGTATTTAATTCACGTGTAATTAATTAGTAAATCACGGATATTTATTTCACGTGTGCTTAAAACATATTATTTACTAAAGTCATTAAATGTTAATAATATATTTAAAAATATATATTAATAATTTCCGTAAAAACTAAAAGAATGTATACATACTATTCTAAAAATAAATGTTTCATAAACAATATTATAGTAAAATGACGGGACGGGTAGATTAATGAATATACTACGCAGTACGTACATGACAGCGATGTGGACATTTCTACGAATCGTTAAAGCCTACGGTTTTACTAGTTTATAATAGTAATTTTTTAGGAATTAGGAAGCCATTGGAAGATATTTAATGTGTTGAAAATAAAATTTTAAATGTAATAATCTCGAAAAAATTATCCTAAAAAGAATTTATCCAATTTTAAATGAAAAAAATATTATTCCTAACGCTCAATTCGGTTTTAGAAGCAAATACTCCTCGCTCCATCAAATCCACAGAATAGCGGACAACATTGCTTCTTCCCTTGAGCAAAAAGCTTTTGTTCAGGGGTTTTTCTCGACGTTGCACAGGCGTTTGATCGTGTCTGGCACGAAGGCCTTCTTTATAAAATTCTTTTTCTACCCACTCCACTATACCTCACCTTAAAATCTTTCCTCACAAACCGCTCCTTCGTAGTACGATGTGAGGAAGAGTATTCTAATATTCATCCTATAAGAGCAGGCGTCCCCCAAGGCAGCATTCTCGCACCTACATTGTTCAATATATATACAGCTGATCTACCTCAATCAAACAACACCAACTTAGCTACTTTTGCAGACGATACTGCAATAATCTCATCCAGTCCTAACTTAGACTCTGCCATAAATAACCTCCAAGACCACCTAACTAAATTACAAAACTGGTTTATCTTATGGAGAATAAAAATAAATGAAAGCAAATCTACTCATATTACCTTTACCCTCAGCCCAAAAAATATTCCCCTCGTTTATCTCAATGACAAAATAATCCCTATGGGCACATCAGTCAAGTACCTCGGTCTCCATCTAGATAAAAGACTGACCTGGGCAACGCATATAAAATCAAAACGAAAATCCTTAAATCTCCGTCTGCACAAGCTAAGACATCTACTCCGCTCTAAAATCTCACTTGAAAACAAAATGTTAATTTATAAACAATTGATACGCCCGGCAATGACGTATGGCATCCAATTATGGGGCTCTACAAAAATGTCTAACCTGAAAATATTCCAAGCTTTCCAATCCATAAACCTTCGTCTCATCACAAACGCCCCATGGTATGTAAGCAACAGATCCCTACACCATGATCTCAACGTTCCAACGATATCTGCACTAGCTTTGTACAACTATAATAACTTCCACAAAAATGTCCTAAATCATCCTAATCCTCTAGTCGCCGAACTAGCATCCAAAACCCTACCTGACAACCCTCCCCGTCGTCTAAAACGAAAATGGCCACGCGATCTTCTAACTAATTAAACAAAATTTATATTATAAATACAGTATTATGTACAATAAAAATTTAATTTAATCTAAGTTCATATTGGAAGTAGTGTCGATGGACTCTCCCTTCCCTCAAGCCGCCCAGACTGGTAAAAAAAAAAAAAAAAAAAAAAATGTTATCAAAATTACTTATTGTATTATGTTATACAGATTGTATATTTTTCTATTTTTTAAATAAAAAAAAAAAAAAAAAAAAAAAAAATGTAATAATAAACGCGTGATTTAATAACAAAATTCACGGATTCACGTGTATTTAAATTCATAAATTCACGTGATTGCGTACGTGAATTTTAATTTCGCGTGTATCCGTGAATTTAACTACACGTGAAATAGAGACTCTAGTTTTTATGAATTCAGATTGGTTACATATGTCAGAGAGATAATAAATAATAGTACCTATGATATCGTATAGCTATGAATTGAGAACGTAAGAATAAATGTTTTCTTAAGATAAATGCACTCATAGTATTTTATTCACAATTCAAAAAGTAAACATTTTAATAACACGATACGTGTTATAAATAGTGAATATATTTATGGGCATGGCCGTTTTCGATCAAAAACGTACCCTTCCCTTTTCGGCCGATTCACTTTTTGACCAAAAAAAAAAAAGTTTAATATAATACACAATATTAATACAAATCGAAAATTATTAAAACCTATAATAATAACTTTTATAATTACCATAATATTATAAAGGTAGAATTTACCCAGACCGATTGTTATTGGTATTGTAGCGAGTCACTATCTTTTATAGCCAAGATAAAATATCAATAATCAGTAACTTATTTTTGTAAAATCGATGCTCGTGCAGTGTGTAGTTGTGCAGACTATAACGTCATAACTACAGTAGTACAGTGTCTTTGCATGTATCATACTATCTTATTACGTCGTTTTCATCGTCTTTATAATTTAAAACTATTATTTTTTTTACAAATGGCTGAATTTATCGAAAGTAATCGCGGTAAAACGTTATTAGTTATAGATAATTATAAATTTAGTATCGGATCAATTAACAAAAAAAAATAATTCAACACGTTGGCGATGTATTAAAAGAGATTGTCATGCTAAAGTGTACACAGAAAATCAAATTGTCGTACAACATCATGGTGAAAATGCATCACACAACATTCACCATATATTTTTTGGTCGAAAATTGAATCGGCCGAAAAGGGAAGGATACGTTTTTGGTCGAAAAGGGAATCGACCTTTTTCCAAATTTGGTCGAAAAGTGAATCGGCCGAAAAGGGAAGGGTACGTTTTTGGTTGAATAGTGTCTCGCCCATATTTATGCATTGTTTCTTAACTGATGAAAATAACTAGGCGAGTTGCGGATTAAAATCAATAGGTAAGTGATATTATTATTGGTCTTATAAATATTTCGGAAACACACGGTTTGTGATGTTCGGTTGTTTAAATTACGAAATAAAGATATGCTTTATTAATATAATAGTGTATGTACCTAATTAAATTTAACCTAATAATAGAAACTTTTATTTAGGTAAAATATAGATTAAGAAAAATATAGCTAATTTACAATAAAAATTATCAATTTCAATAAATTTTAAATTATAAATTATAAAAGTGTTAGTTATTTAGAGTATCCCGTATTTAAAGGTTTTTCTATAGAAAAGTAGTGGAAATGTTCCCGTTCTCGAAAAAATTTCTGTTATTTGGAAGTGTCCATTAAAGGAGTTTTCACAGTAACTGATGGTTAATTGTTCCATAATATGTAAACAATAGTAAATTATAATAGTTTATATGATGTAATCAATTTGTATTAATTATTCTAGCACATAATAAAGAATTATTTTTCGCATATTTAAATAAATATGTGCATAAATATGTGTATATTCAACAATGTTTTTATCATACAAACCTGGCCTTAATAATTACCGTTGCTGGGCAACGCAAACGTACAGAGACCCGTTGTAGCGGTGCAGTGCCCAGGTCGACCGTCAGACCCAACGAGTGGGTCGAAAAACGGTTACCCGCCCTGTGAGGAGACGGCCCGCGGGGTGCGTTATCCCGGACATAGCTGTGCGTTTCCCACGCTCCGCATCTCGCCAATTCCAAAACTAATACGTATCGATCCAATGCCGTGTCAAACGACTGCAATCTGGCGGTAGTTGATCGTGTTTACACATCGTCAATCCGCCTTGGCTCGTGAACTTACACAAAAATATTGTGTTCGATTAAGTGTTATGTTTGTCATTACAGTGAAATTATCTAGCCGAAGTCTAGTAAATTCAACGAATAATATAACTTCGAGATTATGAGTATAGTCAACTATAGTTAAGCGTCTACAATATATTTTTCATAATATTTGTAATGAGTTCATTGCTAAATTATTTGTACAAAGAATTATTTATGCCTCATTAAATCAATCGAAAATATTTTAGGCAATTTACGATTAATGGGATATTAAGTTTAAAGATTATAATTAAGACAATATCGCGCTAAATTAATAAAAGATATTGGTACCATGTATAAGATAAGGACAGCAAGACACACCATAAGTAAGTTCCATCTGTTTCCAAACATTCTTTCTCGGACAACACTGTTCGGTGAGCGTCCCGATTGTCATATCAAGGGTGTTCAATGATGGTTACATAGATAATAAAAGAATGAATGAATATTGAGAGTTTATCACATAGAAATAAACATTGAAAAAATTTAGGTTGCTGAAAATCCTATTACTTATTAGTTAGAAATTTGAAAAAAAGCACTTAAAAAACATAATTAAAAACATTATTAAAAAGCACTCAAATAAGCATTTATAAAACTTAAATTTAAACAAAAATATTTAAATAAAAAAAAAAAAAATCACCTCAATTAAGAAAAAATAGCAAGCATTTCTAAATTTTATTTTTACATGAATATGTTAAAATACTAGATATATTTTGTAACTGTGCTGAATAAATAATTAAAGATTACAAAAAAATATTATAACAAAAAATTGTTTTATATATATTATATATATACTTATATACAAGTACGTAGCTAAGAATTTAATTGGAGGGAGGGAGGGGAGGTTATTTTAAATTAATTGACAAAATTATATACATACAATTAAGACCTTTACTCAGGCCCAGATTTATAGAATAATGGGCCCCATTAAGGCACCAAAAATGTAACACAATAAATAACCTAAAATATTTTTCTGTAAAAAGTCCACATAACTGCACTGTGTTACTAGTAATTCATTACTTCATTCTTCAAATGAATTTCTTGCTAAAGACTCCATCTTAACTCCGTGCATAATTTCTTTTGATAAAAAGTTTGATCTGTATAATAACGAGTATACTATTTTCCGATAACTCGTATTTGTTCTCATTTTGCAAATGTCGCCAAAATTAGATGCCGTCAGTTTTTTTTTTCTTTCATTAGGTATGTCATTCTTGGTTATGGTTCTGTTCTACAGTACGTAGTTGTAACTCATTTCTATCAACTTTGCTTAATTTTTTCAAAAATTTAATTTTTTTTTCATTTAAATCATCTAAATCGTCTTCAATGGGCTCTACCATTCCATAATCCTCGTCGGATCCATTAAAGCGATTTCCACTTGGTTTACTTCGTCTTATGCCATTTTCAAAAAGTTTTCTTCGTCGCATTATTGTATATTTTCGTATTCTATTTAAATTATTAGAATACCGTTTAGCTTGCATACCTAAAATTAAAAAGATAACAATTTGTAATACGAGATTTGTGAATATTATGCATTAAAATAATATTCACATTTTACGTGCAGTAATTTAAATGCATTAAAGTAAATACCTCTATATTATATTTACCTGGGCTAAAAGATTTAATTTGTTTTTGTATTGTCCGTAAATAATTGATGGATTTAAAAGCTACTACTGCAGTCTCAACTCTAGTCTTATAATTATTTTTTTGAGTGAAGTTTATTCTTTTCCCCTCTACATGCTTATTTATCAAACTATTAAATTGCTCGCAAGGGTTGTTATCTGCATTTTCAATAAGACTGTCAGCGTTTACAATCAACCGGTGTATAATATTTTTAATTTCTACCATCATCCCACTTTTTTCAGCTTCGAGAACCAAATTTCGTTCTCCTGTTTTAGATCCAGTACAAAAATAGGTTATATAGTTATTATGTTATTTATTATTATGTCTATTATAGTTATTATGCTGACCCAATCTATGATACGGACAATTTTCTATATCTTTTTTCAAATCTAAAAATAAAAATATGTTAAAAATAAATTATACAATTTAGTTGTAATTCAATAAAATAAAATTACCTTTTACTTTTCGTTCAACGGATGAATTATTTTTTAAATGATATTTAATAAGCTTTTGTAATGTCGGATCGAAAACGTAAAATATTAGTAGTTATAAACTTTCTTATAGATATGGGATAGTCTGTTCGTTTAGCAAGTGCTGTTGATTTTGTGCAAAAGTTTCTCAACAGATGGTTTCTGCATTTGATTTTTTTAATAATGAAATCGTTACCATATGGTTGAACATCATTTAATCATTAAAATATTTTTTAATTGTTTAGATGTTCTATAAATAAAAAACATTTAAAAGCAATAATTGTAATTATTACACATAATATAAGATTTAAAATGTCCATAAGTTTTTTTATATTCAACCAAAATAATTATTAAATACTTCATACAAATAATTTAAACATTATTAAGTACTCTTATTTAAAACATTTTTTCTTGATTTATCACGAACAAAAGTCAGTATAGTTTCTTGAAAATCAAATGATGATAACAAATCATGTTCAGAAGATAATATTATAAATGATTTTAAGGATTCTTGAGTGTGACTAGTTCTAAACTTATTTTTATGCGTGCCAACTTTGAAAATACCCGTTCAGCAGAACAATTTACAACAGGATTTGTTAAGTACAATCGAATTACAATTAAAATATTAGGAAATACATTTTTTATTTTTGTTTCTTCAAATTATTCTAATATTTTATGCACATTAGAAGCATCAAATGGTGGTTTACTGAGATTCCAATATTCTCTAAATTGAATCAAGTCATTTTTTATAGAAGGTTCTATGTCATCTTTATATATAGAAATTAAATTGTTAAAGCTTAAGTTAATATCATTATTTGGCTGGATATTTAACTTAGTGATAAATAAAAAAGTCTGAGATACATAGAGTTATATGCGGTTATCTTTTTATCTAATTCTGTTACAAATTTATGTATAATTATGATATGTTTTTCTACTATAAATTTGTCAATACCATTTAACTGAGTTGAATTTTGAGATCCACTTGTACACTTTCTTTTAACTTGTCTTTTATTATCTTCATTTTAAATATGTTTGTTAATTTTAAACTTAGTTTTGTAGTTCGATTTTTATAAGTGTTATACAAATCTCTTAGACTAGCCAAATAATTTTTCAAAGATATAAGTAGTCTGCTTTAAACGGATCAATCATTTTGCTTTAAAGTTCAACAGATGTTTTATTGCACTGTTCTAATATATTATTCCATAAAATAGCCAAATATCCGGTTTCTTTTTTTAATATAGATTTTAATAAAATTTTTGTATCTCGCCTAGTATCACAATTTTCAATATTACTATCGCAAATGAATCCCAATACATTAATAATGGTATTATAATTTTTTATCAAAGCATTACAAGCATCAAAGTGACTAGACCATCGTGTATTACTTAATGACTTTAATACACTTAGTTGGTTTTTACTATTTTTTCTAATTTTACTGTTAAAATTTTCCAATGATGTGTAGAACCATTAAAAAAATTGTATATTGAAGAAATCCAAAAAAACTCACGGCTTCGGTGCAACAACCTATAATATGCACACCAACTATATTTAATGAGTGGGCAGTACATGGAATATAGACAGCTAAATTATTTTTATTTTTTACATAACTTTTAAACCTTCATACTTACCGCTTATATTAGCAGCATTGTCGTAAGACTGGCCTCTAAAGTCTTCAATATTTAGTCCGACATTCTTTAATTAATTTTCTAATACAAAATATAATGACTTACCTTTATGATTATCAAATGGACATAATTCAGCTAGTCGTTCGTTGACACTAGTTGGTGTACAATATCTTAGAACTATGGCCATTTGATCAGTTTTGGATAAATCAGGTGTGGAGACCATTATGATTGAATAATACTTAGCTTCTTTTATTTATGTTATAATAACATTAGTAAGACCTGTTTGTTTATTTGAGTAATTAGTTCACGCAAATAGTTTTTGAAAGGTATGATGGATGTCCACTATCTTTGTTACCACGCATTTCAATATGATGACTTAAAAAAGGATCATTTTCTGAAATAAGTTCTAAAATACCCAAATAATTACCATTATTATTTACACAGAAGACTTCTTTATCGCCTCTAAACGGCAAACTTCTTGACGCAAGAAACTTGATTACAGAAATTACACGCTTCAATACTTCTTGCCAATATTCAATGTCCACAGAGATTTGTCTACGCATTTCTTTATTAATTAAAATAGTTGAATTTACTCTTAATAACCATTTTGTAATGGCATTTCTGTGATCTAAACTATTTTCGTGTTGAGTGCTTCTTTCACTTTTTTTCCACTTATCAAATCCATTGCTTTCAAACAATTTGCACATGAAACAGAAAATACTTCTTTGACTGGGAAAATATAGCATCCATTACCAATGAAATTGTTCACTATTACACAGAGCTGGTTCAAACATTCTATTGGTTAGATGTCTTATGTGATTAAGACTTGTGTCTTGTCTGTTTTTAACTGAAAATTGTTTAACCAATAAATAGTACACTTATATATATATATATAGGTAAAAAAAATTGAATAGAAAATCAAAATTGTACTATATGTCTATAATATTATACATATATAATAATATATTAATATTTAATAATAGATATTGCTTAAAATTATAACTTACCAGAAGTAGGATCACATTTTTCAGAAATTTTTATAATTCATATTATATTATAGATGTTGCTTAAAAATTTTAAATATAACTTACTTGGTAATAAAGCGTAATTATTACTATTACAATATCCAGTAATCTTGGTAATGCAGCAGTCAATTAATTTTTTTTCTTTTAGTTTCCTTTTTTGATATTTACTCATGTTTTTTATTCATTATGAAATAGGTAATACAAATTAAAAAATATGAAATAAATAATGACTTGATAAGCAGTGTTGGGACTTATCTAGATAAAAATTTCATCATCTATTATTTTATCTAGATTAAAATCTACGTCATCTTTTTTTTTATCTTAGATGATAACTCCAGTTATCTATAACAAATTATCTAGATAATTTTTTTATACATATGTATTTATATGATATACTTCAGAGTTCAGTGTTTTGATTATCAGTGACAAGTTAATTATACAACGCTGTCAGTAACAGTCGATTGTAACATTTTATGGTTTTCTTGTGTTGTTGTTTTTGACTATTAAATATGAAGCGGTTTTTGACTGTAACGTCAATGAATGATTCTAAAAAATTCAGAAGTGTATCAACGGAATCTAATTTAGCTGAAGCAGATGTAGACAACCCTAGTCATTTTGATGAAGCTCGTGCACCACCGACAGAAAATGATGGTGTTGAGCGAATAAAACAGAGTACAATTAATTTATCTGATCATAATCTATTTGATGGTAAATTTTATGATATCGTGTCTAACATCGGAACAAAATTAATTGCGAAATATGTTCTCTGTCCAAAAATCATACAAGGCCAAAATAATTCTTCTGGCAATTTTCTAAGTCATTTAAAGGTAAGTTTTTTAACTTTTTCTAATATTTTTAAGTACCTAGCTATAACACCGAAAAATTAATATTGGTAAATACATTAGGTGGTCATTATTCATCTTTGAAAATGAATGATGAATAAATTATATTTATTCTAAGAAAACAGAGTGAACGTTTATAACAAAATTATTTTCTATAATAGGTAGGTACTTCCTTAAAATTGTGAAAACTCAATGGAAAAAGATTTGTTAATTTATATATTGCTAATTAGTTATTACATATGAGTACTAGGTATGTCGTGTGAAAATAAATAATACTTATATTTTTTTTTTAATCAGCATTAATAAATAGGTATAATTTTTCATTTTGTGAACAAAGTTATAATTTGATAGGTAATTATTAGTAATTACTTTTAGATATATAAAAAATAATATACAATTTAAATACCTATCATTAGCTGATTTTAATTGGAATTTACATAAATACTTAATAAATTACAATATAAAATATCTATTATGTGGAATTACAATATAATCATTTTTTTCTTTGTATATAAATTAAAAATAATGTTAAATAAAATTAGTATTTACATATTATATTCTTGGTACCTACATACTACATAATAATTTATGTTTAATTGATAATATGCAAATTCTCAATATCAAAAATCATTTTTGTCTGAATAGTTGTACATAATGAATATTTTTTTTTTAATCAGCATTAATAAATAGGCATAATTATTCATTTTGTAAACAAAGTTACAATTTGATAAGTAACTACCCGGGTAACTATTAGATACTTGTAGATATCATATAACAAATAATATACAATTTAAATACCTATTATAAGCTGATAATAAACCCCATAATAAAATAATAAATATACCTGTTGGATATTGCAAATAGTAATTGACCTATTGACTAAAATTATTTCTTAGTTACATTCAGTATTAAGTTTTTTTAACATATTTTATATTTAAAAGTTAATACTAAGTTTTAAAATACTTATTGCCTATTGGTAATACTAAACTTATAGGTATTGTTTATTGTTAAAATAAATGTCAAATATTTCAGCTTAAACATACATCAATACTGTCAAAATTAGAAAAGTATAAAAGGTTTCTTGAAGACTATTGCTTAGTCATGGAGCCTTTAGCTTTAGCTCTTGACAAGTTGCAGGGGGAAAAATCTTGTTTCTTAGGATTTGTTGCACCTACGATTATTGCATTAAGGCTCAAGTTAATTCAGTTTACACACTTAATATATTGTAATAAATTGGCTCATTCATTAATTGTTAGTCTTGAAAAAAGATTTAAATACTTATTCGACTTGGAACAATCAAAGAGTAAAGCTTTTATCTTGGCTTCAATCAGTCATCCAAAATTTAAACTTAGTTAGACACCAGTAAGATACTTAAGCTTGTGTAAAAAATTATTCATTTCTGAATGTGATCTATTAAATTCTATTGAAAACACAAACTCTGGAGCTAACAATTCTGATAATGATGAAACTGATGGTAATGATAGTGAATTTTATCAAATCCTTAATGGAATTACATGTTTTGAAGAATATACTGAATTGTTGCGTAGTGTAAACAGTACTAATATTTCAAGTGTTCAGGCTCTTTCTTATTAAGAATGCAAAAAAAAAGATTTTAATATGTTAAATAATTTTCCTATTGTAAAAAAAGTTTTTTTAAAGTATAATACTACTTTACCTTCGTCTGCTCCTGTAGAACGATTGTTCAGCAGTGGCATACAAATTTTAACTCCCAGGAGAAACAGATTACACGATAAAACATTTGAAATGCTACTCTGTTGTAAGTGTTTGAATTTAAAGATAGAATAGTAAATTATAATTATGTTTATAATTTTATAAAGTATAGTTTATTAAACTTACCTTATATAATAATTAATAATAAAAGCTTTATTATTAACTAGATAACAAAATATTTTAAAATATTTTAATAATTATTATTTGTTTCAATACAATTTTTGATTGTATATTTTTATTGAATAATATTTGTTTTTTTTTTTTTTTATTAGAAATGTAATTATTCTTAATTTTTATTTGTGTAAAATAGAGATTGTTTTACATTGGTTAATAAAGAATAAATGTGTTTTTTTTTCAAACAACAAAATCTATATACATATATTTAGTTAAATTATTATTTAAATACATATATAAATCTTTTTTACTTCTAAATTAAAATATATTATGTTACTGAAGTATTCCAAACCATTTTTTAAATAATATTTTAAGATATTTTTATTTAATAAAGCATGCTTATAATATTATAATGTATTATACAAATTAAAACTAAACTTAGGTACATTCTGTTGTTTAAAAACCGTTATATTTAATGTAGTTTTTTATTTTACTAATACATTTTTATCTATTTTTTTATCTAGATAAATAACATTTATCTATTATCTTTATCTAGATACTTCAGGCATTTATATCTATTATCTTTATCTAGATAATATTTCAGTTATATATTCCCAACACTGTCGATAAGTACTCTTGTCGTTTGAATTACAGCTAACAAGTTCACAACAAAAATACGACACTCTCCGGACGTACCAACACCTAACCAATAATCACGATTTAAAATAATAACACAATAAGTATTATTAGTTATTACTTTATAATACATTATTTTGTCAGAGACTATAGTGGCATTTCCCACACGCGCTACGAGGCTCAACAATCTATAAATAGATTATATACAATAATAACTCATATTCATAATAAATTAATAACAAAACTATTGATATTTTTTATTGTTAATCAAACTCAACCATCGAGAATAGAAATACACACTGTAATATCTGTAATTTCTTTATTCTGTGGTAATAGAGAAATACTGTACAAACCACAAAAACATACTTAATTATTTAATATTATACGATGTAATTTTTTTTAATAACTTAATTTTTTGCGACAATGATATTTAGAATTCTTAATTTTTGTCTGGGGGCCTCATAACATTGTGGGCCCCGGAGACGAGACCCTTCTAGCCCCCCCCCCCCCCCCTTAGTCCAGGCCTGCATATACTTCTTGTAAAAACACATTACAAGTGAATAGATAATGGTTTAGGAGAACATTTTTTTATTACAATTTATAATTTTTTCTCTTATATATTATTATTATTATTATTAATTAAAAAATATTTTTAAATCAACTTAATACGTCGATATTTGTTATCACAAAACTGATAATTGTGATAACATTCGGACAGATCGGTTGATATTAAAAGTTATACATTATGTGGTTTTACAATAGTTTATCATACTTATCAATAATGATGAAGTTTTAAACGTTTATTCTTATGTACACGGTGCATGAAAAGATATCTTAAGTCATGTATAAAACGAGTTACCGGTAAAACGGCACAAAACTGTTGAAAATAATAATTAATGCTGGGTTCCGGATTTACTGCTTTACATTATTGTTATCGTAGTAGGTATATATTTTGTTTTGATAGATTGTGTAAATCACGGTCTATGTTTCATTTTTATACATAAATATAGTAAAATAATTTAAATTAAATAAATTGCATTTCGTATTTTGCACGCATTTGTATCTGTCATCATTACTGATAATTTCCCTTGGAAGAGTGAGAACGACAAACAAAATGAGTCTTTCTCTCTTCCCCATTCCGGCCAACATTCCCTTGTTATTTTTGGTATTTTTAGAAACAAAGCCAAAGTTCGGGATACGCCGCGGCTGTGTATACTTTGCATATCTCCTGTGCACGCATGTCATACTGATGTTCAGTTCATAGACGTGGTTAAAAATAATTGTCATAAATTTATCATTTTTTCTTATCGCAGCATCTGAGTGTTAGTATTATTGGCATAAGACGGCCGGGCTTCATATGTCTTGTTCATTACCTCACGCGAATCGACCATCTAGTTAGTTTATATGTTTGCGGTGATGCCGCACCGTCGTTGCCTTCATAAAGCTGAGTTTCCAATACACCGTGCACCGTGTTCCGTGTATTGATATTGATAATTTGATTGGCTGAACCTTATGGTTGATAATAGGTATTACCTGGTTCTTTTTCATGGTATGCCTAGTTTACCACTGATACCACAAAGTTGGATTTGATTCAACTTTGCACCGAGTGGTAATACAGTGGTAGCATTGGTATTAAATAATAGATAGTTTTGGTTTTGAATTATTGTGATAAGGACTATCAATGAATAATTATAATTATAAATATAAAAATAGATATTTTAAAATGTACAACTTAATTTTTATGCATATCTTTAATATATATTGTATAAAATTAAAATAAATAATATGGCTGTTTCAAGCGTACAGGTAACTATTACTATTTGCTACTTTATTCATTAACTATTAATATTCCAGAAATCATTAATCATAGCGAAAAACTAACTGGCCCTTAAAACTAGTTATAACCGATTTCCACTGTACTTATTAGTTATTTCCTTTTATATTTCACAAACATATAAGTACTTTTTAAATTTATTTCAAACACTTTATTAATTTGTTCAATAGAAATGTATTATATTATATTCATTTATATCTGTGTTATGGTATCTTTTATAGGTTGAAAAATGTGAAAAATGTCTCACCTATTTTCTAAGAAATTCTATTCATCGGTGTATGACTGTTGAGAAGCCTAATAGTAATACTTATATTATTAACTCATGATATAATCGTTTTAAATTGTATAATGGTAGATTTAACGGAAGACAATATCATTTAAACCAACTACTTGGATATTGAATATTATTTATGTGTTTAAAATTATTATGATTATGTATATGATAAATTTTTTCATCAAATAATAATAATAAAAATATTATTCCAGCAAAGTGTGTTGAAAAAAGAGTATCAATTTTTGATACTCTTCATGATGACAACCAAGAAACCGAAGAAAATGACTCAGAAAAATTCTATTCAAATTTGATAAGTGCTATTGAGGTTCGTCGTCCATTATATGACCATAGGCTGTCATTATCAAAAAGGTCTGAAGCAATTAAAAACAAACTGTGGAATGAAATATATGTTGAACTAAAAGGTACCAATATAGACTATAATTATGATTTACCTGTATAAAAATTAAATAAATATACTTAAAATTAACATATTATTATACACCTGTAACATATGACATGAAACAATCTATACATAAGGGTTAATATTTATTTTTATTTTTATTATAGGTGAGATAACTATTGAAGAATTAAAAAAAAAAATGGAGATATTTGCGGGAAAAGTTTGTACGTAAAAAGCAAAAACCAAAAAGTGGAGCTAAAGGAGGTATAAAAAAAAATTGGGTACATTACACTCAACTGTCGTTTTTGGAAGATGTTGTAACACATGACAAAAAGTAGGAATTCTATTTGGTTTATAATACATATAAATAATTATTAAATTACTTAATTTTAAATCCAAATATTTATAGGACTACTAGTAATTTAGAAAATAATGATACCGATGATTCTTCTCAGTGTTCAATTACTACAAAAGGTCAAAAAAGAAAATCAAGTACGTTAATTTGAAATTGTATGTCTTAAACATATATAATACTTAATTGCACTTTGGTTAGTTTTTATAATATCTATATAATATAATATCAAATGCAGTAACGTAGATACAATTTTTTACTAGAAAATGACAGTGACTTCCAAAGAGACTTGATCACAGAATTAAAAATGACAAGACCTACTTTACCAGAACTAATTGTAGAACCACATGATCCTGATGTTGATTTTGGGAAATACTTGGTATCTCTGATGAAGGAAGTACCAACGGAAATAAGGAAAAAGTTACAATGTCAAATCATTTCAATAGTTATTAATGCTCAAGATTCAGAGTTATCATTCTTACAATGATCATATTAATAATTTTTTATTTTAGAAGGTTTTTGAATTTTGTTTTATTATTAATTTATTTTTAAAAAGTTTTAAGTTTTCATTTTTTATATAATTATATATATATATATATATATATATATATATATATGTAATATGTTATGTCCATTAGTATATTATTTAATTATGTTATTTATTTTTCAAATAAATAGACAAAGATTGTGCTAAATACATTTTATAAATTATATAAGAATAAGTAAAAATTTGGGTTCATTCATATTCAATTAAGTTCTGTCATATTGAAATTCTAGGGCACCTTCACCTAAAAAGTAATTACTCAATTTTTCACGGATATTATTTGCATTTTGAGTGTATGTGTTTGATCCCATCAGTGGTATAATTTGCAACGCACCTGATTCATTGTTGTCATTTGATTGATAATCTGAACTTGTAGAATATGAATTAATTCCTAAATAATAAAAATCATTATAGTTGGCTTATACAGCATAGTTTACTATAAACATATTCTATTATTTATACATAGCAATTTAACAAACCTTCTTTATGTTCTGACATTTTTATAAAATTATGTAGAACTACCTACTGTAGCTTTAATAATTGCATTTACAGTTTTCTCTCCTGCAATTATAGGTCGATGGTATATACGCCACTTAGATGCCAATATTCCAAATGCATTTTCAATTACTCTTCTAGCACGTGAAAGTCTAAAATATGATAAATAAATATTAAATATTTTTTGATAAAACCGTTTAATTTACATATAACTTTAATTGATCACCTGTAGTTAAATACTGATTCTCTTATTGGAAGATTTGCTTTCCCACTACCCGGATATGGTCTCATAATGTTTTCCATTAGTGGGAATGCATGCTTCATCTGCTATTATGTAGTATGGTATTTTTCCATTTTCACTATCAATTTCTATGGGTTCTGGAAAATCAATTTTCTTTTCTAGTATAGCTTTCCCTAATGTACACTCTTTAAATATGCCTCCGTCATTACAACGGCCAGGAGAACCAATATCGACTATCGTAAAATAATAATTAGCATCGCACAAGGCTAGTAAAACTGTGCTGTGAGATCTTTTATAATTAAAGTTGGTTGATCCACTGTTTGCAAATGCCTACAATGTATAAAAAATTATTAAATATAAAAATTATTTGAATAACTATAACAAAATACTAACTTGATGTACTACATGTTTTCCATCTAAAGCACCACAACAATTAGGTATCTGCCATTGTTCATAAAACTGCTTTACAACTTGAACCCAATTACTTCTGCTTGGTTGCAATAATACCTATATATTATTATAACAATTTAATTTTAATAATCTAAGTCAACCAAGTTTATTTATAGTACTTTTTTATATAGTGTATCCCACAATACTGTACAGCACTCATATATTATTTTGGTTATAGTTGCCTTTCCAATTCTAAAAGAATACATAATGGACACCATGCTTTCGCCAGAAGCTAAATATCTATAGAAAAAAAACAATCGTGATTTCAAATATTAATTATTTTGTTTTTTTTCATATATATATTTATTTAATATGTATGTAATATTAAAGTAATAAAGAAACTATAATTTTTGTACATCATTATTAATATAGTTGTAGAAGGCCTGTGATTAAACATTTTCTTATATAAGGTAAATAAAAAATATTTGACATT
Organism: Sipha maydis; assembly: GCA_034509805.1. Taxonomy (NCBI): domain Eukaryota; kingdom Metazoa; phylum Arthropoda; class Insecta; order Hemiptera; family Aphididae; genus Sipha; species Sipha maydis. The sequence continues at coordinate 63,730 of JASXSY010000418.1, forward strand.
ATTCTTAAAACATTTTTAACTATTCAAAAGTTTGAACATATTATCTGTTTAGAGCATAAATTATAAAAACCTGTATAATATATAGCAGATAGCTCATATCAGATAGCTAATAGCTATATTATGTTATATGATACAAAAATATTTATATTTTGATTAAATAACCTCAGTATTTGTTGAAAAACTACTATATTTGAAGACTGCATTTTGTAAATTATTCTAATGTTAAGCTGTATATTGAAATCAAAATGTTTTGTTATTGTTCATATACTTTTTGTAATTGCCATTTGGCGTAAATAAAATAAAATAAATAAAAATAAAAATATATACCTTAAGGTAGCAGTTAAAATTTCTCCAACTGAAAGAATGTCCTTTCTGATTGGATTTCTTTGGAGTTTGGGAGAAACAAGAATTATTAATTCTTCAAAAGTAGTTGAAGTCATTCGCATAAAATTGAAATACAAAGCCGAATTATATAATTGCAGTTCTCTTGCAAAACAATGATAATGGCCATGTAATTCTCTCTCCTGGAATAATGGACGTATGTGCCATCTTGGTTTGGCCCTATTAAAAGTATATTAAACATTTTTTAGTTGAAGTTATACATTTAAAATGTTCTCATGTTTGTTTTCATAATTGAATGTCAATGTTAATTCACTTAAGTCATTTAAATGTGTGTACATTATAGCTACTTTATCATGAAGGCACTTACCTACAAACACCTTCCATACTTTCAATATGTAGTAAATATAAAATCACAACTTTTCGTCGGTGTTGACGCAAATTATAATCATACATTTCTAATTTTCTTTTTAAACTCATTTTAAATTAAATAAAAAATACACTCGAAATGAATGACCTATTTAAACATTTAATTTCACTTTCAAGTACCTACTTACGAATTTAGCTTAGGTACAATTTAATGTTAATCAATTAATCAATCTATTTTTAATTTTAAAAACTAGCGGGAATCTATTGATGATTATCAAAATAAAACATTGCATACCAAAGTGGTATTAAACTGTTACCATAGTAACCAAGAGACTACAAAGAATTGTGCATGCGTGATGACAGAACACGGTGCACGGTGTATTGGAAACCCAGCTTAACGCAGACGGGAACACTGATGCCAAACGCGTAAGCTACGGTTGCCTCCTCGTAGACGGAGCAGTGTAGGTAGCGTACCAGCGTACCGGGAGACGAAACGTTTTGTTTAAACGAATTCCGTCCGTACGCGTTCGCCGGCGAGCAGCCGATGACGACCCGTAGTCGTCATATCACAATTGTTTCTGTGTGTCCTATAAAATTGTCGGCTGATGGCGAACGATTATTATATTTAGCACGGCCATTCAGTATAAGTATTAGAACAACTACAAACAGCTGGTTTCGGTTTCCCGGCATTTTTATGCTTATAAAACGTGTTATCAATATGATATGATATAACTGATAGACAATTGTTATTTTTCTATGAAATAAATCATAATTTTCTTATTGTTTTCATTTACTCAATTGTTTTATATAAATCATTATTATTAGTATAATATGAATCCCGAAGTTGGTTCAACTAGGAGTGTTTACACTCGAAAAACTATGAAAACAAATATTTTGTCTGATAGCGAGTTACTCGATCTTTTAGAAAATGATATGTTGTTATTATATTATTAAAGTTTTCGAAGTTTCGGAGATAGTTGTTTTTATATAATAAAATATTTTAAAAGTCAATAAAGTATTATTATAATATCGTATTATATTTTATTAGTTTTTATGAAATTTACGAAACATGACACGTAATCGTCATCGGCCATTAGGTAGTATAGTATATGACACTTGGCCGATGACGACGCGTGGTCGTCACGATGTTATCAATATTTACGTGGCTGGGTGCGCTTGACCTCTGAAATTGACGCGGACGTGAACGTGTTAAACGAATTCCGTCCGTACGCGTTCGTCGGCGAGCAATCGGGTTCGACTCGAATTGCCCTACTACCGCCGACCCCCCGAGACCAGCCATTTTCCAATACGCTGCCGTTCGTGCTTCGTTACCGGAACGACCAAATTTGTCAGTTGATGTTGTTTATGCTTGATTGCCAGCGATGGATAATGAAATGTTGAGAATGTTAAAGACGTTTGACGAACTTATTAAAGAATTCCATAAAGAGGTAAGATCATTCTGTTCGTATATCTTGCGCTTAATACTTTTGTGTAAAATGATTTTTTCCAACAACTGAAGTATTGTTTGTCGACGAGCTTGGGCAAACGCGTCGACATCGATATGTTATTAAAATATCATTAATTTATCGTAAAACGGTTGGAATGCACGATAACACCGTTTTATCGTGCACAACTTTGTTAAACAACGAGTTTTAACCATGCCCACGCTATGGTAACAGCGTGATACATTATCATTTATAGTATGATTTACGTTTCTAAACATAATACTATTGTCTATGGTATTTTTATTTTTATCAACATTACTTTATGAAACATTATAATATATTTTCTTAGTCAAAGCGAGACAAAAAACTAAAATCTTATTAATTTTGATTATTTACACATTTTTTTTTACTTAATAACTATCAACAATATTACATACTGTTATGGTGTAAGGAAAAACAAATTAAACTAATTCAATACACTTGTTGATAAGTAACCCATTTTTATTATTAACATTTTTTTCTTTATATGTAAAAGCATCCACATAAAGAAAACGGTCTACGATTAATATTTTACTGAAATAATGAACTACAAAAAATAATTGTGTTTACGCTGACATTATGGTGTTTATAGAATATAATGCATTAGGTTAATACTTCCGTGTTAACACATCGTTCAATGCAATAGGTGTTTTCATATTTTATTTGTGTAGATACAGTTATATGATACAAATATATGTATGTAGATATGAATGCATCACATACCTATGCTGTTCAACGTCAACCATTCAGTAATACAGTTTATACTCATCACATGTAAACATACTAGTTAAATATAATAAAAACAATATTAGATATAATCATTGATTATCAGTGTTTTTTTTACTATTTTCTGAAAAACTGGACATTTTATTGTCTCAAAGATTCCCCAGGGACAACGGTACTAAGATTTAAATAACAAACTGTCCTGTTCATATAAATCATACTTTAACACGCAATGAAAGTCATTTTTACGATTAACACTTCATTGTTAATATTAATAAATAGGGCCTGGAAGTTCATACACTAAAAACTATCAAAATATGCACCTATAATGACTAAAATATGTGTATTTTTTATTTTTACGTCAAGTTTTTTTTGTTTTTGATAAAAATAATAATAAAAAGAAGGGGAATTATGTCAAATTTAATTAATATAAATGTGTTATATTTAGTTCAAGAATTATACTTTAGAAATAGAGATTTTGACAGGTTTTAAATACAAGTGAACAGTGATTATCAACTAATATATATTTGTAAAGAGATTAGCTTTGTTCTACATTTACAGAACCACTATTTTTCTCGATAACTTGTTCCCATTTGTTGTTTATTATAAAGCCTTTTAGAACTTCAATTCCTTTTAATTTCTTTTTGACACTATCTACTATTTGAATTGTTTCAACTAATAATGTTTTTCTAGCTTCTAAATGAAAATAGTTAATATAAAAAACCATTATTTGTATGAATAAAAATTCAATTTGATTGAACATTTTTATCATAAATATTTTTTTTACTTTTTCAATTGCCATAGCATTAGCAGCGATAAGCATTTTAACCACTTTTTGTATAGTTTTCAAATACTATATTAATATAAATTAAATTATATTAAATTATTAAAGTTTAACCTATAATTTTAAATAGGTTTATATTTTATTATTTGTGACATTTTTATAATGACATATTTTTCAATAAATATACTTAGAAATATTTTTGAAGTTCAACATTTTCATGAAGTATTAATTAAAAATATGAAAAAATAACAAGGAAAATGCAATTAAATTCAATTTAATTTTAAAATATGCATGTTTAGTTAAAAGGCCTCAAAATATTTGAAAATATAGTAATTAAAACCCTATGAAAGAATTTTGTATTCACTGATAATGGTACAAAAGAACAATCAGACTAAATTGTTCATATATATTTAAAGTATCATAAAATGTATGTATCTGCTTGTTTTTTTTATTTAAAAAAGTTATTATGGAATTAGCAAATATATCAGGTATCAGTTCATAAAGAAAGAGTACCTAATTGTGAATATTTTACAAAATCTGATGGTGAGTTTTTTACCAATATAATAACTAATAGTAATAGTAACTAATAGTATAATTGTTCATGAAATAAATAAACTTTAGTTTTGAAAATTATAAAATATTGCAAATTTATGTTTGTTGGTTTTACCTCAAACCTAATTAATAGTTTCAGTTAGTAGGAATTAATATTACAGAGTTCTTGTATTTATCAAGGTTTATAATAATCACTGAATTATTGATATTGTATTTTCTAAATAATTTTTATTGTAAAATTTTCTATATGATTTTTTAACTATAAAATAAGAGTACTACTTACTAATATTGCTGTGTTTTTACATAAGATATCGATATATATATATATATTTATATAACAATTATTGGTGAACATTTCAATATACTAAACTTATATTAATAATATTTCTACGATTATAAGACATTATTTTAAAAATTAACTCATTTAAATTTATATATTATAAAAATGTGATACTTTATAAATTGTCTTTATTTTAGCAAATGGTGATATTAACAAGTTAAAAAGTTAAACTAATTTTACAAAATTTCATTACGAGTTTTTTTTTTTTTTTTTTAAACTACTTCTAACTTACCTTGTAACTTTTGTTTTAAAAGTAACTTCTTACTAAAGCGGTTTTTAATAAAATAATTAAATAAATATTTAATAAATAATTACTTCTATAAAAATTCACTCAAATTCTATTATGCAACAAAAAATTCAATCAACATGTGCAATTGATAAGATTCCTAAAATCAATAATGAAAATTTAATTGAAATTGTTTCAAACATCAGGAAAAATTAAACTTGCATAGTATTCAGTTATAATAATTAATAAATACTAATTTATAATATTACAAATGTTAAAGGTGATATAATTTTATCAATGCTGTTTTAATATTTACATAATACAATCGGGTATCGATTTATATTGGAGTATTCGATATCGGTAACAAGTGGTATTAGCCCATCCCTAGAATAATTTTATTTTAAACTACCGGTTGATATTAAAAAAAAAAAAAAACATCAATGAATTCAAAGGATTATAATTTTAATTAAATTTATTATATATATGAATAATTTTTATGATTTTATGGAAAAAAATATTTTTGTGTTTTATTTTATAATGTGATAGATACCTACTACATCTTAATTATATTTTAAATTTTACTCGTACATGTAGAAATTAACTCCTTACTATTTACATTATTTTTTTTACCTTACAGAAACTGTGGTGTGCTTGGTACAAATGACAAAAAATTCAAAAAACAAAACATATTTGTAAAAGGTTCAATCCCAGATAATTTGTTGTGCAAAATTTGCCATAAAGAAAAATTGGAAGTGCTTTCTTTGCAATGCGGTCACATATTTGCTGGTATCCAGTGTGCTTCAACTGCTAACAACTGTGTAGTGTGCAGATGTTTGCTTAAAATAGTTATAAGGATATATTTAGATTTTAGTAAAATGGTAGAAAAAAAACATCCTCTCCAACTACCTTGCTCTTCTGGTACAGTTCAAATTGATGAAACGTTTGATCCATTGCTTTGTCATTTATGTCAAAAACATAAAATACAAGTTTTTTTCGTACCATGTAGACATACATATTCTTGCATAGAGTGTGCTATGAAATCAAATGAATGTTTAATTTGCTTTACAAAGGTTTTTGCATTTATAGGCATGCGTCTATAGGATTTTGAGAAAATTAGATTTAATAATTAAAAACTCTTTTATGTACTAAACTGTAAGTTTATTAATAATATTATATCTTAGCTTTTATAAATTTAAATTGATTAAAAGTAATTAATATTATTTCATGAATGTGTTTATTATAATCTAATATTAATCAATTGAAATATGCTTGATTTTTCATTAAAATAATTATTTTTAAAAATAAATCTTCTGAGATTTTAGTTTATACTATTATGGGACTATTGACTTTTAATCACATTCTTGGCTTAATGGATTTTTCCTTTGTTTTCACTTTTTATTCAATAATTTTTTGCCAAGATAATAACTATTACATTTTGCATTAATCTTACTATAATATATACCTTTATTTTATAAGACAAATACACAATTAAACTTATACTTTTAATCTATTTTAGTTATTAATCTAGTTATATATTTAGTATTATATATATCTATATTATATCTATTATCTATTTAGTATTGATCTATTAGCTTATAGTTTTTCAATAAAATGTAGGTATACTTTGATGTATCTATTGATTTTCTTTAATACTCTTAATAAATGTGTTTAAGCTGGTAACAATGATTATGTATTAATTTATTAATATATATAGGGAAAAAAAATTAAGCCCAAGACTTCTAATTTTTTCTATAGTGCCAAGACTTCAACATTTTTCTTCATGGGTATTAGTTTATTGTTAACTTAATATTGATTATGAACAGGTTCTTACCCTTAAATTATTGATTATTTTAGTTTTGCAATAGACATCAATACTTTTTGTTATTAAATAAAGTGATTTTTTTATTGCTGTTTTTATATAACATATTTTGATGTTTTAACCAAAGTTTTGGGTGAACAAATTACGATGATTTTTATTATTAGCTGCAGTTGCTGTAGTATGGAAAATTAATAAATGATAATTGATAACTGTTACTCGGTATTTTCATGTTTTTGTTATAAAATATATTGTTATAGTGTTAATGTGTTATTATGTTACAGTTATTGATACTGTTGAAAGAAAAGCTGCTATTGGCTAGTGATGATATAATAATTATATAATTACTGTTATTTCATTATTCGTGATTCGTGTGGTAGGTTCAATCCAATGCACAGTAAAGCCAATAAATGATCTATGAATAGAAAACAAATAAAAATAATAAAATTAAAATTATTAAATTTTAATATAATTTGTCTCAATAATAAAACTAAATATACCTATGGAATATATTCCAGCAGTCTGCAATAATACAATCATTTTCAAAATCATCTTTCGTTTGTTTTATCATTTGTGTATATTTAAACACATTTCGTATTAGAGTTTTTCTGAACTCTGAAATTTTGTTTGATATTATCCAATAATACTTGAGAAAGCTAGTTGTTCAATTAATGAATACATAAATACAGAACTAATTATGAGTTATAAATTAGCATTATCAAATTCAGCTAGACTTAAATTTTTGAATAAAATTTTCCAACTTCACTGATTTTCAACTGTTTTTTAGATTGTTGAACAGAAATTTCTTCATTTAATTTTTTATTTATTTTTTTGTACAAATATTAATTGCAATTAAATGATTGTGATATACAGTGGAACCTCGATAACTCGAACCTCTATAAGTCGAATTGTCGATAACTCGAAGAAATGCCTTGGCCTCGACCTTACAATATATGATATGTGTGATAAATTTTCTCGATAATTCGAATTTCGCTAACTCGAATTTCTCTATAAGTCGAAATATTTTTAGTCGAATTTTGGATTATAATAATAAATGTATGTAGTGATGGGTAATGGGTAAATACCCGATGGGTAAGAAATTTATTTCGGGTAAATACCCATGACATAAATACCTTTCCAAAATCGGGTATTTATTTTTTTTTGTCGCACTGGTGGCCGTCACACTGCTGAAGTTGGTGTTTGTGTGCGGCGACCAGCATGTGCTATAAATATCTTACTTATCAGTTATCTATAATAATAATCCACACTATATAGACTATGGCATTATGCGGGGGCTTGGGTCAGTTCTCCTCATTGATAAGAAATAAAAATCAAATTTCCAAATTCATTGATGCCAACGTTGAAGCCAACGTTCCTGAATTTCAAATTTATTTTCAAAATCAAATTTATTTATTTTCAAATTCAAATTTGAAAACCAATATTTTTGAAAAAATTAAAAACAGGTCTGTTGAATTGTTCCATTTATGAATGGTCACAAAATATTATAGCTTGAAACTTAATGGTTTGTAATAAATTACATACGAGGTAAAAATAAATGATTGCCGTCTTCTAAATTTCAAAACCTCTATAAGGAAACAGCAACGGTGATCGAGCAGTCGCGGGATGTCGCGGCTAACGACAAGTTTTTATTTAAAAGAAAATTGTGGTTTATTGTGAGACTTTAAAGTTATTATTATCTAATTTGGTTTTAAACTATAAAATATTAATTTTTCATTTTTTTCCTAGTAAATCGGGAGTATCAAATCCTAGTGTGTGTACTGAAGTATTTATGGCGATAAAACACTTTTGTAAAGTAACAAGATGTTTCTGTACTTACTTTCTCATCCAGTACTCGTTATTGTGGTCAGTTGAGAATGAGTACAATTTGGTCTAGGTTAAAGAGATCTCACCCTCGAACATCTAGTACTCGTTATTGTGGTTACCAAAAGATATTTAAATAAGTTTTAATCAAAAGTTAAAGTTTTAAAAATTGATGATATAGTATGTCTAGTATACAATCAGTAAATGTACAGTAAATATACACTATACAGTATGTATATCTAAACTTGCCATAGTCTATGTGGATAGTATAGTAATTACCAATTGGTATAAAGATATACAATATTAGAACTAAATTTATATTTCATGATTCTTATGTACTTTGTTACGTTTTGGAATCTATGTAACAACTATATAAATGTTGTTTATACATGACACTGTAATAATAACTCTTGAATTTGAGATTTAATTATAAAAAATTTATTTAATAGCACATAACCAAATGTAACATAAATGTCGCAACACACATTCGGCAAAAATAAAACAATAAAAATTACTATAAAAGTAATGATATAAAATACAAATAAAAAAGAATGGTTACCATTTTTTAACGTTACATACTACAGTAGAATATTAACAAACTATGTAATACATAAATAATTAAAACATAAATTAAACAACAATTTTATAAATTTACTATACTGTGTTTTGAAATATTAATTGATAAAAAGAAGGATACAAAACCTGAAGTTGGAGACAAATCTATTGATCATCTTCCTAAAAATAATAATAAAATTAGCTATTTATATTATATATACATTAATTTAAGTTAAAGACTTGTATCTCAACAAACCTGTGGATATTATCCTATTTCACCTTGGACATATCCATCAGCTCTTCTCAATAACATCAATAGGTCTCTATCTACATTCAGCTGTTACACATATTCATAGATTATCCTGGTTGTGTTCACTCATTCAGCTCTTGACAAACCATCCCTAATCTAATGAATTAATTTGTATTACTTTTAAGTTTTTTATTTATCTTCATAGTTATTTTTAAGCAGTATAATTACTCTGAGGTTTCTTCTGGCTTGATCAAATTCGACATAAAACTGATTTTCAATGAAAACCAGCTTTACTTTAAAAACAACCATGATTAATAATATGAAATTACTTAAAATAAAATTAAAAATATTCCTAATGCAATAATTTTTTTAGATTTCAAACTATTGATTAAAATAAGAGGAATATCTTCTATATTATGTCATGTTATACAATTTATAATATAACATAATAAACAATGACAGCCAAAACACAGGATACACCTACTTCCTCAACATTATTTTAAAAACCAACAGGCAAAATATAGTTTTGCTCCATCAAATGGTTTCTAATAGCGATCTGTTCTTCAATGTTCATAATTTTTAGACCTGTAGTCAAAACTAAATAACAAGAAATTGTATAAAGGTGTAGATGATTGTTAAATATAATTTCTGAAAATGTATATTATATTAGTGGTATTAGTTATTAAATATAATTAATTAAATATTAATATTTAATTAAGTATTATAATAATCACAAGTGATAGTCTCAAACATTAACCAAAGTGATAATGATTTATAATTTTAAAATGTAATCAGTAAAACCGTTAAATACATAAAATACAAAAACACAGGGTTGCTAAATTCTTTGGCGTCAAATTCCTAGCAGTAAACATTTTGATTCCGAACAGTTGGTATATTATTGTAAAATATTCTCTTATTTTTATTTCTTATCAAATTTTATAAAATACACATTAATTAGTATTAATGGTTCTTATCGCCATCTACCGAGGGTTTTATTGTACGCCACCGAAAAACTGCTCAGTGAGCAATCTATAGTACGTGTGCTCGGGGGTCGGCCTCGCGGACGAGGACACCCAAGGCACCTGGAAATACGTGGTCATGCTGGCCGGTTTCGTGCCGTCCATCGTGTGTCTGGCGCTCACGCTGCTCGTTTACGCCATGCTGTCCAACCTGCGCAATGTGCACGGCTACTACGTCATGTGCTACGTGGCCTGTCTACTCATGTCATTCGTCTGTCTGCTGGTCATCCAGTGGATGACCAACATCATCGGCTCTGTCCTGTGCAAAGTGTTCAGTGCGTATCACATGACCAACACGCATTACGTACCACGCGGTTGCAGCGGATGCGGTGCAGTGAAAATATGTACTAGGTCCGAGAAAATAACATTGCAATAAAACCGTCAACGCATCGAAACGATATCGTTGGTTTTGTTATAAAGGTGCATCGGAATGTTACCGGCGTTTTTGACTTGAGTAAAACTCGACCGTTATAGCTGTACTAGATGCGCACCGAACGCACTTCGACCACTATTTCACGATTGTACTTCAGTTTTTTCGTAGAATACAGTTGTTCATCGAAGGAGTTCTAGCATTTTACGTAATCACTTAAAACACCATATTTTCATGGTCCAAGCACCAAAAGCATACATCACTTAAGACACGAAACAATAGGATAGTTGTTTTAATACAATACAATAATGATAATTCTTATTAACCTATCACTCCTAGTAGTAGTACGAACTAGTGCTATTGATTTTATGTGGGTAATACCCGGGTACTCGTTTATCCGGGTAATACCCGATTTTGTGGGTAGCCAATGTTTTCGGGTAATGGGTACTCATTACCCAAAATGTTCGGGTACCCGATGGTTTTTGATATATGTAAACGGTTTAGTTAAGTATTAACTCCTAAGAGGTAATCAGTATTAAATTATAAATTACACAATTATTCGAATAAAAATTATCTATAAAAATATAATCTAAAATAGATATAACTTAATATACCTAAGATCATTAAGCTATGGTTATCGAACAGAAACAGATAAGATAAACTAAAGTCTAGTTATTAATACTTTCATATTCTTATATACACTATAACTATTATCGAATTATAAATACATATTGGAATTGTTGTCAAAATTTACAGAATATGTAAAAATATGTAAAATTAAATATTTCTTAATCATGTGAAATGAATTTATCATTTACAATAGTTCATTAATTAATCATGTTTTAAAAAAAATATGTATTTACATACAAATCCCAGCTCTAGTAATGAGTATACAAATCATAACGGGTACCCGAAATTTTGTAAATCGTGTAAATCGGGTAGTACCTGAGTACCAGGGTATCAAGAGCACTAGTTGCCATGTTATACATATAATCTTAAATTATTATGTTATCTACTAACTCTCAGTATTTATTATTAGGTATGTCATTTTATTTTATTTGGATTATGTTATTACAATCTACATACTTTATTATTATCTATATTATTCATATTATATTTACATCATGTTTCCAATTCAATACCATATTTATATTTTATAACTGTCGAACTATAATAGTTTTTTGCTGGAAGTTCTAAATAAAAAAATAAAAAAAATTGATACTCTTGAAAAATTATTCGAAGTAGGAATGTGTCCAAAAATGATTGTGTGCGATCAAAGCACAACTAATCAAAGCACTTTAAAATTATTAAATGTTTCAGAAGATAGTCCATTTTTTTTTTATCAATAACAATAAAATAATTTCTTTGTTTGACGTTCTTCGTTTACTTAAAAGTATAAGAAACAATTTAATTGAAGCTTGTTATGTAAAAGATGATAATACAATCTCATTTGACGACATAAAACAAACATGAGTTCGATAAACAAAATCATAAAAGTAGGTCTCTAATCAAAATAACAGATGCACATATTTACCCAAATTCTTTTCAAAAAATGCGTGTTAAATTAGCAGCACAATTATTAAGCAATTCCATGTCAGAAACGATCCGAACTTGTATTCAAACGGGACAACTTCAGAGTAACACTTCTTCGCATACCACAGATTTTATTAAATTTATTAATAATTTATTTGATTGTCTTAATAGTAGGGGTTTATATAGTCATAATTCTTATCTCTGTGCAATAACTGATTTAGGTATAGTAAAAAAAAATTTAATAGAAGCTTCACAATACTTTCTAAATTTACAAAAATTAAAAAAAGGAAAAATAACACAACCCCCTTGTTTTAAAGGTTTTACGTAGACCATTAATGGTGTATTACAATTTTTTGATAATGAGAAATCTAACAACATTATATTTTTAATGACTAATCGTTTAAATCAGGATATATTTGAAAATCTTTTTAGTAGTTTTCGGCAAAATGGTGGTTACAATAAAAACCCAACAGCTAGAACAATTAGAACTTCGATAAGAAGTAATTGTATTTTTCTTTATGCACATCTAAAGGGACAAATTGTGAAGCAACCCAAGAAGATTATAATCCAGTAATTTTAGACCCAGTAATAAAACCACCAAATAAAATAAATTCCAATGCTTCAACATCATCTTCTGATTCTGACACTCGATGTATTTCTAATTTATCTCTCTCTTCTATATCATCCGATGAGGATTTTATTGTTAATGATAACGTAAATTATAATTTTAGTTTGGAGGACTGTTCTGTTACATACTTTGTAGGATATTTGGGCTATAAATGTATGAAAAAATTAAATTGTAAACATTGCCAACATGAATTATTTACAGACAAAAACTTAAATGATAAAAAACAATTTTTTTTACTTAATAAAAACTATTCTTCAATTGATAATAAAAGTGGACTTAAATCACCATCAAATAACTTTAATAATTTCATAAATAAAATTTTAAATATTTTTGAAAACAATTATAAAAACTATTTGCATAAAAATATCAAATGTTAATTAATTGAACGTATAAAACATAATAATACAATTATAAAATGGCTAGATAAATCAATGGAAAACTGTATAGAGCATAAAATGTATATAGTTGAACATCTTTTAATATGTAAAATATTTAACAAAACAAAAATTTTTTCAACAACATCAAAATTAGCAAAACTTTCAAAATTAAAAATATTAAATTATATTTAAATATATCTAATAATAGTTATTTACCCAAATACCGTTCATATTTTCAATATTAACTATTTATATACCGGTAAGAGCCGGGTGGTAAGCTTGTCTGCGACCGCTTATTCGCCCACACCCGAAGGTGTGGCTTATTTCGCGGCTACCCTACATATCTGCAAGCCGTTCCCCTATCCACAACCCGAGGACGCGTCCAGTAGCGTGCTCAGACCGTCCGGAAGCTGTGGGCTATCTATGTATATTTAATCAATGGTTTTATATAATCTGTGGTCCAGGCGCGGCTCTAAGGGGGGGGGGGCACTGGGGCACTGCCCCCTAGCTTTTTTTCAAACATTTTAATTTTTCCCATATTTGTCCTTGTGAACTGTTAAATCCTGATTTTAATTACCCACCTAACAATTTTATTTGGCGGCCTAAAAAAATCATATGACATTAATATGAGGTGTGTATCATAATATAGGAACATAGTCAGACTCTGTATTAATTTGGGGAAACAACTATTATCAGAAAATGCTTAATTACAGTCATAAACTCATAACATTTTAATACGTTTTCATAGTAAATTGTCGACGAGCGGTTTATGTACCTATATAATTTAGTCAATTATAGTTATTATAAAAGAATAATACTATAAATAAACGTGCTTACACGAATCGACTATCGATGTATCATGACATACAACATAACGACATTAAATAATATAATTATTTGCAAGACAAAAAAAAAAAAAAAGGCTGGAGTTTGTTGTATAAAATGTTTTATTAAATAAAACTAAATATAATGTGTAAATACTAATTAAATAAATATATTATTATATATATTCTCCAACTCTAAGTCCTCTTTGCAATTTAGTGATGGAAAAGAGTTGCAAAATATAATTGAAACTAATTATCCACAGGTTTCAGTTACGGAACATATAAAAAATTCACATACAAGTGCCATGGAGTTCCTATACGGTGACGAAATGATCGATATGAATGATCCAAAAACACAATTACAAGATTATCTGGCTGAACCTCAACTAAGATTTGATATGGATCCTTTTGAGAGGTGGAATACAAGAACAATCAAGTATTCAATCATTTCCGGATGTGCGAAGAAATATCTCACAATATCAGCTCTGAAAGATGTTTTCAACTGCCGGAAATATTGTTACACCAAAAAAGAGCTGCTTACTCCCAGAAAATGTAAACACGTTAGTTTTTTTTGTATCAAAATGGACATTTAATTGATTAATATATTTATATAAACTTATACAAATTATTATAATTATTGTTTATTATTATTTGTTTTGTTGTTAATGTTTTTTGTTTAATATTAATTATAATTTATAATGTTATTATGTATCATGTTATTCAAGACTGGAATGCGCGACTAATAGCTTCTATTAATATTGTTAACATATTATTTATTACCTACTGTTATTTTTGTTTTTTTCTATATCCTAAATTTATTAACATTTATAAATTGTTATACATTATAAATTATTATATATCATTAAAAACACGTGTTATATTAAATACACGAGTTATATTAAATATACGTGTTATATTAAATTAAATTAAATTAAAACTAATTTTTAAAATCTATTTATCTAAAAACGTTAACGAAACAGTCAGTTATTTTACAAAATTAAATGTGTAGGGGAGAGGTGGGTAAAATGGGGACCCTAGGGGATAAATGCTCCTATCCTTTAAACTAGTGAACTTAAAAAACTTTTCAAAACCCAAAACCTTTCCTTTATATGTTCTCTAAACATCTATGTTTATAATTTGAGTAAATTTTTAATAGTTTTTTAGTTTTACATTAAAATAAAAAAAAAATTGATTTGCCCCATTTTAGCCGCATGGTAGGATAATATGGGGTAGTCGGTTAGATAAAATGGGGAATGTTTAAAAATATGCTGAAAATTAATATTTCTTTTAATTATTTATTTTATTAAATCAGAATAACAAAAAAAAAAAAAAAAAAACAGTTGTAATAGTTATAAATAACAATGTTAAAATAAAATTATATCTTTTTTTATGAATATTAAAAACAAAGTTAACAGCATAAAAACTAATAAAAAAATATTGAAATAAAAAACAAATAACTATCATAAGAGTTATGAATAATAATCTTAAAATAATAAAATCTCTTTTTTATTAATAATAAGTAACATAAATAACAACATAAAATCTAAAAAACAATATTATTAATAGTTAACAATTCTTAATAGGTACTAGGAAATTTATATATAAAAAAAAAAAAACTAAATGGTAATACTACAGGAATAGTTAATAGGTAATGAAAATTATAAATTATAAATAAAAATAAATAAAACTTTTAGGATTATAGTAATTACTATAAGGCTAAAACGGGGTACCCCATTTTAACCAATTCTTGGGTACCCCGTTTTAAACAAAACTAACTAATCACACACATTTTTGTTTTAAAAAAACTTTGATTTAACTGTTTCAATTGGTGTTTGCTTAAAAACAAACGTTATCACGAACTATATAAGAAATAATAATTACCTGTTTTTAATATCCGAGAGGAGACCATGAAAAACGCAATTCTCTGACGGAGAAAAAGTTTCTACGCTACATGTTAAAAACAATAAATTTGTTTTGTGATAAGAATATTTGATAAAGATCAAATATTGAAACATCTCATGTTTTGATAAGCCTCGTATTAATAAAATACGATATGGTTTTCACAAATTGATTCCAGTGTGACCAGAAACCACCTATACCCTGTTTTATCCGACTACCCCATTTTACCCACCTCTCCCCTACCACTCTACGTTAACTTCACGATCCACCAAATATGTACATACCAGTTCTGTGTTTAATGTAGCGTTGCAATCATTAATATTTCCCATAAAACTTTCAATTAGATTGTATAAAAACCATATTAGCTTATAAATATCTTCTTGCCCGACGCTTTTTTTCTCTTTAAATGCCCACGAAACGTTGCCTTGATGGAATTATTTTTATTTTTTAGTTCATCAATTGGTTTGTTGAACACGTTACTAATTTCGACCCAAGCATCATTTACTTTGGCCTTATCTTTATGCCAACGATGCTTTGAATCCCATAAAATAGGCTTAGTTTAATAAAGCTTTATAAATTAAATTGCTACTTCGTTAGTCCAGTCAGACATTTTAATAAATTATTGAACGTAAAAAAATTTTTATCACGTAAATGACTAAACAATAAATAAATAAACCAATATCAAACGGCTGTTTTGAAACCAGGCAAGCACGACTGCATGAGATAACGCGAGAATGTAGTTAACACGTTGACTGCCACGCCGATTTCAGTGTGTTATCCAAATGGGCCACGATATTTTTTTTACGAATTTCAACTTATTTCTATTATGATAATATAATATATATATTGCTAGCGACCTGTGATATTTAATTTATTATTATTAATTAATAAGGGCTGTGGGCACTGTGTGACTGGTTGGTCACACTGCGCCCCAGGCCGATAAAGTGCACGTCACCCTTACAAGGGAAGAAAGACGTTCGTTTTTCGTTTCGCGACTCTCGCACCGTTGACGTTGTCTTGCGAGCCGTTTTCTTGAGCTGTGTTATTTCTTGTTAATGACTTACAACTGATTGTATTGTTCATGCTCGTATCAGAGCCAGTTATTATTATTATATCTATTTTTATTATTTTATAAAATCATATTGTTGTATTTTCATTTTTCCAACGGTCTACTACCGCGCACACCGTTGGATACAATCAATACAACTCCTGACCTGAGCTTACCAAAACAAAGCTAACATTTCAGAAGTGGGATACACCCGAAATCCATCGTAAGTGCAGTAGAAGTTCGCGAACGCCGTTCTTTTCTGACTCCGTTAAGTCACGAAGCGTCCGGTTGTGCTATTTTCGACGGTGGAACTCGGGAAAAACCCAGTGCGTCCGTTTTCGTCTCGATCGTGCGAGTGCGTCCGTTTACGCCTCGATCGTGCGAGTTCGTCTGTTTACGCCTTGATCGTGCGAGTGCGTCCGTTTTCGTCTCGATCGTGCGAGTGCGTCCGTTTACGCCTCGATCGTGCGAGTTCGTCTGTTTACGCCTTGATCGTGCGAGTGCGTCCGTTTACGCCTCGATCGTGCGAGTTCGTCTGTTTACGCCTTGATTGTGCGAGTGCGTCCGTTTTCGTCTCGATCGTGCGAGTGCGTCTGTTTACGCCCTGATCGTGCGAGTGTGTCCGTTTTCGTCTCGATCGTGCGAGTGCGTCTGTTTACGCCTTGATTGTGCGAGTGCGTCCGTTTTCGTCTCGATCGTGCGAGTGCGTCTGTTTACGCCTTGATCGTGCGAGTGCGTCCGTTTGCATCGACCGTGTGATCGCGGTTGTGTGTGTGGTCTGATATCGCGTCGTTATCAGTGATACAACGGCCGGCTATCTACGAGCGATAACGCTATTGTTGTTGCTGTGATACGTTCCGTTTTGTTTTTTTTTTTTTTCTCTTCTCTTGTTATATTCAATTCCTTGAAATGGAGAATGCGGCTCAACAACAATCAAAGCCGGTAGTCATTAAGGCTCCAACGTATCAGGAGTTGTTCGATTTGGCCACACAACTAAAATCCCGTCTAGAAGTGTTGGAAGGTGCACAAAAGGGAATTAATCCAAGTCATGGACTGTCCATTCCTGAGACGCAATATGCCAGTCAGCCCCGCAATGACTTCAGACTATTACCTGACCTGGGCCGCTCAGTACCAGTTTTCACCGGCCATGAGTCAAGTTGCGTGGTCGAGGATTGGATCGGGTCCGTGGACGCGCTATCAACTATGAACAATTGGCCTGAACCATACCGGTTACAATTCGTAAAGTCGAATCTGACACGAGCTGCTCGTAGTTGGTATATGACCGAAAGGTTCGTGGGTTGGCCCGATTTCGTTTTCAAGTTTCGTGCCGCGTTCGTTCGAACGTTGCGGATGTCCGACCGGTGGAACGTAATGTGCGAGCGTCTCCAGGGGGATACAGAACACATAGCAGACTACTTTTATGAGAAGCTTCAGCTTTGTCAAGCTCTGAATTTGTCTTTCGACGAAATACGGGATTACATTATTTTAGGCATTCACTCGCGAGAGTTATCTGTATACGCCATGAGTAGGACCCACGACTCGCCTGCTGTACTCTTGACCGATCTACTAGAGGGTGGTCGCCTTATCGAGTTACGAAGGTTACGATACTCAACCCCGAGTAAGACCGTACCGAAGGGGAAATTCTCTAGGTATGAACAACCACGTTCAACCAAAGGCTTCCAAAGCGGGGAGAAGTATACACCGGCTCCGGAAAGGCCGATCGAAAACCGCAGCGCTGACACTGTCATGCCGAAAACGAAGCCTCACACGGTACGTTGTTATAACTGTGGTGGAAATGGGCACATTGCCAAGGATTGTCCCAAGCCTCGAAAACCGTGCTCCAGCTGTAATTCTACATCCCATTCACGGGGGCAATGCACCGTTAAGAGGACGTCACACATCCGTATTTCGAGCGTCGAAAAAGCCTTTACAAGAATTAGAACCACTCAAAGTACATTAACTGTAGGAAAACAAAAATTTTACACAACTTAAAAAATAATATTATCTGTGTTCTGTCAGAGAGTTTTTTTTAATTACGTAAAAAATGAATAAGTAATTAGCTTATAAATATTGGCGATTTTTGTACATTTTCAAAAAATTATATAAAATCGCCCAAATAAGATATTTAAATAAACTCTCTGAGAGAACACAGATAATTTTGTCTTTTATATTGTGTTAAAATTTGGTGTTCTTAACATTACTGTAGGGTTCAGGGTTCTAATTCCCGCAAAACAAGTTTAATGAACAAAATTGTGCTAGTGGGTATAAATGTTGACGTAGCATGTGCTGCCACAACCGTGCAGTGGACAAAATCATCATTCATGATATCTAATTGTACGGTGGTAAGCAGCGTGCCCGCCTTGCCTGCTGCTAATGACTATTTAATTCTAGTTTTCCAAGAATACGGCGGCGTAATTCAATTGTTGAAATTACATACATTCTATATAAATATTTATATAAACCGCTTTTTTTAATAACTACATTATTGAATGTACTCGATAATGTACATTTACTATACAATAGACTGTTAGTCTATATATATATTATAATATGAAGTCCAAAAATAAAAAGCTTTTGATATAGGTACTGTGTACAAAAAAGACAAAAATGTAAAATATTTACCATCTTATTCGTCCACTGACTAGCGCTATTATACTAGAGTCTAAAGGCAAAGCGGTAGTAACTTTATAGTTACTATTATTATTATTTATTATTTATAGTTACTTTTTAGTAACATTAGTTATCAGCTATTTTCTTTTTGGTGCAGTGATACGTTTTAATTTTCATTTTGCAAATAATTATTATTTTTTAAAAATTAAAAGATGGCATCAAAAAAAATTCGTGCTCAAAAACACTTGTACAAAAAAAAAACTATGGCACTCCGAATGAAGAACCTTAGATTAAAAAAACGTGGTACAAATTTAAAGTAAGTAACAGCAGATAATAGTTTATGTGAGTCGATTACAAATTCGAATTTATTAGAATGTTCTACGCCAACAAGGTTATTATAAATAATAATTTGTAATAATGAATCTAATATTACTATAGGGCAGTGAAGTTATGTTTATTTTTTCATTACGTGAGCTTGTTTCTTTACTCTGAAACGTTAAAAACTCACTATAATATAAATTCTTGTTCTCCAATGTACCTACTAGTTTTTCTATAAGCAAGTAAAAATTAATTGTTTATTTAAATTGTTTTGGATGCAATAAATTGAATGTGTTTTTCAACCAAACAACTTCACTACCCTTGATATGAATATAAGACTGTACCTAAAACTCGATAACATTTACAATTATAGCACTACTGATATTGTTTCACCAATTTTAACAAATTTGATAGTCACATACGAAAATAAAGAAGATAGCATAAGTGGATCTGATAAACAGACTAACCATTTAGTTGAAAATAATAAGTACGTTTTATTTACGAATATTTTTATTTTATTATTAGAGCCTAACCTTTTATTAAATATATATACTTGTAGTGAAATGTCATACGCCGATATAAAAGACCATATATTAGAAACAACTGAATCTTCTAATGACACTGTTGATCATGAGTAAATTATTTTTAAAATAAATTTTAAAAAAATATGTTGTGTTAATGTTAAATTTATACAATTTATAGATCTCTAGAAGGTCGTAGGATTGTCGACATACGACATTTATTTGAACAAATTCAGAATAGCAGACACGAAAAATTTGACTGCTCTTTTTTAGATATGCTATTTGTAAAAGAATATCGCAGAGGTTACAGTTCAACATTTAAATTTGAGTGTAAAATGTGTGGTACAACTTCATTTATCACATCTGAAAATAAAAGTATGATAAATGCAACTAACTATTTGCCAATAAACACAGCATTGGTAAATGGCAGTTTAGCTGTTGGTAAGTGTTTATTTTTTTCATATTTTATTGGTAAATAAATGTATGGATGTAACTCATAAAAGGAGTTACATATACCTCAAACAATTTTTTTCGCTGGCTCAAAGTAAATTTACACACATTACTAGTTAATTTAAAATATTCCATTTACACTGCTAAATATTAGGTTACACCCATGTACCTTCCAATATACCATGAATACTGATGATACATGCATTGTACATATAATAGAGATATAGTTTAATATGTAAACGAGTGATATTTTTAATAATAATTTTAGGAATTGGTCATACTCAGTTGAGTGAACTATGCTCATCTGTCGAACTTCCGACCTTGTCATCTACTACTTATTTGAAATATTTGTCTAACATCGGTAGTACTGTCCAAGATACTGCTATGGACGAAATGATTAAAGCAGGAAACGAAGAACGTAGATTGGCAATAGAGAGTGGCAATAATGATGAACATGGTGTACCACTCTGTACTGTAATTGCCGACGGCCAATGGTCCAAACGCAGTTATAGGACAAAGTTTAACGCATTTTCCGGAGCCGTGAGAAACATATAATTGAATAAATAAATACATTATTTTTGTTTAGAAATAATTTTAAAATTATACTATACAGGCCACCCTTATTGGATACAAGACAAAAAAAATTCTATTCGTCGGCATTCGTAATAGGTATTGCTCAGTGTGTCAAAGAGCTATTACTAAGAAGGAAGATCCACCAGTCCACAAATGCTTTCTAAATTGGAAAAAGGCGTCTACAGCAATGGAAGCAGACGCAATAGTAGAAGGGTTTTGTAACAGCATAAATATGCATGGATTGAAGTACAATAAATTGATCGGTAAATACTTGTTGTAATTTATTTACATATAATACAGTAATACAGTATATAGTACGAGTATAGGTATTTCAAGTAGATCTCTTCATTAAGTAGTTGAGTATAGGTATAGGTCATTTTATTACATTTATATTGATATTTATAAATATTTTATTATTATTACAATATTTCGACGAGTTTTACAATAATTACAATTTTAAACGGTAATTTAAAAATATTATTGTGAAATTACAACTTGTGCAACTTTTTCATTCCGTTCAGAATTTAAAATAGTTTTTGATATTATTTAAGGTGATGGTGACAGTAGTGTTACCAAAAAACTCAATGAAGTATTACCATATGGGAGTGATTTTAAAATACAAAAGATTGAGTGTAAAAATCATCTTATGCGAAATTATTGCACAAAATTAACCGCGCTCACTAAAAGGACTGAATATTCAATTGTAATACGGAAGTTTATAACTCAAAACATTATGCGTTTTCGTTCTGATATAACCAAGGCTTTTGAGTATCATAAAAACACTAATTTACCACTTCGCTTAAAAATTGATGGTTAGTGTATTTTTCCATAATATAAATTGAATATTGGTTGTGAATTTTTTATTATTATAAAAATAGCATTGTTTTTAATGTATATTATTTTATTTTTAGAACTTAGAAATGATATTTCTAATAGTGTTTATCATAGACTAGGATATCACAATAATTGTGCAGCATATTTTTGTTCTGGGCCAAAAGTTGGTGAAATTAATTTAGTACCAGAAGCAGAAAAAACAGGAATCATGACTGATATTAAGAATATAGTATATAGATTAATTATTAATGCGGATAGTTTAATTGAAAGTGTAGATACTAATCCATGTGAGCAGTTTAATGCTATAATAAATAAATATATAGGAGCAAAACGCATTAATTTTACACAGGGGTCTAACTATAAAACTAGGGTAGAAGCAGCTGTTATAGCATATAACTCAAAAAATTATATACGAACAATACATAAGAAAATTGTTACAACTAGTCCAGGTAAGAACTATATTATTTGATAATAACTGTAAATAAATAAAATAAATGTAATTTTGATACTATAATATCATATCATTGTAGGAAAATTTTCTAAACTGCACATTAAAAACATCGAACGCATTAGAAAAAATACAACAATGAGAAGAAGAAAACTATTTGCAGAAGGAATTAAAAGATCAAAATCCAAATTAAAGTCTAACGGACCAGATGTGGATTATGGGTTGGCCTTACCATTAGACGATTTTATGAGTTCTGAAGAATTGCAAAAGAAAAAATTGTTGTTTTTAGAAAAATTAGAAACAATTGATAAAGTACAATTAGAATATATTACCAGAGAACAAAATTGTAGCCAAGAGACTGGTTTCTAGAGCGTAAAAAACGACTAACTGCATCAAACTTTGGAGATATTTGTAAGATGAAAGTCACAACAAGCTGCAAAAAAAAAGTACACAATATGCTATATAAGCCGAATACGATGTGCAAAGAGATAAGCTATGGAATTCAAATGGAACCCATAGCAAGAATTGAATTTCAAAAACTATCCAACATGTTAGTTAAGTCCTGTGGGCTATTTACAGATGATACATTTCCATATTTAGCTGCAAGTCCTGGTATGTGATTTATTTATATTTATTATTTTTGATAATTATACTAACTAAAATATTTAGATGGTCTCATTAACGAAGACGCTATAATTGAAATTAAATGTCCGTATGCGGCGAAAGACTCTATAAGTGCCATTCAAGCCGTAAAAAATAATCAAGTATGTATTATATTTATTTGACCATAAAATTTCTATTGAATCAGAAGTTACCGTAAAAAATGTAATTAGTTGCAGTATTGTACCATCAATGATGACGGTAAGCTCTTTCTTAAAAAGGATCACAAATATTTTTATCAAGTAATGGGTCAACTGCGGATAACTGGTAGAAAATGTTGTTATTTCGTGATACATACAATGCAATGGACCAATATTCAAAATATTTATTACGATAGTGAATTTTGGAACACTAAAATGGTTGAAAAATTAAAAATGTATGATATGTTCATAAATTTAACAATAGTTATTTATACTATTTAATATTTGTATGTGTTACAATTTTTTACAGGTTTTACTTAAAATGTTTGCTTCCGGAAATAGTTGATCCGCTTTACGGAAAGAGAATGCAAATTGAAGACATCAGAGAACCAGCTCATATAACAGAGGCAAAAAATTTGATGAAACAAAAAAAACATTTAAAAAAATGTATTAAAATAAATTAAAGAATTCGTGTGTCATGTAATATGTATATGTTCATTATATTTTGGTATAGTAAATAATTATTAATATTATTGATTTGTTACTTATATCCTTTTATAAAATGTATACATAGGTACCTATATAAAAGCATATTAAGAAATGTTAAAATAAAATGTTGTGAAAGTTCACTATAATATTTTTTTATTTTACAGTGAACTTAATAACATGTTTTTTTGAATGAAATACTATTGATTAATTTTCAAAAATAATTATACGAATGATTTCTTTGTACATTTGAGTAAATAGTATTCATAAGTATCATAAGTTAGTAAGTGCGCGTTGATATTATAAAATAATATAATATTTCAATGTAATTTCAGTATAGTCATAAATCATTATCTTTATACGAGTATTATGTTTACGTTATCGTCGGTACCCGTACACCAAGACCGTTCATTCGATAATAAAATGCGCTCCCGCATGGAATATTTGTCGGACTGGTTGTGCCGATCGTAATCAATCGTAATCGATCGTAAGCAATTAAAACGCGTGCATGCGCCGCGCGAAAACACCTAATAGCGCGTTCTATCGGTCGTTGTTTACGTTTCACTTTTGGTGTGACGTCCTCTTAATCCTCGAGCGTCGCTGTCGACCGTTGAAACGTTACGAGCTGAAGTAGCGCCCGTCGCGCCCCGTGATAACAGTTTCATGAAGGCAGGATTATTTAATGATCTTCCGGTGACCTGTCTCATCGATTCGGGATCCTCAGACGTTCTGGTAAGGGTCAGTTTAGCCAACCGTGCCGCAGTTAAGGTTGATTGGACAGTACGACAGTTATTCACTGTTGGTGATGCGTACCAGCCGAGTGTGGCGACCCTTGGAGAAGCTACAGCCTGCATCGTGATAGACGGTGCGTGTGCTGTCGACCTTCCTGTCTCATCGATTCGGGATCCTCAGACGTTCTGGTAAGGGTCAGTTTAGCCAACCGTGCCGCAGTTAAGGTTGATTGGACAGTACGACAGTTATTCACTGTTGGTGATGCGTACCAGCCGAGTGTGGCGACCCTTGGAGAAGCTACAGCCTGCATCGTGATAGACGGTGCGTGTGCTGTCGACCTTCCTGTCCTAGTAGTCAGCGACCATTCCATACCAGTGGATGTGTTGGTAGGACGGACGTGGCTTGATCTACCACACATAAATTATTTTAAAAGGGGTAATGAGTTCGTCATTGAATCTATCGCCGCGATTTGCCCGACTGCAACAGCCGAAAACAGTACAACACTGAGCGATGTTTATACGGCGATGGTGAATGTCAACAGACCTGCGCCGCTGCCTTTACTTGAAGCGGATGTCAAAATTGATCCGCAGGTCCCAAGCCGTGAACGGGACAATTTAATGGTCTTAATAAACGAATATCGGGATGTGTTCGCAAAATCACTGTTGGAACTTGGCTGCACAGATCTACTTCAGATGGACATTACAGAAGTCCCTGGAAGCGAGCCAGTCCGACAACGTCCTTATCGTACCTCACCGTCGGTGACCGACGTCAACAACCGTCCGATCGTCGCATTATTTCTGACATATTGGAGGAATGGAGGGCTGCTGGTATTGTCTCGGACTCTACGTCTCCATATGCAAGTCCTGTTCTGCTGGTTAGTAAAGGGACGGGCGAAAAACGTCTTTGTGTAGACTTTCGACGTTTGAATCAGCAGACAGTTGATCAGCCTTACCCCATGCCCGAAATTGACGAACTACTCACTCACTTAGCTGAGGGCAAAATATTCTCGACCTTAGATCTGTCAAACGGGTTTTTGCAAATTCCTCTTAGTGACAAGGCTAAGGAGAAGACTGCGTTCGTCACAGAAGACACAACATCCAAGTTCGAAAGGATGCCGTTTGGTCTTAAAGGGGCTCCAGGTATGTTCCAAAAAACTATGAACATAGTGTTCAAAGAAATGAAGGACGCTGGCTTGTTATTCATCTATTTGGACGATATCATCATTCCTTCACGAGACTGGGAACATATGAACAGTATCCTGCTCAACATGAATCTGTACGAGGAGGACGACATGATAGACCTAGCCAAGATCAAGTTAAGTGGGTCATCGGTCGAAGAGACCGTTCAGTACGATACACACACGCCCAGGCCTGGGGAGGGTGTCTAAGCGACACCAGTAGACGCGCCCCCAGCAAAACGAAAACGAGCTGCACCCAAACCGAGTGTCGCGCCGAAGAGGAACCCGAAAAGAAACACGAGGAGCAAAGTGTATATTCGGCGCTAGTCAGTTGGATTTCCTTGGCTTCTCAATCGCGGAAGGTGTGATACGTCCGGGACCCAAGGTGAATGTAATCAGAAATTTTCCACCGCCGCGTGATGTCCACGAAGTGCGGCGATTTTTGGGTTTAGCGGGCTACTTTCGACGCTTCATTGTGAACTATGCAAAACTAGCCGCCCCGCTGACTAGTCTCACCAGCAAGAATACGTCTTTCAGTTGGACAGCAGTACAACAAGGCTCATTTAATTCCCTCAAGGAGTCACTATGCAGTGAGCCAGTCGTTTGTATGTTTGATCCTAAGGCACCCGTCACACAGGTACACACTGATGCCAGCTCTGTTGCTTTGTCTGGGATACTGCTACAGGGACCGACCAGCACGAACTTACGGATGGTATATGCAGTTAGCAAGAAAACCACCAATGCAGAGTCAAAGTACCACAGCAGTCGGCTAGAGCTGTATGCCGTAATTTGGTCTTTGAATCGCTTACGCCCGTACCTCCTTGGTTTACGGTTTACTGTCATTACCGATTGCCAGTCACTGATTTATCTGAATATTCACAAAACTGTGAACCCGCAAATTGCTCGTTGGTTCGAGATTCTGCAGCAATTTGATTTCGACATTAAGTTTCGGCCGGGTTCCCGGATGGCCCATGTGGATGCGATCAGCCGAGTAGCGCCGCCGACACTGCCTCAGGATAATGGGTCCGTTGTTAATGAGCTTTTGGGGCGATTGAATGTATTTATCGCTATGACTGCGACTGACCGGGTGCGCTTTATGCAACAAGCAGATAGTGTTTCTAAGGCATTGATCAAGTTGATTACTCAAACTAAACCGTTTTCCAACCACGATAAGCGCATCGTCGAGGGTTATGAAGTAAATAATGGAGTTCTATACCGAAAATACGCTGGTCGACTGTTGCTTGTCGTTCCCAAGACCATGAGAAAGGGTGTAGTTATCGATGCCCATGATTATGGTGGACATTTTTCACTGGACCGCGCCGTGGAGAAGATTATGCGGGATTACTGGTTCTCAGGATTGAAACGCTATGTGAAGCAGCACATACAAATGTGTTTAGATTGTATGACTCATAAACGTCCAGCTGGTAAGAAACCAGGATTTCTCCACCCAATTCCACCCGGTAAACGACCGTTTGAAATTATTCATGTCGATCATCTGGGCCCCTTTGAAACCAGCCCAACAGGGAATAAATTAATTTTGGTGTTAGTTGACAACTTGACCAAGTACACCCATCTCTATCCATGCCGATCCACAGACACTGCTAGTGTAATCAACCGTCTTACAAGATTTTGTAATGTACGCGGTTTACCTAGTCGCATTATTAGTGATCGGGGTACTTGTTTCACGAGCAAGGCGTTCAACAACTTTTGTCATAAGCGAGGTATTAATCACACCTTAAATTCGACTAGACATCCACAAGCAAATGGACAGGTGGAAAGGGTAAACCGGACTATACTCCCACTGTTAAGTATTATGTCTAATGATCAACATCACTGGGACGCACATCTGCTAGAACTAGAACGGCACCTCAATACCGCAGTGAACAAGTCAAGCAACAAAACTCCTTTTGAGGCTCTTCATGGGTATTGCCCCCGGTATCATGGTGGTGTGTTGCTGAACCACAGTCTTACCCGGAATGACTGGACAGACCCGTCGGTCATACAGGATCAGGCTCGTCAGAGGATTGAGGAGAGTCAGTCCCATGCAAAAGCTTGGTATGATCAACGACACCATCCAGGGGTGAAATATGATGTCGGTGAAGGAGTGGTGATGTTGCGTCAACCACGGCCAGATCAAAATTCTAAGTTGCAGGCAAAGTACCGCCAGCGGCCCTTACAAGTCATCGAGGTACTACCCAGTGATACATACCGAGTAGCAGAGCTAGCCACTGATGGCCAAGAGATGTATGCCACAACGGCTCATGTTTCACAGCTTAAATCGTGGAAAATATTGCGGGAAGTCAACGGAGAAGAAAAGGATCAACCAGGATCCCCTGACAATGTCCAACATGAGGTCGAAGTAGAGAGCCCTTCCAGTTCTACTACAAATGCTGCCAGACCTTGTCGCACCAGGAAACTTCCAGCTCGTTTCCATGAATATCATGAATATCATAACTGGTGTATAATCATCCTTGCTTGATTAGAGTTTATGTTTTTAATTTATTAATTATGTTTTTAATTCTGTTTATAATTATTTATAATTTGTTTATTATGTTTTCAATTTTATTAATTATGTTTTGAATTCTGTTTTGCACTTCTCTCCTGATGTGAAGTGGGGCAATTCCACTCGCTATGTATAATTTCGGTACTGGGGTAGGTCTCAGACATCCTGTTATTAGACGAGTCGCTTCATTCAGCATGCTTTTTTTGCATGTGTTGATCTGCTCCAGGCTGGGCATGCATATTCCCCCGCCGAGAAACAATGCTAAAGTGGCGGTCCGTAGGATGTGAGGATCTGCCCTCCATTTACTACCCACACGCTTTCGTAGTATATTGTTTCTTGCACTTACTTTGGCTTTTGTCTGTTCGCAGTGTGTTTTATACGTTAGGCTTCGATCTAAGTAGACTTCGAGATACTTGGGGTGGTCACAGTGTTCCAGGTCTACGCCATTCCATTTGATCATAAGCTTTCTTTTTGCATCTCGGTTTCTTAAGTGGAAAGCACATACCTAAGTTTTAGTCGGGTTTGGTTTCAGACGGTTGGTGTGATAGTATCTGGTCAGCTCTTCTAGGGTTTTTTTAAGTGAATTCTCGACTATTTCAAATTTTAGTCCCTGTGCTGTTAGGGCAAGATCGTCAGCATATACGAATGTTTCGTTCTATCACAAATTGGTTGGTCGTTCGTATACACGTTGAATAACATTGGTGCTAGTACACTCCCTTGCGGGAGGCCGTTTCTCTGAATCTTCCATCTACTATTATTCTCATTCAGGCTAACATAGAATCGTCTATCTTTTAGTAACATATCTATTATACAGACAAATGAGGGATCTTTTGTCATTTCGTAAATCTTTCTGCGTAGTATCCCGTGGTTTACCGTGTCGTATGCCGCAGATAAATCGATAAAGACAGCACCCGTAATCATCTTTCCCTCAAAGCCATTCTCTATGTGTTGTGTTATGTTAAGGACTTGACTGGTACACGATTTCCCGGCTCTGAAACCTGTTGGCTCCTGAATAATATTTGCATCGATAGTAGTGTTTATGCGATTCATAACTACTCGTTCGAATAGCTTATACATATGACATAGCAGTGATATGGGGAGGTAGCTTTTTGCTTCGTCTGGGATTACCGTCAATACGGGTGAAATGGAACTTGAGTAGTGACTTAGAACACTATGACTTTTCTTTATTGAATTTGATAGCACTTCGAGAGTTTTGATTATACATTGTTAATCTTTCCATGATATTTTATGTTATTACATTTCCAATCAGAAACATTTTATCATATTTTTTGATATTTCTCATAATTAAATAGAAATTAATGTTACAAACTGTTATCATAAAAACACTTTTATTGTAGACCAAATTTAAGTCATCAAACTCGTACTGTTCGAGACACAAAATTCAAGTATGCATATTTTTGAATTTATGTAAAACAGTTTTATTACGAGCTGGACCAGACATTATTTAAAAACATTCATAATCTGATTTTTTAAGAATGATTTTATTTTTCAGTGTCTAAACAAGGGTGACTTGAAACATGCCGAACCGATACAAGAGACAGCCAGGTAGTCGATTGTATTGAAACTATTCAGATGAAACATGCAAAATGCAATTACTGAATTGAAAAATGGTAACTTGAGCTATAGACAAGCTTCAGAAAAATATGAAATTCCTATAAGTACATTATGTAGGAAATGTAACAAAAAAAATATGAAGAAATGGGGTGGTCAAATAAGTTTAACATCTGATAAAGAAGAGGCGATTGTAAATACAATTTTATATGCTGCTGATTTGGGCTATCCATTTGAAAGTGTTGATGTTAGAGTGTCGGTCAAATCTTATTTAGATCGGCAAGGAAAATAAAAATAAAAAAATTCAATAATAATTTGCCTGGCCATGAATGGTATAATCTTTTTATTAAGCAACACTCTTCTTTATTAAAACCTAGGCTAGCCGAAAACATTAAAAGATCAAGAGCAGTTGTATCAAGAACAGTCATAAATGCATATTTTGACAATTTAGCAGAAAATATGACAAAACAAATTTTATTGATGACCCTGGTAGAATAAAAGTTCTAATTTGTAAAAATGCAAACATTCTGATTCAATAATGGATTCATAAAAATCTTCAACATCTGTCATGTTTTGTGTAGATGCATCTGGAGGCATGTACTGCCATACGTAGTTTATAAATCCCTACAGATGTGGGAGCCATAGATACTAGGTGGACCAGATGGATGCCGTTACAATAGATCACCTTCCGATTGGTTTGACCAATTGATTTTTGAAGATTGGTTCCAAACTATCATCATTCTTCACTTTGTCGATAAGAGGGTACAAAGGTTATTGATCTATTTATCTAGCAAATCACATTTCTGTGAATATAGTCAAGTTGTGTAAACAACAAAACATTAAATTTGTGTTTCTGCCAGCCAACAGTACACATTTAACCCAACCACTTGATGTTTGTTGTTTTCGCCCAATGAAAATAGCTTCAAGGAAGGTACTAAAAAAACATAAATTAAAAAAAAGAGGCCCTCTTACTAAAGATGTTTCTGCTAAAATACTAAAAAGTACTATTGTAAGACTAAATATTTCACAAAAAGATAACATAAAATTTGGATTTGAAGCCACTGATATTTACCCATTAGGCTGTCAAAAAGTATTAAACGAGTTTTCAGATGATAAAAGTTCAGCTTCTATTATAGTATCTCAAGTAATGCATGATATGTTAGAAGAATCAAGTTTTGGATCAAACAATGGTGTGACTAAAAAAGGAAGGCGTACGAAATATAATGTAGAACCAGGCAGAAGTGTTACAGAGGCAAATATGACAAGAGATGTAGACAGTGGACAAATAATAGAAACTGACCAACATTATGAGATTGAAGATAATCAATTAAATACCTTAAAAAAGACTAGAGAAAATGTGGATAATGAATTTAATGTATCAAATAACACTGATGAAGATGTAGACTATTTATTAAATGATATAGAAGACAATTTTGAGACTGTTAATATAGGATTCCAAACAGAGTATAATGGTGAAGATGAAACTGTAATAAGAGTAGTAAAATTAGCACAAAAAAATCAATATGCAATTAATTTTGAAACAAATGAATTTGTTTTGGTAAAATTTGAAACACTTAAAGGCAACTTTGAAGAATATGTTGGACAGATAAGTGAAATTCATGGAGAATAAATTGCAAGTTTCTAAGGAAAAGTAAAAGTATGAGGGGATACTATGTATTTCCATTCATTATTGATGAGGCAACTGTTACCAGAAACCAAATTATAAGAAGACTAAAATTAATCTCAGAATAATGAGGTATTACCAGTTTGAATAGATAGTACCTACCTAGGTAATTTAAAGTTAACTACCATGTGTTATTATTAATTAAGTATTATTTAATTGTAAGTACCAATACTATAAAATTTATAAATGTTTATAAATAAATATATTTATGAGCTGTTAAAGCAAATGCTGTAAAATTTTTTTTATATTTATAAGTTGTTAAAGCAGATACTGTATAATTTGTTTAATATTTATTTCTTGTTAAAGCATATGTTGTATAATTTTTTTTATGTATATATGATATTTAAGCAAATATTATACAATTTTTATTTTATGTTTAACTACCTAACTTAATAAAGAAAGTAAAAACATAATGTTTCAGTAAAGAGAATGTGTTTAATTTATTTTTTATATAATTAGATTAGCTATTGACTTCTTTAGGTTGTCATACGTATAAAGATATTTTTAGTAGGAGCCTGGGAAAGTTTAAAATCGTGTTCATTTCACCAATGTTGACGGTACATTTATTGGTTTAAGCATTTTAATTAATTATTATAAGTTACAACTTATTTGTAATGCCCGAATGATGTCACTGTAGTCTGTAATTGAAATATTAAACCAAGTCATGGTCGATGACATCCATTTTGGTAATAAATGTTACGCGAATCCACATCAAATTAAAGTCTTATTACAGGCGAAGATATACTAAATGGTCCACATTTTTCATCCATACCTCTAGCTCTAATTGCGAAATAATAAACAAAATTATTAACCATGACCTAAAAATAAAAACTGTACATTAATAAAATATATTATATATATATATATATATATATATATATATATATATATATATATATATATATATATATATATATATATATGTATTATTTTTCATTTAAACCCAATATTTTTTCTTACATAATTAATTTATAAATAATACGTTTAATATTTTAAACACAAACTAATGCGATGAGAAATAATATGACTATTTTATGAGCTCTTAGTTATATAGGTATTAATTAATCTAACTAATGTTAGACTTAAGCTTGATTAGATGTAATACAAGAACAGATGAATATTTTTGTAGAAATAAATTTCTTAATTTTAGGTAGGTTTAACTTCTAATTTTTTAACTTTTTCAACAAAAACAAGGCATCTAGGTTGGTAAATAAATTACACTTAATTGTCCAAAATTGTTATTAAACTATAACCGATTAAAATTATGGAAAAAAATCAGATATTTGGAAAACGATTCTGATTTTATAATTTTGAAAATTATAAAATGTCTTTAAATTGCTAATAAAAAAATATTATAAATATAAGAACTCAATTAATGTTTCAAGTCTTTATGACTTAAGAGTGATTTGATATTTACAGAATAACAACCAAGTTTGTGATTCTTGTTTCGTCAAAATTAAATTCAATCGTTTAAGTATTCAAACATATATATATATATATATTTAATTAAAATATTTATTTAAAGTATTAAATCAGTTATATACTTATAACTAGGGTCCAGATTTGTATGCATTTAAAAAGCTTAAAATAGTATGCATTAATGCATTAAAAAAAAAAATCATTAAATATGTGCTTGATATGCTTTTTTTTTAAATAATATGCAAAAAAATAATCTTAACCAATCTATAAATAACTAAAAATAAAATTTTTATTTTTAAATGTATGCCTCTTATAATGAACAGTGATATAAGAAGTATTCATTGATAATTTTAAATACCTTATAATTTATTTTTAAGTTACTATCTGAACAAAAATGCCATTGAGTCCAAAATAGATAATCCAAATATTTCATATTTTTGCAATCATTAAGAAAACTGTTGGGAAATTTGTAAAAGGACCCACACAAGGTATCAATTGTACAATTAGAAATCTTTTATGGTTGTAATGATGGAAGCATTTATTTTGGTTTTGGTCGTGAATAGACACACGCCCAAAATTATTGTTTTCTTACCAATATTTGGTCAAGTAAAATAGTATTAAATAACTTTTTTTAAATAATTATATTAAATCATATTTAAATGCATGGTCATGAATACTTAAAGAACAATTATATGATATGTCATAAAATGATAACTTACCAGTTTACAAGTACAAGTCATAGGCAATGGAAGAGCTTTTATTGCCAAAATTTGTTCCCATCCATTAAATATAATTTTGTTATTACAAACCGCTATGATTGCAACTTCATAACCGATGATATTATTAATAATCTGACTACCGCAAACATTATTTTTTAAATCCCATTGCAAAATTGCTTCTAATTGGTTTATTAAATAATATTAATTAATTTATCAAAAAAATCTAATAAAAATAATTTACTCTTACTTGGAGGTTTACCCTCACATAATAAGCACACTGCTATTTTTAGTGGTGGAGGATATATATTTTTTTCAGCTTCAGTTAAATTCTCTAAGAAAGGCCCGAGGATCTATATTGTATAGACAAAAAAAAAAAATGTATACATGGTTGAATTTAATTTTACTTTTTATATTCATAAAAATTATTTGTATAACTTATAGTGCAATGTGATATAAAAACTTAACAATATTAAATTTATAAAAAAAAAAAAAAAAATGAGTAAACAAATATTCAACATTATTCTACAATTAAATGTATTAATTTTCTTAGATATTGATAAAAATCAAAAAATGCATTTTTTAATTTAATCATTGAAATTAGAAGAACTACATCTTTTAGTCAATAAAACAAAAATATTAAATTTACTATCTAGTAAAAATAAGAAAATAAGTGTTTAAAAAAATATGATATACCTTGTTTGAATTGTAACGAACTAAATCTTCATATAACATTGGAAAATGAACAGAATATAAAGGTTTTAGACTGTTAAAATTCCTTTTGCTTGTATTATAATGGGAATGATCATTATTATTGATTACTTGAATGTTTTGGACATCAACAGACTGAATTTTATTCATAACAGGCTATTTCAACAAATAACATACAATATGCATTAGTTGTATTATAAAATAATTTATATTCTTACAATAACTTTTTTACACAATGACTTGACAATAGATTTCTATAACATAGTTGACATTTTTGTTTTAAAATGTTTAAACAAAGTTATAAATTAAAAATAAGCCACAGATAAATGTGAATAAATTTAAAACTAAATTATTAATTAAAATAAATTTTCTAATATAATTTTTTGAACCTAAATATGTATGTTTTACTAAATAAATATTTATTCATAATTATTTGAAAAATTAATGATCAAAATTTATCATTTTATCTTTAATTTGTTTTTTTCATAAAAACAAAAAAATAATTGAGTAAAAAAATAATCAACAGCTTATTTTAATATATATATTAACATATTTATTTTATAGTTAGTTTTATAGTTAAATGTACCATTATTTTTAGATATTGAAAAAAAAGGCAGAAAATGTATTTTTTAATTTAATCATTGAAATAAAAAGAACTACGTCTTATTAGTCAATAAAACAAAAATATTAAATTTATTATCCCAGTAAAAATAAAAAAAATAAGCATTGAAAAAAATTCTTTATACCTTATTTGAATTACAACGAACTAAAGCTTGATATAAAATTGGAAACTGATCAGAATATGAAGTTTTTTGACTGTTTGAATTCCTTTCACTAGTATTATAATAGGAATAATCATCATTTTTGATTACTTGAATGTTTTGGACATCAACAGACCGACTTTTATTCACAACAGGCTATTTCAACAAGTAATATACAATGTGCGTTAGTTAATTTATATTCTTACAATAACTTTTTTACACAATGTCTTGATAATAGATTTCTATAACATGGTTAAATTTTTTATTTCAAAATATTTAAACAAAGTTATAAGTTAAAAATAAGACACAAATAAGTATGAATAAATGTAAAACTAAATTATCAATTAAAATTAATTTTCTAATCAATATATATATAAATATATATAATAATTATTAAATTATTATTAATTAAAAATTATTTGAAATATTTACAATCAAATTTTACCATTTCATTTTTAATATCAACTTGAACACCAATATCTTTCACATAATATTGATTACAGTATAGCATAGACTTAATTTGTTATGACTAAATAGTTATATATATAAATATATTTGTTAACTCCTTTTTCCATTTAAGTTTACAGATTTTAAATAAGTTAAACGAAAATTATAATTCAAATGAACAAATTAATTGAGAAATAAATTTCATTTTTAATATGTTATTGAATACCTAAAAACCACATTTAATTAATATATACATATGTTATAAAAATATTTTGAAATGTAGAAATGTAGAAATGTACATTCAATATTAAAGTTGAAGATAAATAAATAAATTTTAACTCATATATTTGTTACGGTCCAAGTGGATAAATGGTCATTGTAAACACTGACCAGACAAAGTTTATAATGTCCAAGTTATTCAAGCCATGTGTGATAATTATTCACTTTAACCAGACATTGTTTACAATGGCCGGTTTTGAAAGTGCCAAGTAAACAAAATACATATAATATTACCTTATATAATTTTACTTTAAACAAAAAATGAGAAATTTTTTTTATATTATTTATTATTTATTTTTACAAGTATTACCATTATGGCATTTAGAGTTGCATACAATTCCAAAAGCCTACATTTGCATTTCCTTATTTCACATTTTTGACCACAAGTGCAGCAGTCATAGCCCTAATTATAGATTATCTACTAATGACAATAGTGATAAAAGTTATTGTAACATGTAGGAAACAGTGCTTAAAAGAAATTATAAAATACACTCTAAAATACCTCAAATATTCACATTGCTCACACTAGTTTTAACATTATAGGCATTGTATTACATCTATCATCTATAACTTACGTCTATATGGGAATTAAATATATTTTGTTTCTTTGTTCAAATATCTTAGACATTGTACTCATTGTCTAGGCATTGTATTACAATGATTGGTTTGTCCACCTGGACCGTAACATATATACCAACGGTTCCTAACCTGTGCACCGTGAGCTCATTTATGGGGCATCACGGCTCATCCAAGAATGAAAAAAATTATAAAATTATATATTAAAAATTTACAATTTATTGTAGTTGAGAAGACAAAAAATTTTTTTACCTACAAAATTACTTAGCATACTATCTGTATATCTAATATCAAATATAGTGTTTCTATTTATGCAAGGCAGGATTTTCAGCCTATACGGCTTCTAAAACCAAATAAAACCGCCTTATTGTAGAACCTGACTTCTGTATCCAGTTGTCTCAAAATGAACCAGATATTGCCAAACTTTCCAAAAATAAACAGCCTCAAATATCTCATTAATTATTAGTTTTTCACTATTAAAGCAGTATTTTTTCTTTTT
Organism: Sipha maydis; assembly: GCA_034509805.1. Lineage (NCBI taxonomy): Eukaryota > Metazoa > Arthropoda > Insecta > Hemiptera > Aphididae > Sipha > Sipha maydis. The sequence continues at coordinate 100,803 of JASXSY010000418.1, forward strand.
ACTTTCACCTATACAATTATTATTAGTTAATAATATGTTCAATAAAATTATTTAAATCACTTATGAATCAAAAGGGCACCGCCGGCTAAAAAGGTTGGGAACCGCTGATATATATATTATATATCATACAAATATTAGAATTATAATCATTAACAAGGCTCAGAAACTTTTAATTCAGAGGTATAGAGGAAAAGCCACTACTGGTCAATTAAAAAAATTTGGTGGATATTATATTTTCCATTTAACATTCTTTACTTCTTAATTTTTAAGTCTATAACACTGCATTTTTATCAGTAACAATAAAAAAATTGATAAATTAGTATTCAATAAATAATTATATACCATATAATTTAGATAAAAAAAATTACTCACTTCAATTCGACTATAAGTTTGTTTGAATTTATTAATTTGAGAATTTACACAATTTGAATTCTGAATGATGTTTCTTGAACTTCCCCAAGTAGAACTAACACAATAATCTTCTTTATTAAGAATCAATTGTTTAGATTGTTTATAGTCTTTAACATCCTTAGGAAGAAAACGTTTAACATTTTTACTCTGATTTATTGGGTATTTTGAATCAAATTTGGTTTTTCTATAAATAAAATATGTATAGATAATTAATGATAAAATTGTTTTTTAAACCGTAAATTATAAAATATATACATATCTATAATGTGCTCAACAGTTTGCCCTCAATGAACTCCAAAAATACCAGCCAATTTTGATGAAATTTGTTACTGACAGTTAGACTGAAGAAGTTAAGCTACCTTTTGTAGTGAAAAAAAACAAAGAGAAGTAAACCTGATAAGGTCCAAATGAACAGTTATTGTTTTAACAATCAAAAAAGTGGAAAGAAACCCCACTATTACTATTACACATTACTACCACTATTACAGATTTTGTAATAAATATACATATTTTATGTGTGAATTTTCAAAAAATAATAATATACTTATAAACTACATATTACTACCATACTAATTACAACTATAATAAGACTCAACAAACATTTCAAGCAAAATATAAACTGTTATTTTCTTTTGTTTTTTTGACACTCAAACTTTTATAGCTGTAATATATACTTCACATAGAAGTAAGACTTGGTTAATTGTTACTCATTGATAAAATAAAAATGATTCAATTTTTTTTCATTTATGTTATATATATACCAAACATTTTGGATGTAAGAAAAAAATATACACTTGATAGTTGCCACAACGAGCTTAACGATGGCCATGACGGATAACCAAGAGTGACATTTAATCAATTTTCTGCTATATATATATATATATATAAATATTGTACCTATTTTTTAATACTGTTTAGTATGCATTTAAAAAGAGAAATTATTATCTTTATTTCTAATTAATATAGTATAACAAATTGTTAAATACAAACACCTAAGACTAAAAATGGAACAAGACTATCAGAATTTGGCAAATGGTATTTTAATTTTATAATAATTACAATTCTTTACAAATAACATAACAGTAAAAATTAATACTAAAAATCAAAAAATTATTAATCTATTTCAAACCAGTCCCGTAAACACATTAATTGTTTAGTACTATAATTGAATATGGTCAAGTTAGAGTACATTTGATGTAATGAATAATTGTGTTAGAACGATTTCTAAAAATAATTTATCACAGAGTTTAATATTCATGACTTCAAATGATACCTATCGAACATTAAAATTTAATGATAATCACGCGATGTAGAAAAACAGAAAATACATTGGTCACTCAGAAAAAATGAATTTCCCAAAACAATAAAAGTATACAATTTATGGTAAGAAAATATTTCTCCTTGAAATATCTACTTGATCGAACAACGTAATCAGTTTGTGTAATTGATGAGAACGAAACAAAGCACTTGATATTGCATCCACACCCCGATGAATGTACAACGAAAAAAACCATAAAAACAAACGCACAACGATACACGTAAACAAAAATTAAAGTATTCATACTTGTTGCCGGAATTCTGTTCTCTGCATTTTAAACCTTCCATGGTTTTGATATACGCGTGAACACGATCAACGGTACGTATTGTGTGATACTTCTAAGACAACGTCGAAACAAATAGGTAAGTTATAAATTCAACTGTAGATGGTTCGATAGTGGCATACTGGAGTACTTATCTGAAATACGAAAATGTATGATGGTAGTTAAATGCTTGGTAGCATTCCTCACGGACATCATAAGACAACTTGAATTATACCTCGTAAAATACCAAAATTACATTAGCAATAATTGACTAATTGTGATAAGAAAAATTCAGTGGTTCTCAAAAATGTATTGCCAAGTTAATGGTTTTTATTGCTAACTAATAACCGTATCCGATAAATTCAGTGTGACCAACCTATTATTGTATACTTTTATTGCTACGTTTATTAATGTGAGCATGCGGCAATACGGACGCGGTCGGACTATTGCCGAAACGAGATTTTTCGAATATTTTTTTGAACATGTTCTGGGAGAGCGCGGGCTTTGAAAATAATGTCAACAAAAGGGGAGGTCGTGATTAAAAAGGTGTTAAAATATCTAAGGGAACACTTTGGCCAGTTTCGAGATATAAATTTCGAAAGTGATTACCAACGTAGAGCATGCGGCTACTAATTATTTCATTCAATACGTATGTGGAATTTACGTTTTGCTAGTTACTTACTAGTTAACGATAGTTGACACTTGATGAATATTTGTAATAAAAGTAATAATAATACGGTCAATTGGGGGGGGGACTTTAGCCTGTTAGTCAACTACCCTCTTCGTACGTCTGGGTCCTCGGTTTAAGGTAATTAAAAATCAATCTGAAAACCGTGGTTATAGTTACATTGGCATCTGTGTTTACAAAATAATATACAAAATCTATTTTTCCGATTGGCCAACCGGCACAGCTATCTTTACGCTGTAATGCCGACGCCGCACAGTGGGAGGAATTGAAATTTTACCGCGACAAAAATATATTTCATAATAAAATAATATTTGTATAGAATATTATACTTATTTAATTATAGTAATAAATATATAATAATGTAAAGATATATATTTACAAAAAAAAATTGATTAAAGTGGTAAGTTCTGTTAATTGTGTGAATACACGATAAATTAATGCAGTATTTATTTATATAAAAAGTTATTCTGAATCAGAACATGTGTTTGAGTCTTCTGTTTCTTCTTCATCATTCGTAATAATTAATTGTTTTACTGAAGAAGGTAATTCCATAATTGGTGTTTTAATAATTTTTCGCTTAGAAGATATCACAGGGTCTGAATTAATTAATAAGGAATGCATTAAATCAGTATTTGTATTTATTCTTGAAGATTTGCGAGTATGATTTTCTCTAAATTTTTTATAATTTTTATTACAGGCTTCTTGCGCTTCTTCAGAGAGTAGTCCTATTGGTAGAAGTGCATATTTTATTACAATATTTTTTTTTTATTTTTGATCGCGCGGGGTAAAAATTTTCCATAATATGAAATATACTTAAAATATTACTTTAAGTTGGTACTTTATAACTAACAATACTTATAATTAATATACATAAATAATTATACAATTTGAATTGCATATGGGTCTTTAGTTTTATGAATAAAAATTAAAAAATAATAAAAACTGTAAGGTAATACAATACTATTATAATGTAAAACAATCTGGGCAAATTTCTATCAAGTGATCTCTACATATAGGCTTTATGCAATTGGTGCACACTTTAGTGGTTTTTTTGTCTTTCGCTCTTTCACAAAAAGCACATCGGTTCGAACTTTCGAGAAAATTAAATTGAAAAAAAATGTAAAATAATAAATTAATCTTCAGTCACGCGGGGTAAATATTGTCCAAACAAATAAATTGTTCTCGACTCGCATGCACCGAACAAACTATAAGGCCCTCCGCACACGAGGCGATTGTAACGCGACACGATTTCACTATCCCGCGATTTCCTAGCTAAGTTAATGGAGATCCACTAATGACGCAATTTGAACGCAACGCGATTGTGGCGCGAACGACGGACGACACGTGCGACCGGCAGTGCTGGTCGCTTGGCAGTCGCGTCGCACGGATCGCATAAATATATTATTACTATTTACTATATTATACGTATAGGTAATATTATAATATTATATTATATTATAATATATTTTTACGATATACATATTATATTATATATTATATATTTTATAATAACCATGGAAGCATTCAACGTTAAATTTGTTGGTGAAATTGAAAAAAATCCTGAACTTTATAATTTCACTATACCGGAGTATTCGAGAAGGGATTCTCAAGACAAGAGTTGGCATAATGTGTCAATGACAGTTAATTTATCTGGTAAGAAATATACTTATTTATATTTTAAGTATAATTATTTTAATATATTAATTATTAATATTTATTTTTATTTTTAATTTGAAACTAAATACCTAATTATAACTGGGTAAATATACCAATGGCGCGTCTTATCAGTACTCTTTATAATGTACACACGTTTTTAAATATAACATATACAAAATATCGTAATGCCAATATAATTAAAATCTTTTAATAATAACAATACAGAGGAAATACCATTAAAGAATTTTAATTATTATAACTATTTTATTAAAACCCAAAATATTACAGACTATATACAATTATTCCACTGCCACGGAAGTGATGCTCGAGGAGTAATAAAGTATCGTGATAAATAATCTCTCAAGTCATAAGCTGATGATTGATCATTTACATTATCATTTGATGTCCAATCATCTGTTGTGAAGTTGGTGGTGTTATTAGGTATAACACTTTCTTCAAAGTTTCGCATTGTATATCGAGTACCTTCTCTTTTCCGAATAAAATTGTGGAGTATACAACACGCCTTAACGATATTATTGACTTTATCTACATCACGGCAACGAATGGCGGTACTCAGCACTTGAAATTTTTCCGTCATCATTCCAAATGTGCACTCAATCGTTTTTCTTCCACGGCTCAATCGGTAGTTAAATACTCTTCTAATGTTGTCTAGAGTCCGTCTGGGGTAGGGCCTCATTAGGAATTTTGACAATGGAAACGCCTCGTCTCCCACAAAATAATAGGGAAATTTACAGTTGTTAGTATCATGAGGTAGCTTTGAAGGTGGCGGAATATCAAGTTTTGAGTGAGTTATATGATGTTTCATTGCTGATGCTCGAAATATTCCACCGTCACTGTTCCTACCGGCATATCCGGTTTCCACCATTGTAAAAAGGCCATCAGCATCACAACACCCCAATAATACTATAGAATGGTAGGCTTTATAATTAAAATTACTGGAACCTGTATTCGGTAATTTCTCTATACGAATATGTTTGCCATCTATACTGCCTATACAATTAGGGAGATTCCACAATAATTCATAACGTTCTGCAATATTTTTCCATTGATCCTTATTCGGTTTCGACATCCAATATCCATTCATCACATCCCATATTATCTGAGTCGTCTCTGCCACGATCTGCCCAACTGTTGTCTCTCCTCGGCAAAAGTACAACCCTAGGGAAACAAATGTACTCCCTGTTGCCAAATATCTGTAAAATATAAATGTAAATGTATCATTGTTTTTTTTCAAAACAAAAAAAAATATCTACCACCTTTATGTACATGCTTAATATGCATGTTTTAGTGAATGAATGCAAAGAAAAATGGAGGAATCTAAGTACTACGTTTGTGAGAAGAATGAAAGAATCTAAAAGTGGATCCAAAGCCAAAAAGCCCTATTATTTGAACGAGGCAATGCAGTTCACGATACCATTTGTCAAAACATGTGCAATACCTAGTGGAAATTTGTCACCGATTCCTAATGAAGATTTTGAGATTGCCGATGTGTGGGAAAACTCGAACATATCGGAATATCCTGAACCAAACCAACAGGACAGCAATCCAGTCTCATCACCAGATATGATTATATCACTTTCCTCTAATCATCCCTCTACTTCGAATAGCACCACACCACTAATTACGAAACAATCTGAAAATGAACGCGTTAACACTCCAGAATCGACATTTTTTAAGTCCAAATATACTCCAGGTAAAAAAGTTAAGAAAAATAAAAACTATAACTCAAGTTCTACTGATGCTGACAAAGCTTTTACTGAATATTTTGAAGCCAAGAAAGCTAAATTGGTCGATAGTACTTCTGATGCCAGAACAGATTCAGTTAAGCAATTTTTAAATAGTCTTATACCAGATCTCCTAACAATGTCAGATGCACAACTAAGAACTTATAAGCGTAGATCTATTGAACTTATAGACACAATACTTTGTCCTCCCCCGGTGAACAGCCATTCTTCAGCTAGTAATTATTTATCTTCGTTTACATCAGATGAGAGCTCAGACACTTCAAATTACACAATCTTGTAATGATTAATTTTATAAAGAGTAAATTTAATAAGACGCATTTGTTTTTTTTTATAATTTATTTTATAAACACTTATGTTAAATAAGAAGGATTTGTTTTTTTTTTTATAAACACCTATGTCAAATAAGAAGGATTTGTTTTTTTTTATGATTTATTTTATAAACACTTATGTTAAATAAGAAGGATTTGTTTTTTTTTATGATTTATTTAATAAAGACTATATTAAAAGACAGATTTGTTTTTTTATGGCAGTAATATTTTCACTTGACCACCTTTTTTTATGATTCGTTTTATAAAGGCTAATATTATAGTTTAAAACTATTATAGGTAAAATAATTAATAATAATAAATAATAATAGTAATATAATTGATGTACCTTATTGTGATTAATATACGTTCTTCTGCGCCCACACATTCTCTCATGGTAGTATTCTTCTGATGAATGGCAGGAGAGATAATGTCTATAATTTCTTTGTAGGATTCCTTCGACATTCTATAGAGTGCCACAAATTTGACGTCGGTAACTTGAAGTTCTCTAGCCGAAACAAAAAGCCGACAGTGGCGATTCCTTTGAATATAAGGATGAATCCAAAACTTCCTTTTTTGATTCCGTTGTCGCATTTCTCTAGTAACCAACTTTTTGTACAAATAGTACGTAGCAATTGCTTCTTCGTCACTTGATGAACTCGACATTTTAAAAAAAAGATGTGAAGAACTGCAGTGCGCAAACATCAGTAAATGACTGATACGTAAACAACGACAATAATAGTCGCACAACAATCGCATCGTGTGCGCCCCCATAATCGTACAGATTGCTTGTATCGCATAAATCGCATAAATCGTGTCGCGTTACAATCGCCTCGTGTGCGGAGGGCCTAATAGTTTTCGATGAAGTAAATGTCATTATCGAATTATGATGTGATTTTGATAAGCTAATCGTAATTACGAAACTATATTACAGATAATTACGGAAAAACACGTACTTATAAATAAACTTGGAGATTATTTACCCCGCGCGACCGGTGACGGGTTAATAGTTTTTTTTAATGTAATCACATAAGAATGAACGACTATTGATGGAGCACGGGCTTAACTGTCGCGGTCGTTCCGAACCTCTCAGCGCATTGAATAAATCACGGTATGTAATAGTATCTATAAAAATAACCATATACATCAGATGGGCAACTTTGGGCAGATCATATTTTAAAATTAACTAAATAGTAAGTTTACTTATGCTATGTGATAAAAATCAGAGCGCTAATTTACGCTATTTTTTTAAAAAATAAATTTATATTTTATAATAAATTATTTTTTTCGGTATTTTATAGTTACTGTTTTAACATTTAATTTTAAATTGCATGGTTAAATAAATTATTAATTACTATTACATACCTTGTCCAGTAGTTTCCATTGTACAAAATATATAAACTCAAAAACCTTAATAATTTAATATTTCGTAGTATTAAAAACGAATATTGAATGTGCGTACTGTGAAGAAAATAGCTATGTAATGATGATTATTCTAAATTGTCGTTGCTTTGGTTTCTAATAGTATTGATATAAACGTATAAACCTTGAGATAAGCATCTATTTTAAGACTAGTAGATGATAACAAATAATTATTTACTTAAGTTTTATCTATATTTTGATATTTATTTTTTTATTTTTGTCGCAGTAAAACTTCAATTTCTCCCACTGTGCGCCGAATGCATTGACTCCCGCTCAGCATAACTTCTCCGACAGCAGTCAAAGTGAGTACACGTCAGTTACGATAGTAATGTTAATTTAGTTTATGTGTCGAAATGATCAAAGAATTGAATACGTCCTTATTAAAATATATTTATTCTTATTTAACTGTAGATGGTTGGTAATATGAAAAATATTTTTCATTGCCGAGGTATGCGGTACAATGTATACAATGCGCCCGTTTACCCGCGCAATAATCCTGTCGGCGAGGCACTTGAGCCGCGGCGTGGCGGTAAACGTCGGCCGGGCCGGAATTCTCGCCGTAAGTATTTAAATATGATATTGTAATAGTAACATGCATATTGCATAAACCAAGTACAATAATGGTTAATGTTTTTATAATTTTAATGTTTCAGGCTGTTATAACTGTGATGCTGTAGGGCATTTTGCCCGGTTTTGTCGTAAGTACAAGAATATTTTACATTTCACATAAGGCAGGTTTACACGAGTTACGAAATAAAATAACAAAATAAAATAAATAATTAATTATTATATGAATTAATTATAAATAAATATTTGAATTTAAATTATTATTATTTTACTTTTTGTGTGAAGCGTGGGATCTTATGGTTTCACTATGATGTTTTTTTTCTTAGAACAATTGTTCGTAGGTATGAAAAATATTGTCCAAAAGTTTCAAATATGACATTTTTAGATTAGAAATGAGCCAGTGGTGATACTTTATGGAGGCTTTTTTTCCAAAATCTCAATAATATTGATTTGGCGATCCGGTCTTTAATTGTTATATCCATGCTTTGCTTTGAATCGTCTTACTAAAGAAATTACATGTCTATTATTTATTATTTTAAAATTAAGATTAATTTGCGGAAAAAGATAGGCTTATAAATCTTGTTAAAATTTTTACTTAACTCTTTCACCTGTAACTTGTAATATTTATGTTATTAATTCTTGTAAAAAATAATAAACTAATTAAACGTGTTAATTGTTAAATTGTTATAAAACATTTTTGATTAAAAAAGCCATTAATGCTTTATAGATATAAATTGTAACTTTTAATATAAATCCCCAGAAAATACAGAGATTATGCACCCTAAAATTGTTTTTTGAAATTTCGCTTATATTTAATATTTAGATATTTATTTAAATTATTTAGATATTTGGAAAACGATTCTGATTTTATAATTTTGAAAATTATAAAATGTCTTTAAATTGCTAATAAAAAAATATTATAAATATAAGAACTCAATTAATGTTTCAAGTCTTTATGACTTAAGAGTGATTTGATATTTACAGAATAACAACCAAGTTTGTGATTCTTGTTTCGTCAAAATTAAATTCAATCGTTTAAGTATTCAAACATATATATATATATATATATATATATATATATATATATATATATATATATATATATATATATATATATATATATTTAATTAAAATATATATATATATATTTAATTAAAATATTTATTTAAAGTATTAAATCAGTTATATACTTATAACTAGGGTCCAGATTTGTATGCATTTAAAAAGCTTAAAATAGTATGCATTAATGCATTAAAAAAAAAAATCATTAAATATGTGCTTGATATGCTTTTTTTTTAAATAATATGCAAAAAAATAATCTTAACCAATCTATAAATAACTAAAAATAAAATTTTTATTTTTAAATGTATGCCTCTTATAATGAACAGTGATATAAGAAGTATTCATTGATAATTTTAAATACCTTATAATTTATTTTTAAAAAAATAGCATGGAATTCGCATGAATTTGCAAGACCGATTTCGAAATTCGCATGACACTCCTTCCCCTCTAAAATCGAAGATCCAGTGCGGATCGGCAACACATCTTGCCTTCCCCTCCATCTGGTCAAAATTAACATATTGAACATTTTTTTTTTTACAAATATTTAGCACGCAATTCACATTAATTTGCACGACCAATTCCGAAATTCGCACGACACCCCTTCCCCTCTAAAATCGAAGATCCAGTGCGGATCGGCAACACATCTTGCCTTCCCTTCCGTCTGGTAAAAATTAACATATTGAACATTTTTATTTTTACAAATATTTAGCACGCAATTCACATTAATTTGCAAGACCTATTCCGAAATTCGTATGACACTCCTTCCCCTCTAAAATCGAAGATCCAGGGCGGGTTGGCAACACATCTTGCCTTCCCCTCCGTCTGGTCAAAATTAACCTATTCAACATTTTTTTTTACCAATATTTATCACGCAATTCACATGAATTAATATGATATTATAAAATTATTATTATTATAAACTATTAAATATTTTAAATATTTAAATGTTATGTACATTTTTTGATTTGATATGAAATGAAACAATATATTTTTTATATATTTTTTTTAATACTTTTGTGCATGAAATAAATTAATTTCTACTTTGATAATTGTTCTTAAACGTAGAAGAAGGTATCTTAACCCTTAAACACCCGTGTCTACAGCCCTAACGCTGTTTAAGTTCCTAAGTTACTCTTTTATCCATGATTCAAAGTTCTTCTTATACTTAGTAAATTTTTATATTTATCCAATTAGTCTGCACAGGGTAACCTGTAAATTTTAAAATATAACTATCACCGATATTAATTAATATAGCATTTGATTTGGATGATTGTAGAGATTCTGATGCTGAAGAGATATTCATGCAAACTTAAATACTATTTAAGTTAACTTTACTCCAACAAATTTGACATTTATTTTCCATATTACGAAGTTAATAAAATCTAGTGGTCTTTTTTTTAATTTTCTATAAAATATATAAGTTTTTTTTTCGTGTAGGTTTCAGGACTCTGTAAATGTAAAGAACAGGTACTAATGTTACCAATATCGAACATAAAAATTACAATTCATTTAAAAACATACTATTCACTTCTGAAAAAAGTTTTGAAATTTAAAATTCTTTAAATTAGCATTTTTTGACATGTACATGTCTTATGGTTGGGAGTAATTTTATTGATTTGTGCGACACCGAAGAATGTTACCATAACATCATGAGCGTTTAATAGAATGTGTATGCTAGCTGACAACCTTCAAGAAGCATTAGAACCTGATCCAGACAACACCCAAAAAATATTCACCTTCTTAAAACTTACCAAATTATATAAACTAATCTAAATATTCGCTCACACCTCAAACTTGAATTGTATAACTCACCCTCCGATTCCTCTCTATATGTATAAAATGTAATATTCTTTATCTAAACACATATTTATTCTATTTTACTATGTATAACAAAAGTCAATAACCAAAGTTGTTGTGACTTATTAATAGAAAAAAAAAAAAGAAGAAGGTCTATGCGTCCACCGGTGAGGACTGGTTATCGGAATCGCGGTGGCGTGTAATCTATATGGTATCATTAAGTATAGCCCGTTGTATAATAATTGTATTGACAATAAAAATAATTCATTATAAATTACATAAATATAACTAATATTGGTTAATATAGATTGTTCGATGATATTGATAGATGGGAATTACCACCACTGCTATGCCGTATTTGTTTTTTTCGTTCACCAGTTGTGAGCCCGACTTTCATACGGAATAATTGTGTGCATATGGAGTTTTATACAATGGTTCCAAAACGTAAACGCAATAATGAATTACGTTATAGCAATGAGTTTTTTCAGTTTATGTCAACTGTATTCAGTAGAAACAAGACATGTACATGTACCGATGTATATGCCTGTAGTGTAGATACTCCTTAGTTAGTTATTCATACAATGAATTAGATTTTTCATAAACATTTGTTATGTTTATTATTATATAGCAAACATTTTGTACAAATACATTGTAATTGTACTATACAAGTGTAAAATAGAAAAATTATGAAGTTATAAAAATTTAAAATTTAAAAATAAAATTATTTATATTTTCTTTTGGCTCTTTTTACATAACGGCAATGTTCATATGTATTTATTTAATATTAATTTAAATATAACATTTTATGAACTGAAAAAAGTATATTGTTGACTGAAGTCATAAAACATTTCTTAATTTACAAATATCAAAATTTTTTATTATTCATGCACAAAAGTATTAAAAAAAATATAAAAAATATATTGTTTCATTTCATATTAAATCAAAAAATGTACATAACATTTAAATATTTAAAATATTTAATAGTTTATAATAATAATAATTTTATAATATCATATTAATTCATGTGAATTGCGTGATAAATATTGGTAAAAAAAAATGTTGAATAGGTTAATTTTGACCAGACGGAGGGGAAGGCAAGATGTGTTGCCAACCCGCCCTGGATCTTCGATTTTAGAGGGGAAGGAGTGTCATACGAATTTCGGAATAAGTCTTGCAAATTAATGTGAATTGCGTGCTAAATATTTGTAAAAATAAAAATGTTCAATATGTTAATTTTTACCAGACGGAAGGGAAGGCAAGATGTGTTGCCGATCCGCACTGGATCTTCGATTTTGAAGGAGAAGGGGTGTCGTGCGAATTTCGGAATTGGTCGTGCAAATTAATGTGAATTGCGTGCTAAATATTTGTAAAAAAAAAAATGTTTAATATGTTAATTTTGACCAGATGGAGGGGAAGGCAAGATGTGTTGCCGATCCGCACTGGATCTTCGATTTTAGAGGGGAAGGGGTGTCGTGCGAATTTCGGAATTGGTCGTGCAAATTAATGTGAATTGCGTTCTAAATATTTGTAAAAAAAAAAATGTTCAATATGTTAATTTTGACCAGATGGAGGGGAAGGCAAGATGTGTTGCCGATCCGCACTGGATCTTCGATTTTAGAGGGGAAGGAGTGTCATGCGAATTTCGAAATCGGTCTTGCAAATTCATGCGAATTCCATGCTAATTTTTCGAAAAAAAAAAATTTTGAATATATTAATATTTACCAAGGGGGGGGGGCTGGTGAGACGTGTTGCCAGCCCCTCCCCCATGGATTTTCGATTTTGAAGGGGAAGGGGTGTCGTGCGAATTTCGGGATTGGTCGTGCAAATTCATGCGAATTGCATGCTAATTTTTCGTAAAAAAAAAATTTTGAATATATTAATATTTACCAAGGGGGGGGCTGGCGAGACGTGTTGCCAGCCCCCCCCCCATGGATTTCCGATTTTGAAGGGGAAGGAGAGTCGTGCAAATTTCGGGATTGGTCGTGCAAATTCATGCGAATTGCATGCTAATTATTTGCATAATTTTTTTTTAGATTTTTTACTGGGGGGGGGCTGGCAACATGCACGTGTCTAGAGATTAGTTTAGGAACAGCCGTGCCGTCAGACGTCACTCGTTTTTAATAGTGTATGTATTCAATTGTTTTTCTCTGAAAATATTGTCGTGATTTAATAATATTATGTGTTCGAAAATAAGAAATAATGTTTATTTATTGGGTAATGAATGCAGTCAAATTACTGGTGGTAAATTGCCGTCCATTAAGCAGGCTTTATTAGTTTTTTTCTACAACTTACGAGTTGTTAAATTAAATATACGTGAAAGTGCTCGTCTTGCTGTACGCGAAATAGTAATATTTTGGGAAAAAGCAAGAATTCCTGTACAAGACATTCAGCATTGTATATCTAAGCTGGAAAAATTATATCATGAATGGAGAACAGTTCAAAAAAATTCTACAAAAAGAACCGAATGTCAAATTAAAAAAGAAGTCGTGTTCTCCTCAAAATCGGACGATTTATTTGACATTGCTCATGCAAACGCATTAAATATGTTAGGTAATAATTTTTACTATGACATTCATATTTTGTTTAAAAATGTTTTAAAAAAACATTCCTTATTATAGGTATCCAGGAAGATCGAGATTTTTTACATCTCCAAAGAGAAAAAGGCCGAAAAGGCTATATGATGGGCGTTGATACTAAATTGGTTAAAGCTGAAAAACGAAAGGCTGATCGATTAAAATCATTAAATGAAGCATCTAAACGTTCAAAAATAGAAGCAGAAAAATTAGGTATAGTGCATAATGAATATTCGTAAAACACAATATACAAATAATATATTTATAATATAAATATATTCATGTAAAACAAATTTTTAAAGTAACTACATAATTTATATAATTTTTTTTTTTTGCAGATACAAAAATAGAACTGGTTTCATTTTCTTCTTCTGAAGAATACGAGGTTGACTATACTTCAGAATCTGATACTCAAATGTATTCCACAAGTACGAGGATCTCGGTTAAACGAGGTAAGATTGATTTTATTAATGATAGACTCGTCATGGTTTTGGATCGTTGCAAAGTTAGTGATCGTGATGCAGTTCACATTCTTATGGCAACTGCTGAAGCATTAGGACACGATACTTGTAATTTAATTATTAACCGAACATCTATAAGGCAACGTCGACTACAAACACGAAAAAATATTGCAGTTAAATTAAAAGAAGATTTCCAAACAAATTCTAAAGCCATTGTAGTTCATTGGGATGGTAAACTTTTGCCTACAAGTAAATTTATTCAACATGATCGACTTCCAGTTATAGTAACATTGCAAGACTCGGAACAATTAATCGGAGTTCCAAAATTAGATTCCGGTACTGGTCAAAATATGGCAAATGCTGTGTACGAATTATTAAACAATTGGGACTTATCTAAACGCGTGAATGCACTGTGCTGTGACACTACGGCTTCTAATACAGGCAGAATAAATGGGGCTTGTATTATTTTGGAACAGTTACTAAATAAAAGCCTTCTTTATTTGCCATGTCGTCATCATATTTATGAACTTATACTACGATCAATATTTGAATTGAAGATGACCAGTTTTTCGGGTCCAGATATTATGCTGTTTAAACGATTCCAGCAAGCTTGGGAAAAACTAGACTCAAAAAAAATAACAATTGGTACCGCAAACAATGATATACAATTAAAAGTTATGGACGTAAGTAACGATATAATAGAATTTTGTACGCAACAACTACAAAAAAATCATTACAGAGATGACTACAAAGAGTTAATAGAATTAATATTAATTTTTCTCGGAGGATGCCCATCTGATGAAATCACTATAAAAAAACCTGGTACTATTCATCACGCTAGGTGGATGGCAAAAGCGTTATACTCATTAAAAATATATTTATTTAGAGATCAGTTTCATTTAAATATAAAAGAGGAAATCGGGCTAAGGGACATATGTATATTTTTGATTCGTCTTTACGTGAAAGCGTGGTTTGGGGCTCCAAATGCTGCAACAGCACCATACCAAGATTTTAATTTTATTAAAGATGTATATAACTATTATGACTCCGATGTTTCAAAAACAATTCTAAAAAAATTCTGTGGACATTTATGGTATTTGTCTGATGAAGCAATAGGTTTTTCATTTTTTGATAAAAATGTATCTGCCGATTTAAAAAAAAAGATGGTTAAAGCTTTAACTTCAAACGATGGCTCAGATGAAATAGTAAAAAAAATATCTATTAAACCTCATGAAGTTTCATCTTTAGTTACAAAAGATTTTAGTCATTTTGTAACGAAAAATACAAAAATATTTTTTGAACGTTTCGGTATTGACACACATTTTTTAAATGATGAACCAGATGAATGGATTAACAACACTGCGTATAATGATGGAGCAAATACTGTAGCCCATATTAATGTTGTTAATGATACGGCAGAAAGAGGAGTGAAGCTAATTGAAGAATATAACAGCATTTTAACTAAAGATGAAGAACAAAAACAGTACCTACTACAAATTGTAAAAAATTATAAAATTAAGTATCCTGACGGTAACAAATCGACACTACAATAATATCATGTTATTAAATATTATAAATTATTAAAAAAAATTTTATCAGTTTAAGTTCATTATACAATTGTTATATACTCGTACAACATTTTATTTTAGATACAATATGTTAACATTTTTATTTTTAAATATATTCATGGAAATGTAAAAAAAAACAGTTTTTATACTAAGGTACAATATATTTCACCAACAATTGAAGATATTAAAAAATATATAGAACAAATATTTTTGTAAATGTAGTTTTAATTAATTTAGTATCTATAATAAATTTCAATTTGATCAACGGTTTATGATATAAGTACAAAAATTTGAAAAATTGTAAAAGTTCAAACTTTAAGTTCAAATAGGCACGGGTTAACTTTGTTTGATTGATTCAATATTTCATGTAGTTATTTTTTTTATGTATGTACACTGTTTAAGGGGGTGAGATGAAAAAAATTTTGATTTTTTTTTTTTTTTCATCTATAGTGAAAGACCACCCTAATGTACACTGTATACATATGAACATATACATTGGAATATTAATTTATTATTTATTATATATATTATAATATAAATATGTATGTATATGTATATGTATGTATGTATTAAAAATATATGTATGTAGTATAAAAATGCTTATAAAAATGTTTAATGATTAAGTAAAATTAAAAAAATTCAGAGACCAGTCCCTTACTTGCACTGTAGTGAGACCCACCCTGGGCTGACTCACGCAGTGCACGTATACGGATAACCCGAACCAGTCGAACGGTTTATGTGGCGACCAATGGTGCAATAGTTGGACTTATTCCGGCATTGTATCGGCTGCCACAATCACACCTCGGCTCCCCTCTTTCCCATCGTCGCGCAACCGTCCGTTGTCTTCTTTTGGTTTTATTTTATTATACGTTTTTAAACAGTGTGTTTCAAATTCAAAGTAATAAACTAATTCATTATCATTTCGATAAACTTTGTTCTTTCCTTTTTATTCTTTTTGTTAATAAAACACCCACAACATACAGTTCAAATTGTAATTTTTCGAATAGGGAAACCATTAAGATAAGATAAAATATGAACGAATATATAACAGATAAATATAGTGTTTTTAATGTATTATGTAATGTGTATTATTTTTGAATGTATACAATATAAATTGTGGTCAATTTTATAATTGGTTCTTCGTTTAGACGTTCATTTGACATCTTAAGCAATTTACTAATTCCTTATTGGTAATTATTGGTAAGTAATTGATTTATATTAAACATACCCCAAGGGTTCGTGATTATTTTTTGACATTCTGTCTTATTGTTAAAATTATAATTCGGTCAGGTCTTTTAGACAACGGACTGTAAAGTGTTTTAGTATTTATACTATAAGTGTTTTAGTATTTATACTATAAGTGTATTACTAATTTAAAATAAATAATAATACAACTATAGTAAACTACAGTTAACTATAGTAAACTATAGTATACTATAGTATACACATTTTTTTAACTTATTAATAAAACATTAATTAGACAAAAACAAATATTTTTTATTGTTCTTAAATTTAATTCTACATTTTTAAAATATTTGTTAACAAAAACCATTCACAGTATATAATTTTTCTTTAACATATTAATAAAACATTAATTAGACAAAAACAAATATTTTTTATTATTCTTAAATTTAATTCTACATTTTTAGTATACATTTTTAAGTTTACATTTTAATTCTACATTTTTAAAATATTTGTTAACAAAAACCATTCGCAGTATATAATTTTTCTTTACATATTAATAAAACATTAATTAGACAAAAACAAATATTTTTTATTATTCTTAAATTTAATTCTACATTTTTAGTATACATTTTTAAGTTTACATTTCAATTATACATTTTTAAAATATTTGTTAACGAAAACCATTCGCAGTATATAATTTATTTTTTAATTAACATTAATTGGACAAAAACAAATATTTTTATTATTCTTAATTTTAATTTTACATTCTTAAAAAATTTGTTAATAAAAACCATTCATCATGTTCAACATTGACTCGGTAAAATGTAGTGGAACTAGAGACACATCAAAACTTTCCCCACTTGTTGAAAGCAATAATACGATACAAGTGTCGCTTACAAAAAAAATAATAAGTGGACGTATTCAAAAAATGAGTCTTAACAACAGAGTTCAAGCTGTCGCCGATTACATCAGATTAAAATACCCATCAATAATAAATGAATCTGTTAAGATGTCTGACCCGAGAATTATAGATACTTGCAAAGTTGTATTTCAAACAAACAATATAAAGAAGCTAAGTATTAATGTAGTTCATACCTTGTCAGCAAACAACTCAACACTATGCAGACTCATTAGAGGAAATACAGAAAATAATGTCCCTGTAAACACAAAACGTTTAATGAATAAAAAAAAATAGTTGATGCTATGTCCATATTCAGCTTTAAATGAAATTATTAGACTAAAAAAAATTACTAAAAGTAAAAAAAAACGTAATGAGTTTACTACGTAAGAGTCAAAGGTATCATAAAATAAACGAGAAAATTAGCGAGTCTAATGCTGAGAACAATTTAAAAGTCAGTGACAGTGTAGATATCCCTCAACATGCATTTAACATATAACTAAGTTGTAGGTCAAATGAACTAGGATTTGATGACAACACCGAAAAATTAACATTTAACGATTCTGGTAAAAATCATTATGTAACTATAAACATAACAGTACACGATGGGTGTACTAGAGAGTCGCAAACATTTGCTAGTAAAAATATAAAAACATATTCTGACACAACTTCAAAAGAAATACTGAGGAATGTTAGGCGGAAACTAGATTTTGAAGCCAACTGTGAAATAGAATCTGAGATTTCACAGTATGCAGTGATAAAGCAAGTAAATGAAACTTTAGAGAGTGATTTAGAAGATTTCAAACTAGATCGGACCTTAGACGATTTGAATAACAAATCTGGTGAAACTAAAATGATTAAAGATAAAAATCACTCTTTGATCACTGACTATTCCAATATTATCACATCTACTGCAATTAAACAAGATGTAGACATTTCTAGGCAAGCAAACTTTACACATTTACCACAAACCATTGATCTTAAACAACATAAAAGTTATTTTGACAGTAACTTTTCTTTTGTTGAATCTATAACAGAATTAGATGAGGTAATTGATGCTGTTACTCCTATAAAATTACGAAGAACTGTTGTCGCTTGTAGCACTCCTGAGGCAGACGCAAAAGCATTTCCCAAAAATTCTAAAAATATATTTCCATTGACAATAAGTGGTGACCTAGAAAACAAAAAAGAAAAAAGATATAATTTTTCAAATCTTAATGCCATAGAGGGAACTTTTGAGTTATCCATTTATGAATGGAATAAACTTGAAAAATTGTCCAACAAAGATGATAGAATTCAAAAGACCATAGAAATATGTTAATTAGAGACAAATTTATAACTGTTAATAACTCTTGTGTTTTGTCCGTTAAGAGTGTTAATAGAAATAAATGTGGTGAATTAACGAGTATTTATGGATACTGCAGACACAACACTTGTAAAAGTTTTAAGTTTGAATTTGGAAAAAAGACTGAAAATGGCGTTAAGACATATGTTTTTAGCAATCAAATAAACTATAGCCACGGTGGAAAATTAACAAACTTTCTGAGAGGACCGGAAAGAATGAGTTACAGAGAAGAGGCGAGCCATATCAAACCGCTGGCTTTGAGGCAGAAGCATATTATGAAATCTTCCCCTAGTAAGTTAAAACGAGGGAACCTTCAACAAATAAGATCTACTAGTGTGTACAACAGAGTGTCACACGAGACTTTGAGTAAATTTGATTATAACAGCGATGACAGAATAGATATGGTAAAAATGGCTTCTGAAAACTCAGAATTTGTAAAATATGTATCACACCCTCAAAGTCGTAACTTTGAATGTTACATTTTTAGTAAAGAACAATTGATGGTTTTGAATAAACTCAAACCAGTCACATTACATGTTGACGCAACAGGTACAGTCATAAGATCTACTACATCAAAGAAAAACCAAGAAAAACGTTTATTGTACTATGCGGCAGTAATAAAAGCAAATGATGCCAGTTGCAGAATTCATAAGCACCAATCAATCAGCAACAGCTATTTTCAGTTGGCTATACGCATTTAAAAAGTTTGCAACAGAACACAGCTTTGACCTGTCAGATTTAATTGTGAATGTGACGAGTGATTTCTCCACGGCTATAATAAAATCATTGGCACAGGCTTTTAACGGGTGCACAGATGTTGTTGACTACCTAGACCAATGTTATGATTACTTGTATGATCATAAACCAATGAAATCAAAAATCTTACTTAATTTATGTTGCTGTCATTTAGTGAAAAATATTTCAGACGACGTGTTCAAGTACTATGGTACAGCTGGCAAATCCAATAAAAACAAAGATCTTGCACGTATTGTTGTTGGTTTGGTAACACCAGCATTTAATCTGAAAATGGTAAACGATTTGGATAAATGGTTTGAAGCACTTTGCACTGTTATACTTTCTTCACACCTAAACGACGATGTTCAGAAATCAATTGATTACCTGATTGAACTTAACAACAACTGTGAGACGGTGTTGAATTCAAATGAGTACAAACATTTTGAAGAAATGTTGTCATTAAATTCGGATGGAATGCAGGTAGATGATCTGAAAACAAACCCCTTATCTAAAGGAAAATATAAATCTTCAAAGTTTTATTGTCGTTTTGCAAAAATGTCTAGAAACATAAGAGCATCATTTACAATAGATAATGGAGGCATTCCAAATGCATTTCACAATGAAGAATACTTCAGTGACTTGATGGGATCTGTAATACCTGTCATACCGATGTGGACTTGTCTTATGTTATACTCCAGACTAGGAGTGTGCCATAGACCAAATAATTCTGGTGCAGAATTATGGTTTCATTATCTTAAAGGAAACAGTCTACAAGCAAAAAGTATGAAATGTAGTCGTTTCATAAGGCTTACTAGAGCCAGGATAGAAAGTGTCACCAAGGAAGTCCTGTGTGACATACCGAACAAACGTTGCGCTATTCCCAAACAACAAAAAGTCGATTGCGAAATTGTCCCACAAAACAAGTGTTTTGTCAGTCGATACAGGTCTGAGTGATGATGAAGATATTGAACACTGGAATACCTAGAAAAAATAAAAAAAATAGGTTATTTTAAACAAGGCAGCATAATGGCAAACATGAAAAAAATTAAACCTACTCAGGCTGTAAACGAGAAACCAGAGACAGTAGTTAATTTAATTTCTATTAACAATGAAAATAGTCAAATAATAGGAGACAATAGGATCACTCCAAGTATCATAAAAACTGTAAAACCATTTTCAACGCCTGGTAGTTACTGCTTACCTATTGATAAAACACCATTAAAATATGATACTTATTCTAATAGGCTAAAAAAAGATATATATTTTTATAGACAGATCATCAAAAACAATGCCAATAAAGACCAAATTGAGTATACTGTAGGTATATATGAACATGTAAAAAATATTTTAGGTTACTCAGAAATATTATTTTCAGATTTTGACACATTATCTGATTATCGATCAGAGAACCCTTACTTGTACACAAAAATGTGGTTATCAAATTTTGTGATATCTATTATATTAGCTAGTTATTCTGTGAAATACAGCAAAAAATCAAACACCCAAATATTCAGCTCAGATTTGGTTGATGCTATAATTGAAAAACACAAATATTATAAAGAAAAAGTAACTATAAAAGAAAACTGTTTTCTTGTTATGCCTTGGAATGTAGGGGGTTCACATTGGATAATAACATTTATAGATTTTTGTAAAAAAGAATGCTTCATAATGGATCCAATGGGACATCAGATCAATGAACAAGAACGTTTCAAAAAATTGATAAAAGGACTTAAAACTTACTGTTCATATGGAGAACATCGATGGTTTCTAAAATTGAATTTGAGCACCCATAAACTACAAAACATTCCTTTACAAAAAGATTCATATAATTGTGGAGTGTACGTACTATATTATGCCATTACATTGATGAACGGAGATTGTTTTGATACATCTTTCGAACCTATGGGATATAGGCAGTATCTCAAGGCGTATTTGTGGGAAAATTCTGATTTTATGAGAGATATTTGCTTTTATTGTGGCAGGAATGCTTATTCTCACCGAGTTGTGTGCGGCAAAAAAGGTGTAGAATGGGTTGAATGCACGGACTGCAATCGTTGAATGGTAATTAATTGCATTCCTGATGAGAATAAATTAGACACAACAGCAGACTACGAACAGAGTGATTTCAAATGTTTTTTGTACCAGGACAATCATTAATTAACACCTAGAAAACAAAAGTAAAGACATGAAAAGTTCCATCAAAATTTATATACTTAGGTGTAAATGTATTATTATAAAAATTAGTATTGTATTGAATTTATGTAATTTCACTAATGATTTGTTTAATGAAAACTAATGTTATGCTATTACTTCTGTGGTAATGAGCATTTTAAAATCAACTTATGCCAATAATTTTTAATTATTTGCATTAAGTTAACTGATTAGACCTGTGTGGTCCAGGTCCTTTGTGGTCCCGCCTATAGCAGTCAGTTTATCTACTGACAGCCTAGGGTGCGGAGAGAAAGTTTGACAACCTCCACGTGGTTCTCTCTGGATGCGAATACACTGTAAAGTGAATTCGTAACTAATGTCAAACATTTAATATCATTATTATCAATATGCATTGCTCTATCCCAATATTTTTTCCCTATGTTTTAGTTTTAAAATGTTATCTTATATGACATTATAACTAAGTATTAAATAAGAAGAGCATATTACTCTATATAATTGCCACCGGGTTTTATATTATAGAAATTATGTAAAAATATTATGCTTTAGGTTCTATATTAAGAAGATAGATTGTATAATTTATGTTTATATATCAGATTAATAAATTGTAACTTAAAAATAATAAAATAAATGTTTTATACATACTGTATCTAAATAATATTTTGAATAGTAACTATTATATGAAACACATAACATTTGTGCACTTTTAAACAAAATAAATGAATAATTTTTATGTATATAAGAAAATGATCAATAAACATACAGATATATATATATATTTAACTAGGATTTTGAACTCTACAGCAGTCGGCAAATAAATTATCTTATTAAATACTAGGTAAATAATTACTATGTAATGATTACGATGAAACCTCTGTAATGTTGACCTATGCATTTGTTATGAATCAACTGTTAAGATTTCTAATTTGTGTGTGAATAATTAAATCGAATTGAATAAATAAATTGTATTAATTTATGTAAATAAGTAAACAATAAACAAACCTAATTGTACATAACCTCAAAATGTTCTGTCTGATATGAATGATAACCTGTTAAAACCTGAATCATGGTAAAATATAATTGTAAGTTATCACAATTTTTGAAATTGAGATAATTGATAAAGCAAATTTCCTGAAGTTTTTTATTTTATATGGTTTATCACAAAAATCTGAATAATCATGAATTCATTTAAATGAATTTTCTTTCACAAAAGAAGGTTATGGTCGAATCAGCATATTTCAGTATAATTCAGTATATGAACTGTAGAAAATGTTGGGTTTTCTAAAATATTTTTATATAATTTCGGGGTGGGTTTAAACACCCAAAACAACCCATGCGTCCACAACTGGAGACACGTAATAGTCAATACGTGAACTCATGAAATGCACCGTAAACGTACACGCTTTTGCCCATGTATCAATAAACACGGAAAACGTGTAAAACGTATGTTGATATCGCGGTTAGCGGCAACGACTTGCGCATTGATATGGACGGGAAGGAGGATCACCCACAGTGTAACATCGGAGTACCCTGGGTTTGGTGGTTCGTGCAAGTGCTTACCTACAACTACGGTCCGTGTATTAACGGTGGGCGCTAGTTACGGGCCGCAGAGGTTCGATGCTTCTGACGCGGCAAGCCACGACGGCGTGCAAAGGGTCGTCATATGGACCACCAGTACCGGGACCACTCCCAATTCGTCTCTGGTCAGACCGTGGTCTATCCTACCACTGTCTGTATATGGTTACGGACAACCTCCGGTGATTCAGTCCACTACCGGTAGACCGGGCTTGTGCTAAGGAGAGTTCGCAGTCCACGCGTTATGCGGTCGTCACTTGGCGACTGTGCCCTCGGCTAGTTTGCCGACCAACGGTGTAACAATTAATTAATTTATAAATAAAAATATAATATTGAATAATATAATAGCACTAAAGTAATATATAATATCACAGAGTATGCCACGTTGACATTATTTTCAAAGCCCACGCTCTCCCGGAAAATGTTCAAAAAATTTTTTGAAAAATCTCGTTTCGGCAATAGTCCGACGGCGGCCGTATTGCCGCATGCTCAACTGCGGTACTCACTTTCGAAATTTATATCTCGAAACTGGCCAAAGTGTTCCCTTAGATATTTTAACACCTTTTTAATCACGACCTCCCCTTTCGTTGACATAATTTTCAAAGCCCGCGCTCTCCCGGAACATGTTCAAAAAATTTTTTGAAAAATCTCGTTTCGGCAATAGTCCGACGTCGGCCGTATTGCCGCATGCTCAACTGCGGTACTCACTTTCGAAATTTATATCTCGAAACTGGCCAAAGTGTTCCCTTAGTTATTTTCACATTATTGTAATGCAAACTTCCCTTTTCAAAGATTCTATTTTTTATATTGATTTTGTGGCAAAACAGACATTTTTTACATATTTTACAACTTATTTCTTTATTGCAGTTTGTACTTGGTCATTTTAAGTTTTTTTTTTTATATGTGTTGTTGTGGCTGTACTGTTAGCATAGCAATTATAGTATGGAGATATCAAATTATGGTATTAGGAATTTGTACATTTTAAGGTGCTTGGGAGACACTAGGCTTTTTATCTATTGCTGTTGAATTATTGCTAATGTAATTATCGTCGTAAAATTTTATAATAAGCGACAATATAGTATTCAAGTAACCTTTTCATACACTTGAGAATTTTTTGTTGCCGCTTTGACGTAGATTAATAACGTGAATTGCGTCCGTATAAGTACCGTAAAACGGGGTAACTCCGGACAGACGGGGTAACTTCGGCCAAAACAATTTTTAATTATATGGGATCATTTTGATAAGCGCTTTGATAAATTGGTAACACTATTATCAAATATTATCGGTGTGTATCTCGAACAAATGATTTGCATCGGTCGGCATATTCGACCTCCATAACATGCGTGTTATATGGAGGTAAATGGTTGATAATCAAAAATGCTATTTGTAAAATTCAAAACTGATAATAGTCACAGTACATTGTGTGTTGATGTGATCGGAGTGTGGTTTTTATCATTATCTTTATATTTTTGCATACTACAAATGAGTTCAATTACAATTTAGTTTATATAAAAACCTAAGTTGTACTTTTAGTAAGTTCCGAAAATTGGCATTTGGAACTCCGGACACAATTTATTTAGTGCGTAATAATGCCGAGAGCATACGTGCGAAAAGTTGGCGGCAGGCCTTACCAAAACTATGATGCTGAGTCTTTGGACAAAGCTGTAAATGCTATTTTGAAAACAAATATGTCGATAAGACAAGCTGTTGAACAATTTCAGGTACCAAGAAGTACAATAAGTGACCACTTGAAGGCACACAAATCAAAAATCATTATTAAAAAACCAGGTACTCCCACAGCTTTAAATACTGACCAGGAAGAAAAACTTGTTCAAGGGCTATTAATTTGTTCTGAATGGGGATTTCCTCTTAAGTGTAGAGATATTCAGCTAGTTGTAAAGTCGTTTTTAGATAGGTTAGGGAAAAGTCATCGCACTTGTTTTGTAAATAACATTCCAGGTAAGGATTGGATTAATTCATTTCTCCAAAGACATCAACATTTAACATTACGTTTTGGTGAGAATATTAAAAGGGTTCGTGCAGGTGTAACGAAAACAACTTTACAATTATATTTTAATAATATAAATGATATTCTTAAGGATGTCCCACCAACCAATATTTTTAATTATGACGAAACTAACTTTGTGGACGATCCTGGAAAAAAACTAGTTGTTGTAAGAAAAGGTACAAAACACCCGGAGGTAGTGAGGGACACCTCTAAAACAAGTGTTTCTGTGATGTTTTGTGTGTCCGCTGATGGAAAAATATTACCTCCATATACTGTGTATAAGACAAAACATCTTTATCCCACATGGGTTGACGGTGGTTTAGAAGGGGCTGGGTATAACAGGAACGATAGTGGATGGTTTGACATGCCGATTTTCGAGGATTGGTTTATTTCCTGTTATTTACCAGCAATTAGACATTTAAATGGGCCCAAGATGATAATTGGTGACAACTTATCCAGCCATTTATCACTTGAAGTTATCAAGCTATGCGATGCGAATAATGTTCGTTTTGTATTATTGCCGCCGAATGCTACACATTTATGCCAACCTCTCGATGTGGCCATTTTTAGGCCTATTAAAAGAGAATGGAGAAAAGTTTTAGATACTTGGAAAGATAAGCATTTTGGCACAATACCTAAGGCTGAATTTCCCAAGCTTCTTAAAAAGACAGTTGAAAATGTTACAAATATGTCGGACAATATTAAGTCTGGCTTTAGAGCAACCGGAATTTACCCATACAACGACCAAATTGTTTTAAAAAAAATCCCAAGTCTAACAAATGAAGATGAATCAACGACTAGTATTGGTACAAACGCTTCGTGGACTCAAGCTTTCGTTGACATTTTATCCGACTACAGAACACAAAAAGAAACAACTAAAAAACCCAGGGGAAAAAAAATTAATATTGAGGCAGGAAAAAGTATAAGGTTAGAAGACTTTGATATTGATCAACCCGATGACAAATTAATGGATGGTGACGAAATCATAGAAGATATACATTTACCTTCAACAAGTGGAACGCAATCAAATTATAATCACAAAAACAAAAAACCGCGGCTTATACGAGATGATGAAGATTATTCGGAAGACAATTTAGCAACTAAAGACAAAGAAATACATTTTGAAAAAATTAACGAAAATGAAACTATTAATAGTACAAAAACAAAATTAAATTACGGCGATTTTATAATAGTTTAATACTAAGTAACAAAAAGAAATATTTTGTACATTGGCCAGATTTTGAAAGTAAATACTCCATTACTTCAAGTCAACTTTCTTAGAAAAAAAAATTGTCTTGACGGGTCAGCCACTTTTATTTTCCCACAAGTTCCAGACAAAAGTAATATTACAATGTCTCAGGTTGTTCAAAAAATTGTTCCAATAAAATCATTGAAACGTGGACGATTCACTTTTCCTATAGATTCAAATACTTTTAATTGATTGACATGATAATAATAATATGTTGGTAACATTTTATTATTTATTAAATTTTTGAATTTTAAACATGTTAACCACAGTTTGGCATAGGTACTTTATTTTATTTTAATATTTTATTGTGTTTTTGGATATTTAATTAATTCGTAATATTTTACCAAGGTTTGGGATTAATAAACATATTTTATTTTAGTCATTTTTTTTATACTTATAAGAAGGTTATAAAACAAATTTTGTTATTAAAATGTGTAAAACTTTGTTCAAATCATCAATGTACTTTTTTAAAAACGTGAAATAACGTCCGGAGTTAACCACTCAAATAATAACATCGTTTTTCTATGAATTTATATAGGTGTCCGGAGTTACCCCATTTTGCGGTTAACTCCGGACAATATTGAACTTTATATAAAAGCTCAAATATGACGATTATAATTTTTAGGAGCTTTTCATCATCTTCTATCATGTATTGGCTGTATTGAAAATGTTTTACAGAATTTTAGACTCATTATTTTCAGAAATATTAAAAAAAAATAGTAAATTTTGTCCGGAGTTACCTCATTTTACGGTAACAGCTATGGCAATGAGAAAACGATTTTAGAAACATAAATTATTAAAGAGGAAAGAACATGATGAGTGATAGAAGGAGGGCAAAGATAACAACTACTGACTTGGGGAGTAGAGGGGACTGAGTATCAAATGTGATAACATTTTAATAATATAATTGCATTTATGTTGTTTACAATTATGTTTAATACCGCCAAACGGGCCAACTTGGGGGGTGCGTGTTTAACTTGGGGCAAAAACATTAACTTTTAGTTTTACTTCCATTACAATATCTTATCAATTAATTAATGTGATACAAATATTCCGTTGTTAGAATTATTATATATTTGTAATCAGTGGTTAAAGTGAGTTAAATGTTGAGGGGAACTAACCTCACCAAAAATTGAGGAGCGTTTCCGAGTTCTTCATCCAAAGTCTAAATCTAACCACTTTTTTAAGAAAACGCAATAAACAAAAAATTAAAACTCACCAACTGGTAAATATTAAAATAATGTTATTTATTAGTCATTACTCATTAGTTACTATTGTTTATCACAGCTATTTTCAATATCACATCAATTTTATTGCATTAAATATCAATAGTTTTATGAATTATGATTTATGTTATATTATTGTGACAGGTGTGTACGTGTTATCAAGTTATTTACACGAGCTACCGGGTATCTATAAGACACAGCGTGAATGTGGATTACACACTATTACGCAATAATTTATTATTTAATAATGACTTATCACACTAAACTTAACCATCATCAGAAACGTAGAGATTTTTCAAACGATATAAAATAAGTTTAAATTCGATGTTTAATCAATGTGTGTCTACGTAAGCCATTTAATAAATTATTAAAATTAACTTACGACATAAAATTACAATACATTTTTCTTAAACACCCCCCGGACTTTGGAGACTGAAATTAAAGGGGACGCATAATCTTAATAAGAAGGGGTGCTCCGTCTTCCTTCGTCCCCCTCCACTTTAACCACTGTTTGTAATACAATTTATATACAATAGTATATAAACATTATTAAAATAATTTTTGTAGTGTTGCAACATAGAATTTCAAACGTAAGTATTTATTATTTATTTTATTAATTAATTTAATTTTTTATACCTATCGCTTCGAAAAGGTTCAAAAACTTACATTAATACTCATTGAATGAGACGTTTTACATATATTTTTTTTTGAATATTAATATATACCTACTAGGTACAAATTATACTTGTAAATTCAGAAAATTATCTACGTAGTATTTTAAAAAAATTTAAAATAGTGTAAATAGTGTCCCAAGTTCGGTCATTTGATGGTATTTACTGAAATATAATATAATATAAATAGTGTTCCTTCAACAATGGTGAATACCAAATTGTCAGTTTGAAAGAGTGTATAATGTATATAATATAGTGTATATAATATAGTATATTAATATAATATTATAATATATTATATTAATATAATATTATAATATATTATATTAATAATATATTTACTGTTCGATAACGCATGAGGTTCATGGTGTATTTAATAATTAGCCTCATTGAAAATTTATATAAAGGATACTCTAGTCTAACTTTGATAAAAATATTTTAAATTATATTTGAATGCCAGGATAAGTTACATTAATAAACAATGATACAAATAGGTTATATTTAAAAATAGTGTCTAACCTAACGAGATGCTCGGGGGTCGAGACGAGACCGGTCAGGTGCCGCCTCTCCTATCTATACCCCCCACCCTCCCGTATAATGGCACCAAGGATGAAGGGACCACGAACCACACCGGAGTTGATGCAAACAACACCCATTAACACGATCCACACAGGACGGAGCACGCAGACGGCAACTGCAAAAAAACCGACAGAGGGCCACAACATCACCCACCGTTCAGAACGAGAAACAGGCCGGCGGGCTAACGAGCCGGGCCGAGAAATCGACAACTTCAACTCCCAAGCACCTCGCTGGGATCAAGAGCCACAAGGAGACGAGCCACAAGCCAAAAAGTTCAAACGCGCGCCCACAAGGGTCAACACCTTTCACATTTTTGTATCAATACAAACCGTAAATAACTAATTTAAATGTGCGCCCACTAAGGGACAATCCTCGATTTGTAAATAAATAACATAACTATCTTTGAATATTAGATTATATATTAAGATTATCTATATGTATTGTTGTACTAATTTACTATATTACTTGTAAAAGGGCTAATGCCCGTATATTCTATAATAAATAATAAATAAATAACATGTAATGTAATTGTTCAATAAACGATGGTGGCCGGGAGGAAGTAATGCTAATGCGGTTCCCTCCCAGCCATCGGTTCAAACGGGAAAAAAAAAAAAAAGGTATTATTGATACAAATTTGTATTTTCTCAAAAAAATCATTCCAATTTTTACCTCTTTCATGTAGTGATTTAGATAGCATGGCTTTAATTGTCCTATTATACCGCTCAACCTGTCCGTTAGCTTGTGGGAAGCCAGCAGCAATTAAAATATGTCGTATACCATTGGAGTTACAATATTCCTTAAAAATTTCAGAGGTAAAACATGTACCACAGTCGGATATAATACTAAGAGGTTTACTATAATAAGAGAAATACTCATTAAGCTTTGAGCACACTTCTTTTGTTTTAACTGACCGTACAGCATAAAGACTTATAAATTTGCTAAAAGCATCAACAATCACAAATATGTGCTTAAATCCCTTTTGTTGTGTTCAGAGGTCCGTAATGGTCTATATGGATTGTATTAAAGGATTTATTTTCTTTCTCGATCAATTTGAGGAAGCCTTCTTTTTTTCTTCCACCAGGAGAAAAAACTATACACTTGAGGCAATTTGAAATATATTTTTTGACACACTCTTTTAATTTTGGAAACCTATTTACTCTTCCATGTACGCGTTCCACGGTACGCTCAACACCTATATGATCCATTTCATCGTGACTTGCTCTTATGACATGATCTTGCATTTCTGAGGGGACATAAAATAAAAGTCTATTCTTACTTTTCCTGTAAACTAGGCCATTCCGCAGCTCATTCAATGAGTGTTTACAGTTCTCTAAGTACTCGGCAATTTTTTTCATTTCCACATCGGTTGTTTGTTTAATTGATAAGGGTCTGGCTAAAACTACACCCTTCTAGTACTAACACATGATTCCGACTTAAGGCATCTACATGTCGCATATGATTACTTATTCTACAAATATTTGATCCAAAACAACTAGTTCGGAACCATTTATACCTACTAAGCAAGATGATGATATTGGACGACCTTGTGGTGGTGACCATGAAGGAACTATATTTTGTCTTATTAAATTCACAGACTACTAGTATCAACAATTGCTAATACATCAACTACCTTATCACTAGGAAACTTACGGCTAACTTAATAGAATAGGCAGAATTTACATTTTCTAAAGGTGACTGGAGTACTAAAGCTTCCTTGTTCTTGGTAACTGCTGAAGGGCATCCTTGAAGCTGATATGATGTGGAGCCACACTTAAAATAAGAACCTGGTTCACGCTTTGGCTTGAGACATGACACAGCATAATAACCGTACGATGAACACTTGAAGCATCTTACAGTTGATGTGGCTGGATTGGTTGGAGGCGATGGCTTTTTGGTTGAAGTTGTTGAAATAAGAGTTTTGGTCAATTGAGACCTTTGAGATGATGGCGTACAGGATTTCGATGGAGACTGAAGATCAGTTTTAAAATGAACATATCTAGCACTGTTTCATTGTAGTGAAAGATAGAATGTCAGCCAGTAAGGAATCTTCATCTGAATGGTCATGAGCAAGCAAATAAAGACACAAGTTTCGGCAATGAAGGCCTTCAATGATTTGCTGCTTCGTTTCAGCAAACGATAGTCTTACCTCACGGACACATATGTGGTTTGTCGTGGAAGTATTCGACTAAAGATTCATTTTTGTTTTGAATACATGACAATAATACACTCTACTAACGATGTGGAAGAATTTGCAAACGTGGACACAACTGTTTTTCAAAATCAGACCACGTACTAAAGTTTCGTCCACATAGCCAATTATTAAATTATTAATAATAATTAATAATTGTTCGTTATTTTCTAAAGCTTCTTTTGGATACTTCGATCAGTAATTTCTCAAAATATTCTTTCCATCTTTTTTCTACATTCTCATCCTTTGTTAAAACTCTTATCCTTATTTTTTATACACCAGACATCTTGGAAATCCTTGGATCGCTTTTCTCTCACCTTCACCAGTCTATAAATTTCTTTTTCTCCTTCCTGTGTTCCTAGTCTCTCATATAACTCATCATACCTATTAAGCTTCGCTTTGATTACCGCACTCTTGACCTATTTTACATACATTTTTATACTCTATCCAATCTTCTCTCTTCCTGCTTTTCTGCCATACCTTAAATTGCTTTTTCTTACTCGCTACTACTCCCTGAATATCTTCATCCCACCACCACGTTTCCTTGTCTTCTGGTAAACTACTTTTGGTTCACCAACAACCTATTTTGCTATGTTCTTAACACAAGTGGCCATCCTTCTCCAAACCTCATTTATATCTCCCTCAACATTCCACGCAGCTTTTTTTTTTAAATTTCTTTTATAAACTCCTTCTCTTTGTTTCCTATTAATTTCCACCACCTAATTCTGATCTTCTTTCCTGTCTTCCTTTTTTTGTTCATCTTTTTTTCTACTACACTATACTTCCATTATCATCAACCTATGTTGTGTTATCACACTCTCTCCAGGAATTACTTTACAATCCTTTACTTTTTTTATATTGTCTCTCCTCCACATAAAATAATCAATCTGGCGACATATTTCTTCCACTCTTGTATGTTATATAATGCTCTTCTCTTTTCCTAAAATATGTATTGATTACCTAACCCCCGCAAGGTGTACTCTGTAAAGAGGAACGGGCTTAACGAACCCCGCGGTCCCTAGTTATCTGAGGTTGCAGCCTGAAGGTCACATAGATGACGTCTCAGGTCAGTAAGGTGTATCAAAATCTATACCCTGAAGCAACCTCAAAACTGTTGGGTCCTCCATTAATGGAGGTTGTCGTAGGGCTAACAACCCTACACGGAAAAAACACATATTGTTACGATTCAAACCAAAATCGCCTCGGATGAAATATGTGGAGCTAAAGGACTTTTCGATTGGAACCTGGAATGTAAGATCGTTGTATAGCTCAGGACATTTGACGACAGTTATATCGAGTTTTGAACGATATCAACTGAATATAGCTGCGATTCAAGAAACCAGATGGCCAGGGCAAGGGAACCTAAAAACAAATAATTGGACCTACTTCTATAGTGGTGGACTGGATCATCAAGCAGGGATTGGCTTTGTGGTAAACGACAAACTGTTACCTAACGTAAAACGTTTTGAAGCAATTAATGATAGAATATGCTATCTAGAACTAAAATGTAAATGGTATAACTTAGTTATAATCAATGGCTATGCACCTACTGAGGATAAGAATGAATTTTACGAAAGACTGGACACAGTGTGTGACTTACTACCAAATAGTAAAGTGAAAATATTACTTGGTGATTTTAACGCTAAAATAGGTCAAGAACCAATCTTCAGCCCGACAATAGGGAGTAATAGCCTACATGTGAACTCAAATGATAATGGGACGAGACTTATAAACTTTGCTATGGCACGAGATATGGTAGTAAGTAGCACTACCTTTCCTCATAAAAATATACACAAACAGACATGGGTATCGCCAGATGGGCGAACTAGAAACCAGATAGATCACGTAGTAGTAGATGGTAGATTTAAAAGATGTATAATGGATGTGCGTAGCATGAGAGGTAGTAGCGGAATATTAGACCATTTCATGGTGAAAACCAAAGTCAGATTAAGACTATCAATAAAATGGAAAGAGCGGAGAGCACCTGTCAAAAAGATAAACATTGAACCACTGAAGTATTCTCAGACGATAGAACAGTACAAAAATAGGTTAAATGATGTACTGTGGCCAACGGAAAAGGCGAGCAGTATAGATGAGATGTGGGAAAAACCGAGAATTCGGTCAAGAAAATAGCAGAGGAAGTTCTGGGATATCAAGGAAAACGAGCAATAAATAAATGGTTTAACGAAGAATGCAGGACTGCCATGGTAGAAAGAGATGATGCAAGAACAACAATGCTAAGGAATCCAAGTGAAGCCAATAAACGAGAATTAGCCTTAAAACAGAAAAGAGCAAAGCAGATAATCAGAAAAAACAAAAGATTGTGGGAGAAAACTAGAATAGAAACTATCGAAAATAGCTACAAAAGTAACACAAAACTATTCTTTGAAAAGGCAAACGAGATTAAAAACGGATTTAAACCAAGATCAACGATAATGAAAGATGACCAAGGAACATTAATAACTGATAAGGAAGAAGTAACAAGAGAATTCAAAAAGGTTTTCGAACAAATGTTGAATATATCAACCGAAGCAGAAGCGGACGACAATAATATTATCACAGTAGAGCAATATTTAGAAAAACCCACGTTGGAAGAGGTTAAAATGGCGGTCGTATAAAATGGCGTATTTAACCCTTTCCACAGGGTTAAATATAAATTAAACAATTTAATAAATTTACTTCAGTAAAAAATTAACAAATAATGATTGAAGTATAAATTAAACAACAATTTAATAAATTTACTATTCTATGTTTTGAAATATTAATTGATAAAAAAAAGGATATAAAACCTGAAGTTGGAGACAAATCTATTAATCATCTTCCTAAAAATAATAATAAAATTAGCTATCTATATTATATATACATTAATTTAAGTTAAAGACTTGTATTTCAACAAACCTGTGGATATTGTCCTATTTCACCTTGGACATATCCATCAGCGCAGTGTCCAGCTCTTCTGAAAAACATCAACCGGTCTCGATCTACATTTAGCTGCTGCACATATTCACGGACTATCCTGGTCGTGTTCACTCGTTCAGCTCTTGACAAACCATCCCTTATCTAATGAATTTATTTGTACTACTTATAAGTTTTTTATTTATATTCATAGTTATTTTTAAGCAATATAATTACTCTGAGGTTTCTTCTGGCTTGATCAAATTCAACATAAAACTGATTTTCAATGAAAACCAGCTTCTCTGTAAAAACAACCATGATTAATTATATGAAATTACTTAAAATAAAATTGAAGATATTCCTAATGCAATAATTTTTTTAAATTTCAAAATATTGATTAAAATAAGATGAATATCTTCTATATTATGTCATGTTATATAATTTATAATATAAAATAATAAACAATGACAGCCAAAACACAGGATACACTTACTTCCTCAACAAGTTTTAGCTAAACTCAGTTAAAAATAAATAAATTGATTACATTTTAATTACAATGTAGGTCAAACATCTAGACATATATAGCCAATGTGTAATGCAACATCAATATTTTTCGAAGTACAATTTTTAAATATTATTACAACATAAAACATAATGTTGAAATTGAGGTTGAGTCGACTAAGGATTTAGGGATTTTATGTAGATGCTCATAAATAACACAAAAATAATTTTGTAAATAGTGTAAACATATATTGTATCTTAACTTTTAATTCATACATATTACGTATTACACAACTCATTACATACAAATTTGTATATAACTATACATTTTTATAATACAAATAATAATATTTGGTATTACTCAATATTCCAATCTATAAAATTGAGTGAACCCAAAAATAGTAGCTGTTGCAGCTTTTCCCCTTTCAGTCTATTTCTTTTATTGGTCACTATATTTCCACCTTTTAAAATAGTCTTTTAGAAGGACATCGAGTCGATGTAGCCACAAACGATAAATATGGCTCAGAAATTTTCGAAATATAAGGAAACAGTTTTATGTACATTCCAGAATTTAAAAATATTTTCATTTATGGGTATTGTTGGTTAATTAAGATAATTTTTAAAATTTTTTGGTATTCGCTCACTGCTCTCTTCAGAATTTTCTGAGACTTTCTTTGTCACCGATTCATTGTGAAATGACCGCAAACTATCAGTTTCATCATCACTATAGTCTTTATTAGAACCACTACAATTGATTTTTAAGTCTAAAATGTTTAGCCGAATTATACGAATCGCTTTGGAAGATGCTATGGCGTTATTCGAATGCAGTAATTTAAACCTAGGGTCTAATATAGTGGCAATCGAAAGCATTTGGATTTCCTCCATCTTACCAAACCGTAGGCGTAAATTTTCCAACAAGATAGATTTTAGTTCTAAAACAATAGGATTTACATTTAAGTGTTCACATTTGTTTACAAGGCAATGAATAAGTGGAATAACTTTACTTCCCGTGATATAATTTTCCTCACATAGTTTTTTAGTTGCTACTTTAAAAAGCTTAAGCATAACAGTAATTTCTTTGGCAATATCTATCTCAATGGCGAATAACATTGAAGATTATTAATTAATACGGATGCATATTATTCGAACATAATAAAAACCGATCTATCATATAAAGTACCGAATTCCACCTAGTATCTACTGATTGTTTCAATTTATAATCACACGATTTTCGAAGTTCATCACAAGCAGTTACCGAATGATTAAAAAAAAAGTTACAATTGTTTTTATTTTAGAAATTATGTTTGGTACATCTGGAAGATCATTTAAAGATCTCTAAGTAACCAGTTTAATGTATGAGCAAAACATGGTAAGTGCTTATCACTCCCATATATGTTTTTGACAGCTAAAAATATATTGGCCCCACTATTAGTAACAGCAGTGAGAACTTTGTTTTTTTGAATCCCCCATTCATTTAATTGTTTTTCAAACTATTCACTAATGTTGCTTGAAGTGTGGCTATCAGCAAGTTCTTGACACGGTCCCGCGACAGCACGTACACCACTATCGCGGACCGCGTCGGCTCTCTACCCAGCCACAACCTGGAGCAACGACAATACCGGCCCGGCAAAACCTCATTTACCTCGTATATCGGGACCGTTGCCGGAAACCGGTGACAACGTACTCGCCGTACCGAAAAGACGGTCTGTGCTGTTTCGACCGTCATATTACGTGCATCGTTTTCATATTTTTATATCGTCACTATTTTGTTGCCACTGTTATTTTTAATAGTTTATTGTTTTGTGCGATCAAGTGACAGCCATTATTATTATTATTAGATTTAATATACGTTCTTTTTTTGTTGTTAAATAAGTATCGTAACATTTTATTGACCGGCACGTCCGAGGATCAACATACGGGCCGCGTCATTCTAGGACTCCTATTGTAACACTTTCTAAATCAAGTTTGGACATATTTAGGAAGTGAACTGTCATGCCCAAAAAGCTAGTGGTATTTATGACATCGGTCCAAATATTAGCTGTTACTGTCATATATTCTACATTGGATAATTTATATTTAACTAATGATGACAATACCTCATATTTTCTTTTAACTAGTTAAGTAACAATTTTTCTTGAAAGAACTTTGTAAATTAGTGCTGCTTTTCGCATGAAGTAGACAAACCCTGGTTTTTCGGTTGTTAATCAAGGCATATTATCTTTTGCCAACATATAAATCAAAGCATCAGTGATGGCTAGGTATATATCCAAATTAAAATTATTTTATATTTTTAAATCAATATAAGATATTCTTACGTTCATATGACTTAATATCAGAAAACTACTCAAAAATTGTCGGCTACCTTAGGTTATGAGTAGGGCTCGGAAGTTGATGAACTTATAAACAATAAAAAATGACCTAAAAAAAATGCAAATATGACATAAAAATGGCAAAAAATGTCCTTAAAAAATGATCTAAAAATATTACAAATATTAGTTTTAAATTAATAAAAATACATTTTTTTTTAAATATTTTACTCTATTTTACTATAAAATTCTATATAAATGTATCAAAACTACATATTACTCAAAATATGACATAAAAATGACAAAAATATCCTTAAAATAGGGAAATAAAAATATAATAAAATCGGATACTAATCGAATATTAGGAAAAAATAATAAAATGCAGATATAATACTATTCAATACAATATGAAATGTAATTGTCGAGATAAAATTGGATAGGTACTAATATTAGTCTGTGGTAATTTCCAAGTTTTAAGTTATCGGCATAATGATCGACAAGAAACGAAAAGAAATGAACTAGTGTGAAATCAGTAAAAATGACTAAAAATGTGGGAAAATTACCTAAAAATCTCAAAAAATTACTTAAAAAGTAATAAACACCAAAAAATGAAAAAAAAAATTAGTTATTCAGATTCGCATGCTAATGAAACAGATTTTTGGCCAGGGGAGCATCGTCTAAGAAATTCCAAAAAAAAAATGCAAAATGCATCAACTTCCGAGCCCTAGTTATGAGTGTTATGACTGCTTTGAGTGTTCAGATTATAAACAGAAGCAGAACCCTACGAAGATGAACATGAAGGTGTTGACATAATAACCGAATCATTATCAATATCAATAGATTTGACATTGGAATTGAAACTGCAACTGTTGGACGACCGAGAAACATTTTTCAAAGTTGTCTGTATATTGTTAGCCTATAGTTACAATTTTAAATAATTAAAGTTACAATTTTAGTTTTTATTTATCTAAGTTATTGTGAACTAATTTAACTTACTTTACTGATAATTGTATTTACCAAATCAGCATAATGAGTTATAACCTCTGCCGTCTCTATAGTGAGTGCCACGAGAGAACGAATACGGCTCGCACACCCCACCCGTATGATCGCACTCCGTCGTTTTGAGGTCACATTTCCACCACCGCGTGACAACTGATAAGTATAGAGTCTGCAACATCAAAAGTGGCCTCTGCCCGTCACGAACCTAGCGGCCGTTTCGTCTCAGTGGTCCATAACGTAATTTTTGGGGAGGATGGTGGTAGCTTGCTCGTAGCCCTCCCTGCATACGTTAGTCCGCTGAATTCCACGCGATCTAGCAACAACTAACGTATCAATACCACCACTAGGCGCTGATACCCAGCAACAAATCAACGCCAATGTCAGTCATGACAAACCAAAACGGTCCTTTTAAGGACCACCTATCATTAAGTATTAATGGCAACCTAAGGGTGTGCCACCTCAACATAGAAGGTATTTCAAAATCAAAGTGTGAAGTTCTTTCAAAAATTATGGATAGTGAGAGGATTGATGTGATAGCATTGCAAGAAACCCATACAAAAGACAACGAGGATATAAGTAAAAGAGGATATATAAAGGGCTATCTACTACTCGGAGCGATACATCATAAACAGTATGGCGTGGCTACGTACAT
This sequence comes from Sipha maydis, assembly GCA_034509805.1. NCBI lineage: Eukaryota > Metazoa > Arthropoda > Insecta > Hemiptera > Aphididae > Sipha > Sipha maydis. The sequence goes on from JASXSY010000418.1 coordinate 139,840, forward strand.
CAAGGAAGATATTGACGCATGTCAGATAATATTCAGAGAAAATCAAGGTGATACACAAATATTGGCAGCACAAATAGGAAAGGTAACGGTTGTGAACATATATAAGCCACCCCAAACTAAGTGGAGGTCTCCTCCAATCAAAGTATTTGAGCATCCTGCTCTATATATTGGTGACTTTAATAGCCACAATGTCGATTGGGGATATGATCAAAATGATGAAAATGGTAACAAGCTCCAGGAATGGATCGTCCTACACAATATGAAGCTGGTTTATAATGCCAAAGAAAAAGGAACTTTCCGATCAGCAAGGTGGTTGAAAGACTACACACCAGACTTAAGCATAGCCTCAAGGTACTCTCTAAGTGACAACACGATGGTCACAAGACGCGTCCTTGGAAATTTCCCCCATAGCCAACACCGCCCGGTGGTGTTGGACTATGGTTTGCAAATACCACTGATACGATCTATACCGAAACCACGCTGGAATTTTAGGAAAGCTGATTGGGTAAATTATGAAAAGGAGCTAGATCACATAATTTCTTGGATTCCACCTAAAGCCAGTTCATATGAACGATTTGTTGGAGCAATTAAATCTGTGGCGAAAAAACACATTCCCAGAGGCTTTAGGAAACAGTACATTCCAGGTTGGGATAATTCATGCACAAAACTGTTTGAAGATTTCAAGGATAATAATGACAATGAAATAGCAGACAAACTCATCGACAGGTTGAATACAATAAGAAAGCAAAGATGGAGTGAAACTACCGCGGGACTAGATTTCACCCACTCAAGTCATAAAGCGTGGGGCCTCATGAAGAGATTAGGTGATCTTAGTTATGGTGAGGAGAAACAAAGAAAAGTAAGACCCAACGAAGTGGCATCAAGACTTATTGAGATGGGGAAAATTAAAATGTGTAAAGATCACAGCAAGATCATAAAAGCAGAACTAAAACGTCAAAAGAAACTCTTACAGGAAGAAGATATAGTCGGCGAACCATTCACAATAAGTGAGATTGATATTGCTGTGAGTAAAACCAAAATAAATAAGGCAGCTGGATTTGATGGGATCTATCCCGAATTCATAAAATATTCCGGCCCCAAGACTCGCGAGTGGCTTTCCCAGTTCTATAGTGATATTTTAACTACATCAAATATTCCGAAACAGTTCAAAAGGGCCAAAGTAATAGCACTTTTAAAGCCGGGTAAATCTGGAGCAGAGGCTGCAGATTATCGCCCAATCTCACTGCTTAGCATCCCGTATAAGATCTTAGAAAGACTTATACTGGAACGAATACAGCCATGCATCGAAGAGGCCATACCAGTAGAACAAGCAGGCTTTAGACACAATAGAGGTTGCGAAGAACAAGTACTTGCCTTAACTACTCTAATAGAGAATGGCTTACAGAAGAAGCTAAAAACCAGTGTAGCCTTCATTGACCTATCAGCAGCGTACGATACGGTCTGGAGGCACGGGTTACTGTATAAATTTAGTAAGGTTATAAAATGCCGAAAACTAGTGACGCTCCTAGAAGAAATCCTAGTAAACCGACGCTTTCAAGTATACTTAGGCAACAAAGGAAGTAGGTGGAGAACAGTGAATAATGGGCTTCCCCAAGGCTCGGTGCTAGCTCCCGCCTTGTTCAATTTGTATGTACATGACATACCAAATACGGAAGGGGTTAAGTTTCAATATGCGGATGACGTAGCTATCGCGTACCAAAGTAAGGACCTAAAGGATGGGAGCGTAGCGTTAACTAATGACTTAGAGGTAATGAACATATATTTTCACAAATGGCGCTTAAAACCAAACCCAGCGAAAACTGAAGTGTGTGCATTCCACCTCAATAATAGACAGGCTAAGGATAAGCTTGAAGTAGAATTTGACAAGATAAGAGTGAACCATAATTTCTGTCCTAAATACTTAGGTATTACGTTAGACCGGGCACTTACATTTAAAGCGCATCTGATTACCTTAAATAAAAAGATCCGATCTCGGTGTAACCTCGTACAAATGTTGGCTGGTACAGGTTGGGGTGCCGATGCAAAAACTTTAAGAATAGCTACTCTGAGCTTAGTATATAGTACAGCGGAGTTCGGGTCCCAAATTTGGTGCAATAGTGCGCACGTAAATAAAGTAGATACGCAACTAAACAGTGTTATGAGAACAATTAGTGGAACTGTAAAATCTACACCACTCCAATGGCTACCGGTACTGGCAAACATTAAACCTCCAATCATTCGAAGAAAAGAAGCACTTGTAAAAACTGTTCAGAAAGCTGAAGACCTAAAACGATCACTACTATATCAGATGATACTCCAAATTCCGGAAAAAAGATTAAAATCAAGGAGTCCACCTATTGAAACTGCCAGGGAACTGATCAGTTCAAAATACAATAGTGCTGAAGATTGGCGCCAAGAATGGGCTAACTTCTCCGCACCAAATCAGAAGCTAGTACCTGACCCCAATGAAGGAGTCCTAGGTATGAATCTCCCTCGAAGCACCTGGTCTACATTAAACAGACTTCGAACAGGTCATGGCCGAAGCGGTGCTCTTCTACACAAATGGGGGTTCCAAGACAACCCAGTCTGTGACTGTGGCAACGGAGATCAAACCATGAATCACATAGTGAAGGAGTGCCAGGGAAGAAAATTCAATCAAGGGTTTGAAGGCATACATGCGATAACTCCGGAAGCAATTAATTGGATTTCAAATCTCGATATAAGCTTATAAATATCTTAAGGACTCTTATACCCTATCTTTTCGACTCTCTTAATCCCATTATTTTTGATTATGATTCTATTTAAGTTAAACAACTATTTATATTTTATATTTTATGTACCTATCAGTTACTAATACTATTGCTTGTAATTTTATGATTTGTTATGATATTGTTTAAAAGTTGATTTGTGTAAAGCCATACGAAATAAATAAATAACGTAATTAAGCTAATTGCCGCGTTTTTTTGAAATACAAATTAATTTACTGAAAATACTTTAAATATTATATGTATCAATAGTTTTTTATTCAAACCAAAACATTAAAAAACATTAAAAACTTAAAACAAATACTACAAATACAAAAAAAACTTTAAACAAATAATACAAATACAAAAAAAAAATATATTTTATTCTCAGTTTCCTTCGTCATTATCTTGATCGTCGTTGTCACTCCAGTCACTGTCATCTGGTAGTATGGTAAGAATAATTGTTTCAATCATGGTGTCTCGCATAATTTATTTTTTGTTGTCTTCAATTTGAATTTTTTCCGCATGACGGACGCATTTCTTCCAATCATCTACTGTGACAGCATCTAATGCCTCATGTGTTAGACGTTCAATGTCAACCATTTTGAACGTGTTATTTTTTTTTTGTCACTTCACCCTAACCTGAGCCCAAATTAATTCTATCGGGTTGTATTTACAATGGTAAGGTGGTTGACTGATTACCTCATGACCCTTTTCTAACGCGATTTCATCCAACTCGTACTTTTTTTCTCGTGGCATTAAGTTCTTAACTTTTTGACGAAGTTCCGGCAATGTTTCTAATGGATGAAATTCAATGTTTTTATCCGTTATCCATTATTGAACGTCAGCTTTTCTCCAATTACTTTTTGGATATGATTCTGTGAGTGTAGAATGGTATGGTCATTGTCCATTACAATAACGGAAGGCTCTTCAAGGTTAGGTATTCAACAATTGAATAAACCACTAGTTGAACACTTCACCATTCATTTGGTGGTAGTAATCGATTGTATTTCCGCTGTTACTACGAAATACCAATTTCGACCCTTCAATGAACCCGTAGCGTGACATACAATAAGCCGACCTCCTTTACCAGTCGGTACCTTTAGACCCACCGAATTGTCTTCGTTTTTCCACATAAGTGTGCGTGAATGATTTTGGTTCACCCACGTTTCATCGAGATAAACAACAGGCCGATCATCTTTATTTTATCGCAGCATCCACATTTGTCTTAGAAATTTACACCGAAGTGCGACGATATCGTTCCTTTAAAAAAAAACGACCATCGTTGTACTTTTGTAGCTAAATTTTAAATTTTTGAGAAGCCTTTGCATCGATCGAACGCACCCGTTATAATTTGTTTTTTTTTTTATAACATTAAGTATTAATTGAGCTGTTGGGTACTCACCCCGGTCATAAAAATCGTAGACAATTCTTCTCACAATATCGGAATCAAAATCATCCAGCTCCGAAACCGTTTTTGCGCGTTTGTATCCTTTACGCGGAGAAATAAACGTAGGACTCGCATCTGGTATTTCTGGATTAACATTGCTTCTTGCTTCAGCACAAATCCGCTTTACAGTACGATGAGATATTCCACAAGCTTGGGCTGTAATAACTTGAGCACTTTTAAAAAAATCAGCCTTTAAATCTGACTTCTCTGACATTTGTTTTAAAAATGTATACACACTATAAATATTTTTTTTACTCTGGCTGTCATCTTTATCAATAAACGACATTTTTAAATAATTTACACGTTTAATGGTTACGGAGGAGAAAAAATGGTGTAAAAAGAAGTTGTTCACGAACGGACAGTGAACAACAGACAATACGATAAAACACAAGAGCCATAGGACCTGTATGGGCATCACTATATCCTTACCACAGTACGTTTTGCAGCTGTCTTTCAGATATTCTAGTAAAAACTGGTTTTTTGGTCTGAACAGCTGTAAAACGTAGGTAGCCGGTAAGGACGCAATAAAAAAACAAGTAACTATAAAAAATATAATATATGTGTATTACGAGTGGCGACCGCCACACAGTATGCGGTGTAGGTTGAGAACCAATGGCTAACGGGTAGGGAAGTAGCAACGGGTCGTGGTACTCAGGGGCCAGTTTTCATGTCACGGACTATATACATTGGTTCATAATAAACAATGAAAAAATTATGCGCTCGTGCCATAGATTAGAATATCTTTATAGGTAGCCAACTCAATGTTTAATGTAAGCACCCTTGGGTTCTGTTTTTAAAAATTTAATTGCTCCTTCATTAGTTCGCCCTTGATCAGAAATAGTTGCCAATATTTGTAAGCCCGATTGTTTACTTGTTTAATAACCTTCTAAAAACAACTTCTTTTAAAATAAATATTTTACATAAAATACACTTGTTATTGTCATTCTTACTTCTTTCAACTAACATGCCAGTTCATGTTGTTTTGTAGCTCCTTGGCAAAATGTATATGCCACTGGTTGCTTAATTTTTTTTTTTTATACCACGCACCATAAATACCAATGCGTATTCTTGGCTTCTTGTCGTGACATTTTCAACTAAGCCATCAATTTGGTCAGATGTTAAATTGTAGTGCAGTCCACTGCTCAAACAAACCTCATCAAACATCAATGTACAAAATCTAAAAATTGAATTATCTTATTATTAGGCGATAATGAAATTGATATATAGTGATTATAGTATAATACCTTTCTAGTGGTTTCAACTTGTCAACTTTTTTCTTGAAGTACCTTCATAACGATTGGGCTTATTCTGGTAGTGATTGAAACGCTATTTAAAACATTATGGAGAGTTGGTAGAGTGAACATCATTGATAATATCCGATAAAATTTTGGACTACGTTTGTACAGAGATAGACTGAGTATTTTTTCATCAATCGTAAACCACCGGCCTTTGTTCTTCTTCTGAGTCTCGCGCATCTGCAATTTGGTGAATAAAGAAGCAGTGGCTGTCATTTTTTCAGAAATGTTCTCATCCAAAAATTGTTTGGAGAAAGATTCAGCTGCACTCAATCGCTGTTTAAACAGTTGTTTTTTTGACCCTTGCTTCCTCATTTTTCTCAAGAAATTACTTATCAGTGCATAAAACTTCTTACACCTAGGCGTAAGTTGTTTACAACGACTAAGTCCAAATTGTTGTAACAATCCTAAAATATTTATAAAATAATATATAATAAACTATAAAATTTAATAAATTATTAATTGTTATTAGAGCTTGGAAATTATATTTATTAATAAATAAGTTTAGCATGCAATTAGCAATTTATTAGCATCAAGCTCCAAACCCCAATTACTAAGTAAATAATAAAAATGAATTTGTAATGACCTAAATGTTTCTTAGTTTTCAATGTTTTTGAAACTACTAGATCAGACATGCAGTTCTTTTCTACTTCAAGATTTCCTCCTATTAATAATCAAGTACATATACAGAAGCAGTCACTAAATATATACATTAGACTAATATATAAAAGCACTGTAAAAATAATTTAAATACATATACAGAGGCAGCCACTGCATATATAGGCTACATTGCTAAAATAATAATATAAAAGCATTATAATAACTAAGCATACATTTTAATTGTTACAAATAAAACTAATAAATAGGAAAAATACTTACGTAAAATACGTTTAGTGCTTGTTGGACTGAGCACGGAATCTTCCAAACTTAAGCATTCAATCCCGGACATGTTAAGGTCATGAATATTAAAAGAGATACCTGAAAAATAAAATAGTTAAATATATTATTAAAAAAAGCTAAATAAAACAAATTCATTTATTATTACCTGATTGAGAATTGTCAATTGGCAGTTTTTCAGTAGGTGTACTATGAGACATTTCTAGTTCTATGTGGGAAGAAGAACCATGTCCAAGTGTTAATTCAGGTTCAATAGAACCATTGTCAATAATAGTAGTAGTAGTATTAGTACTAGCAACAGAAGTAGTAGTAGTAGTAGTAGTAGTACTAGCAACAGCAGTAATAGCACAATTTACTAAAAAAAAAAAAAAATGTGTTAACCCTTCACTGCATGATTTTTTTTTGTGAAAAAAATATATATGTTATTTAAGTCACTAATAATGGGAAAAATAGTAAAAAAAATAAAAAATCAAATAATCATTAAAATAAGCAAACTTACGTTGGCAATGCATTTATGCATTTCCATGAGGTTACGTCATATATTTTTATAATATTTTAGAAGCACAACATATTTATTTCAAAGAAACTCTTATTTCTTTGAATTAATATATTTTAGTAAAATATATTTTATTATAATAACTATTTATGGAATTTGTAAAAACAATTTATATCATTATTAGAATATAATGTAATAATAAAATGATGTCTTCGTTGGGTTGTTATTGCATAGTTATGCATATATGTGATACGGTACGCGACGGCAACCAGTACACCGTACAGGTACCGTCGCGACCTAATCTACACTTTGTCAACCTCCACCACGGGATACGACAGCGCGATACAGTCAACTCTCCCCACCTTGTCAAAAGACACAGGGCGGGACGGGAAGACAGGTCGGGTTGACGAGTACCGGTCGTCGGATATTTCCAAAAACGATAACGGCCTGTTTTTCCGACACCGCGGAACCATTGACAACCGTCGTCGCTATTGTGCGAATATTGTTTATGCGTATTGGTTTTTTTTTCGTGATTGTTTTTTTTTTTCAACACTATTTAAATTGTTTATTTTGTATTTATATTATTTGGTGTACACATCCGGTACCATCACCACAATAAAAATAATAAATAATTACGGCAAAACTGAGTTGAATTTATTCTTTTCTCGACGTGTGTGCCGGTCTTTAACTCGCGTACGGCGTCAAATTGGTTCCCCGCAGAGGAATCTGAACAACCTCAAGACAGCGGAAAGGTAAGGGTTTTTATTTTCACGCTGACACATACCTCGGTAAATTGCTTATATTAAATTAGTATTAAGACTTTTAGCCAGGCGTGTGTTTGCCGGTTAGCTAGGATTCCAGTGAACATTACGTAAAAAAAAAATTTTATTTTTAGTGTAACATGCACCATTATATGTAATATAATTGTAATGTAATTACTAACAAATAATAATACGCATATTTCCAAGTCATACGAGGATAAAAATGTTCAATTATATTTTATACTTCCAAATTATATAAATAACTATTGCACACATAATTGTAATGTAAAGCTAAGCCACAATCATAAGTACCAAATCAATGTAATACATATCCTTATATTTCATCACACGACCATGAACAAATTGTGAAATAGTCACAGAGAAGAAGCCACGTGCGAATTACAAATCACGAATAACCGCAAACAACGTCATCATTCGAATTTGACGATCAAGGCCAAGGGCAACCAGGTGGCGAAAACAAAACAATTAACTAACAACAACAAAATCAAACAGAGTATATAAGGGCTCCGTTTCACCACCAACATCAGACGTATCCAGCCATCAAGTACAAACACTCCGCTTACGACAGTCATATTTACATTGTTAATACTTTGCTAATTTTTCTAAGTGTAAAATAAAATATTATACTCTATTCTGTCAAGTTTAAATTATTGAACTTATATTAAAACACTTAGAAGCACTATTCAATCATAACATTATCGTAGCGTCCTCAAACCACTCGAGGCACGTTACATTAGAACGTAAGGGGAATTCCACGCAACTGTGCATAATCGTGATACGGATTGGGAAGTAGTTATATAACAACCGCCACCCTCCGCTACACCCACCTTTTCTTACCGAAAAGTTACGACGACAACAACGCAGCGCGCAGGCCAAAACCAGTATCGCCGCCGCCGTTATTATCTGATACCCCGCACCGTCAAACAATAGCCGCCACCACGGGTCGCTGTCGTTTTGAATTTATTCTTTTCTCGACGTGTGCGCCGGTCTTTAACTCGCGTACCGCGTCATATGAATGGTGATCGTACACTCATTTTACTCAGTAATATACACAGATAAAATAGCAATCGTTATACCTCTCTAAAGTTGAGATAATATAGAATCTAATAATATTTTTCCCGAACTGTTTTTACTTATTGCTTGATACCCAAAAACTGCTAAAAATAGCACGAACCAGTCTATTTTCCTATGCCACTTATTATCAAATTAAAATTGACATTTGAAATATATCGCTCAATCTAACAGTGAAATAATATCCTAATTTATTGATAAAGGAAGATTCTAACAGTGTTAAAACATAATTTTTATCATTATTCATATACATGTACTTCAAATTTTTTATGTGATGTAAGTGAAACGGTGCTTTTAAATTCTAACTTTGATCATAACCAAGAAGCAAGTGTAAATATTAATAGACAAATTGTTGCTAATTCGTTAAAAAGAAAAGTTACCTAACCAAGTTGCAACACGACCACTAAAATTAATTAGGAATGAAATGCAATCAAGTGGGTTAGATTTGACACTAAACGAGGTGCGTTCTATACGCACAGATTCGATTTATTTAAAATACTTTATTTTTCAACTATAAATGACCATTCGAAAAGTCAGTAAAAATATCACCTTAAACTAATACAACAAATACTTCTATTTGTTTATAAGAAATAAAATTTAGGGTGATAGATTTCAGTTATATTTTAAATGTATAATACCATACTATATTTTCAGTAGTTTCATGTCATAATGACAAGAAGTTATTAATTCGGGATACTCTTGAATTCATCCAACAAAGTAGTTTATTACAGTCTGTTACATTAGTGAATTATAGAAAATCTATATTTAAAATTATTGAATTATTTATTATTAAAATGGGATAGTACATATGACAAATTATTAGATTGAAATCGTAAATTGTTCGTTTGTCTTATCAAGAAAATGGTTGAAGACTTGTAGGAAAATTGACAAATTGTATATATTGAATAGTTAATGGCTTAATTCTGTATTCAAAATATCTCAAATAAAATCGCAAACTTGGCATCAAATGCTTTAAAACTTGGTCGACCTCCTAAAATATTTACGGAGTCTTCTGAACGAACCAAATGCCGAAATATAAATGACTTGATTACGTCTTCGGAAATAAGTTCCCCAGAAATTATTTATACTGCTAACCATAAATCCATCAGTCAGGCCAAAAAAATGTTGTACATATTTATAAAAAGCTACAATAGCATTATCAAATATAATTTCAAATATTAAAAAGTCCATTAAAATTCAAATCCTACCTAATTGATTCCATACACCGCCGACGAAGCATTATCATTTTTCATAGAAAATGATTTAACTAAATATAAGTATATAAGTACAATATTGTTTGCCAAAAATCGAAATGCTGATATTTATCTATCATATAATTCAATTATAGAAGCGAAAAAACTATGTTATCCTAAAAATTGTAATATATCAAAAACACGCTGTGAATTTAAACTTTAAAATCTTCTAGACCATACATCATTGCGAACATTTCAAATGTCTACAGTTGCTGCTCAGTATAAAAAAAATTTACACAGTTTTGAAATATTGTATAAATGGGGTTTTGACGGTAGTAATGGTCAATCGCCTTTTAAAAAAATGTATACAAACCCAAATTTTGTCACGGATAATGATCTTTTTATATTTTCAATTGTACCACTTCGTCTGCAATGTTTAAACGAGAAAAATGAAAAATTTGTTCTTTGGAAAAACAATCGTACTTCGTCAACTCGTTGAACTCGTCAACTCGTCAACTGAAGACCGATTATGTTTGATTTCAAAAAAGAAACTATTGCTACCACTTTACTCGAGGTTATGGCTATTGAGGATCAAATAGAACAATTAAATCCTTCAATTGCTCTTATAACTGTCGTAGAAATAGCATTTATGCCCAAATTAGTATTTATAATGGTTGATGGAAAGGTATAGTTATCAATTATAAAAAATTATCCTACTTTTATTCATAAAATAGTATTTTCATTCAAACGTATATTCACTATGTATGCAATTCAATAACGAGTACCTCTAGTAAAAAATGTTACATTTGTGGAAGCAAATCTTCGCAAATGAACGATATTGAAAAAGTTGTACAATTTAAAACTAACGAAGAGTCGTTCAAATTTTAATATATATACCCTTCATGCGCGGATAAGATTTTTTGAATGCCTATTACATATTTCATATCGCTAAGAATTGCAAGTTTGGTCTGTATGTATAACAAAAATTATATAATAGGTTTGTTCCAACATGCGGTCTAACTATCATAGAACTGGCGGGAGCATGCGCAGTATAATTTTTCCGTTCCAACACACCCTAACCGCTAACTCAAACTATCAGATGGTTGTTCCAACACGTCATAGACCAGTTTTAGGATTGGTTATTGATCAAAACAGTCCCCTAATTCCGACGGGGACTAATAGCCAGAGAAAATATTATTATTACTATTATTCATGTTATCAATTATTCGCGTTTGAATTTTCATGTAACGTTAAAAAGGAGTTTTCCTTACCGACCAGCTACCACCGCGGAAAATACATGTGTCATGCCTAAAACGCGTACCCTTATAATAATAAAAATAAAAAAAAAAAAGGGAAAAAAGAAAAATTTTGTATTTTTTTTTTTAGATACCATGAGTGACTGGGACAATGCCGACAAGTGGCAACAGGTGGCTGAGTTAATCAACCGCCTGGGTCTGGTGCACGGCGACCAGGATCAGCCACGAACAGCTGCCCAGGTTGCCAGGATGTCAACCCGTCACCTGTTGCAGGATCCGGTGAGGGTGGCGATCTATAATAGGGGCTGGATGGACAGGACAACGGACATCGAGCGACGACTGCGACCGCAACCATCGGCACCACCTGGCAGCAGTCGAAACAGCTCGAAGTCCAGACCACCACGCCCACAACCCGCCATCCAGACATCGCACCGGACACCGGCAAAACCGGTCAAGGCACCCGTACTCTTGCCACCCAGGGAGCCATCACCGGTACCCGGGCCGTCAAGGGTAACTCCAACACCGGTCGTGAAGGGAAGGACAACAAACTAAGGAAGTATTCAATACGCCATTTGACAGCCAAAAAATGACTACGGGAATAGGGATAACTCATTATCAATTAAATATTTAAAAAAAAAAATTTTGCCTATTGATTAAAGACAATATTCTACAGCCCGCATTGAACTCAGATTTTTTAATTTCAATTTTAAATAATGGGAAAAATTTGATAAAAAAAAAGCATAAAATATACTTTTTTTAAAGACTTATTACAAATGTTGAGAATAAAATATTGAAAAACAGAGTTCAATGCGGGCTGTAGAATGTTCCCTTCTATTAATTAAAAAAAAAAAAAATTGGTTGATCCTAAAGGACAAGATCATTATTCCCGTAAAGCGTATTTTAGTGGGCTAAACGACATCGGCACCGGGCGCCTTAAGCATTGATGGGAAATACAAATAAACACTTTTAAGATCCTCTTTTAATAATGTCGTTAACAGGTCTGGGCAGTATCTTAAGTACTAGTATTTAAAATACATATCTTAAATACAATTGGATCTTGTATCTTGTATTGAAATACATAATTTAATGTATCTTGTATAGGGTATTTAAAAACTTTATTTACTTGTATCTAATATCTTTTTATGATTAAGATAGTAGATACATTCAAAAATTATGTTTCATATTTAATTTATATAACAGTTTTCCTAATTTCCCAATTAGTAATAATATGTTTTAAGATTAGATTAAAGTAACTTAGGTATTGTAAAATAAAATAGTTCAGAAATTGAATTACATTCAGGTGCAGAGTCAGAGTCAGAATCTTTTATTATTTTTCTTTTGAACCAGACCAGTTCAGACAATAGTCAGTCAAGCAACAAACTTGAATTTATAAGTTTTTTTATATTATAAAAATATATCATTTAGTTGTTTAGATAAAATAATTATTTATAAAATATAATACAAGCCTAACCTCTTCAGCAGCTGTTGAATGACTATTTTTTTTTGCTGGGCTTATTCATTCTCCATCTAGATCTAGTATGTCAGATTGATACGGTACGCGATGGCAACCAGTACACCGTCAGGTACCGTCGCGACCTAATCTACACTTTGTCAACCACCACCACGGGATACGACAGCGCGATACAGTCAACTCTCCCCACCTTGTCGAAAGACACAGGACGGGACGAGAAGACAGGTCGGCTTGACGAGTACCGGTCGTCGGATATTTCCAAAAACGATAACGGTCTGTTTTTCCGACACCGCGGAACGATTAACAACCGTCGATCGCTGTTTTGTTAATTCTTTTTGGTTCACGAAAATTACAATTATTTGTTCTTCGTACGTGTTTTGTAAAACATTTTACTACAATAAAGAAAAACACAACAATTAAATCGGTGTTAAACCAAATTTATTTCTAACTCGACATTGTGCGCCGTTCCCTAACCGCCGCCACCGTGTCAAGATGATACTTTCAAAAAATGAGTTTGAAAAAACTAAAATAATCAATAATTTAAGGGTAAGAACCTGTTCATAATCAATATTAAGTCAACAATAAACTAACACCCATGAAGAAAAATGTTGAAGTCTTGTCACTATAGAAAAAATTAGAAGTTTTGGGCTTAATTTTTTTTCCCTATATATATAATAATAATTTATTTAATGTTAAAAACAAATGTTTTTGAAATTATGAAAATAATATGTTTAATAGTGATTTAATTGTAATATTATATAAACAAATAATTTACTTTGGTGAAATCAAATATTAATATTAAATATAGAATATTTTGATGTTGTCAAAATTATATTACTGTACTTTTACATCAATTTATTTTTCAAATTCAGGTACAGACAAAATTAATAGTAATATTGATCTTACCAAGTATGGAATATGTTATATGAATATGTAAACTCAGTGTTAGCGCCTACAGGTATTCAAGTATTTTCTATAATAACAAAAAAATGTAATTTACCAATTAGGAGTTGTAAATTATTTTTTCAGTAGGTATAATATAGTTAAATTCTTGTACAGTTGTACACAGATCACAGCCCTTAGTTAGATAGTTCTCTTTCAGAAACCACTTACGTATAATTAAATGCATTCTAATTTAAAGAGAAAAAATAGAATAGGTTAATAATAAATAAGTCAAAACAATGAATCGTGTTATTTTGTAATAGGTACTTAAACTTTTATTTAAATTATAAATTTTATTTAACAGACATCCTTTTTATATTAAACGGAGCTCGAGCAAGGACATACTTAATAATATCTTCTACTTCATTTTGAGATGAATTTATTTTGTTTTTTGACAGCATCTAAAAATACACACACACACACACATATTACCAACCGGTTAAAAAATATATTAATATACTTATTAAAAAATAATTTTTCAAAAAAATTATACTGAAAGACATTTTACTCATGATTTATCTTCAAACATACAAAATACATAACACAATAATATTAAAGAAATTACTTATATTAGATATTTAATTAAATACATTCTTTACAGTCAAAATGTATATATGGTAAATTATTTTTAACATACTCATAGATAATTAATTATATGTTAAGTTATTATAGGATATTCTCAAATTATTTTTTTCTAAATGTATACTTATTCGTCTTTATCTGACGAATCGAATGGTATAATTGGATTTGAGGAGCTATATTTAGATTTAAGATATGAATTTCCTTAATTTGGTCGTTAGTTATGTGTTCGGTGGTTTTAATCTACAATAATAAAGAGATATATAATTATATATATATATATATATATATATATATATATATATATATATATATATATATATATATATATATATATATATATATATATATTATATATATATATAATCAAGGCCGCCCGCAGGGGGGGGCCGGGGAGGGCCACGGCCCCCCCCGCCAATTTAGATAATACCTAATTTTTATTGTATTTATTTGCATTTTATAGGGCATCGGGCAGTTGGGTGTTGGGTCCCCATATGATAAGGCAGTTGTGATAAGGGCAGTTGTGATATGAGTGGTTATACGATGGGTACCATGTGACCAACTTGAGGTGGTGTTATCGTATCAACTCTATGGTCCATATACAATTGTGGTTTTAATTGATAACGTCATAGTGATAACCAAGAAACAAGATATTATAATATAATATATTATCTTAGTTCGTGGTGATAACTGTTTTATACTTTTATGATAATATTGTTGTTATATTGTTAACGATTACCTAACAAGACGTGATGTATTAGTGATTCATTTATTTAAAATAAAAAATGGATTCAAGAAAACGTATGTCTACTATTATGGATAGTTTTTTTATTAAGAAGAAAAATGTCGATACTCAAATTGCGTCTACTTCTCATTCAGTAGAATTAAATGTAAATTATGAAACTACAGTTAACAAACCACAGGTATGATTATATTTTAAAATTTAGCATAATTTAAATATATTATTTATAGAATCAATTATCGCAGGATGTTCAAGATAATTATTCGAACGATGCTGATGTTGGATTATTTGTAGGCAAGAAGGTTGACAATGAGCAAAAATATAAAATGCTTACATCTCCGTGCATGCCTAGTAGTTCTTATGATTATAAAGCAGATGTTCCTTCTGGTAAAAGACCTTTCTTACTAGCATGGCTTAAGCAATATGATTGGCTTTGTTATTCAACAGTTTTAAAAGGTGCTTTATGTAAATTTTGTGTGCTTTTTGAACCCCCCCTTGATAAAGGTGGTGTGCATGGTGCATTTATAAAAACGGCATTTAGTAAATACAAAAATTTCCATGAACAGTCTAAATGTCATGTCAAAAGTGCTTGGCATAATCATTCAGTTCAGAGAGCCAATGATTTCATTTCTATTATGAATGGTAAGAAAACTGATGTATATCAAATGGTAAACTCTTCAGTAAGGAAAACAATTGAATCGAATAAAGATAAATTAAAATCAATTGTTTCATCAGTTATATTTCTTGGAAAACACGGGTTACCTTTTAGAGGGACAAATGATGATACAGCTGTATTTAACAATTTATTAAACTTTAGAGTTGAAAGTGGTGATGTAAAATTGGAAAATCATCTTAAAAAAGGCCCCAAAAATGCAACATACATATCTCATAGAATGCAAAACACTATAATTTCTAATTTAGGTTCTGTTATGTCCAATATAATTTTGAAACGAGTTAAGAATGCTGAATGTTACTCAGTATTAGCTGACGAAACTATGGATGTACAAGGTGTAGAGCAGCTGTCAATTTGTTTAAGATATGTATTTTATGAAAATAGTCAACCGGTTTTGAAAGAAGATTTTGTTGGACTTATTGCTTTAGATAAATTAGATGCTGAAAGTATAGCTTATAAAATATTATCAAGTTTGGAAAGTTGGGGATTAGATTTGAATAAGTTAGTTGGGCAAGGATACGATGGTGCGAGTACTATGGCTGGTCATATAAGTGGTGTTCAAAAAAGAATAAAAGATTTACATAAAAAAGCAGTCTTCGTCCATTGTGCAAGTCATCGTATAAATTTAGTTTTAAATGAATTGAATTCCATTCCAAGTATCCGCAATACCATTGGTGTGATAAAAGAAACAATTAATTTTTTTAAATAAAGTTCTTTACGCCGATCAGCTGCTCCTAGTCTTACTAAATTATGTGTCACCAGGTGGTCTGAATCACATAAAGCGCTAAGAAAATTTTGTGAAAATTTTCTTTTGATCGTTGAAGCATTAGAATACCTTAAAATAAATGGAAATAAAGACACATCTTTAAAGGCTATGTATCTTTTAAACTATGTTACTACTTCACAATTTATTATATTGCCTTAAAATAATTGCAAAATATTCTGCAATCATAGAACCTGTTGCAAACATTTTACAGGGAGTTGATTGTGATGTACTAAATGCTAATGAACATATTAAAAAACTCATAAAACATATTACTAATGATAGATTTAAGAGTGATGAAATTTTTCTGAGCTTAATGGATGATGTAAATAAATACTTAATTGAACTTGGCATTGAATTAAAAATACCAAGAATGGCGTCAAAACAAACACTGAGAACTAATACCCCTTCATCTGATCCGGTAGATTACTACGGAAAATCAATTTTCATTCCATACTTGAATTCATTAATTACTTCATTAAACGACAGATTTGCTGAAGATTTTGAAAATTTGAAGTTTTCTCAATCCATCCAAAATATATGAAAAGTATAAAAAAAGAAGAACTTATCACTAAATTGAAAAATATTAAGTCATTTTATGGAGATTTGGTAGATAATATATTAGAAGAAGGTCTTATTTGGTACAGTAACTGGAGTGAAAAAGAAATTAAAGATAATACAGATTTTCTTGAACTTTTAGATGAAACAACATTTGTTCCATCAATAAAAAATTGTATTTTAATTGCAATAACCCTTCCATCAACTACTTGTAGTGTTGAAAGGTCATTTAGGTATGTATAATTTATTAATCTGCTTTTATAGTGCTTCTTCATAGACATTTTTGTTTTTGCTTTATATTATAGCTCACTTAAAAAATTGAAAACTTGGCTTCGCAGTAGTATGACACAACTCCGCTTGAATGGCTTAGCACTTATGTACATTCATAGTGATATTTTAAAAAGTCAACAATCTGACATTGTTGAAGATACAATTAAGCTTTTCTGCATGGAACCACGGCGTGTTCAATTTTTATTTGACGATAATGATCTATGATCAATGAGTCATAAATTATTTATTATTAATTTTTTTTTTTTTATACAGGCTTATTTATAATAACAACATAATATTATACATTTATATATATACTTACTATATTATAATAATTTTTTTTTTACTATGTGATACAAAAAACAGAATTTATGGTAAGTGTATTATTGTTTCGCTGGCCCCCCCCCGAGAAAAATTTCTGCGGGCGGCCTTGTATATAATATATAGGGCTAGGATAGTATAGGATTTTGCATTTTTTTTTAGGATTTACAGGACATAGCTTTTCAAGCACAAAATGTGATTTAGTCATATAAGAGTCCAAATACATAGTTTTTATTTTGCATTTTTTGCACTTTTATGGATTTAGAGTCATTTTGTAGCATTTTTAGGTCATTTTTTCAATTTTACGGGCATTTTTATACTTTTTTGAAATATTGGTAATATTTTTATAAATTTTCATTTACACCAGATGTTCTCGATAAAAGTTTTGAATTTGTAACAGAAATAATATCATATTAAATATTTCAATTATAGAGATAGTGTGTAATACTACTCGATAATAAAACCACTTATATATTACAACAATAAACTTCGATACCACGAGTTATCTTAATCGTTAAATTAGATGACAGTGGTGTGGAGTGTACCTACGTATGGTTTTGTTAAATACCTATTTAGTTAGTGTCTTTACTTTCAGGATTGTGTGTAGTGATTGTACCAAAATATGCCGAAACAAAAATCATCGCAATCGAGTCGTATGCGGCTTTATGTTTCGGAATTTGGCTCCGACGTCTTTTCTACCGATGGTTTGGTATTGTAAAGTATGTAAAGTTAAAGTTGCAGCAGATAAAAAATATACAATTCAGCAACACGCGATAAACATTTACGTGGTATTCAAAAACGAAACAAGCAAACTACTTCTTTAACACAACCAATGTATTCTGAGTACGGAAATTCTAATTTTAATCTAGATTTGTGCAGGGTATTTTTAACGTACTCTTATTTTTAAAACTTTTGCACCCGATATACCTTTACCACCTAACCCTGTGATTACTAGGTGGGGAACGTGGATAAACGCGTCTCTATATTACTGTGAACACTTGAGTTCAATCAAAAATGTTTTGAAAGAATTGAGTAGAGAAGAAGCCACTGCCATAGCTAAAGTCCAAGATTTGATCGACAATCAAACTCTAAAATGTAATTTTATTTACAAAAAAACTAATTTTAGCTCATTGCCCGAGTCTATCAGCCGTTTAGAAACTTCGGATTTGCCACTAAAAGACTCTATAAAAATAGTGGTCGATTTACGAGAGAAAATTCAACAATCTAAAAATGAAACTGGCATAGCTATACAAAACAAATTAAAAATGGTGTTGGAGAAAAATACTGGATTTGAAACGTTAAGTAAAATATCAAAAATAATTGATGGAACTGAATCAGACACGGCTCATTTCCCTGATGAGTTCAATATCGACGATATCACGTACATGAAATTTGCTCCGATTACATCTGTGAACGTGGAAAGGAGTTTTTCAACTTACAAGATATTGCTAGCAGAAAATCGGCGGTCATTCGTATTTGAAAACTTGAAGGAGCTACTGATTGTCCAATGCAACAATACAATTTAAACGTAATATTCAGAATAAAAAACGGATGGGCCTCGCTCAGCTGTACAGTTAGGGGTGGAGTGCACCTCGCTTATAGGATAGGTCATTATTATAATGGATTTGTTAAATTTGAATGCAATGATAGATATCATTGTATACGAATAACGATTCTGAACGGAGTTCATATGTTTGTCTAGGATATAATACATTGTTATTTATAAACATTGTAAAAAGTATATTTTATTTTGAAACGATAAATATATTTTTCAACTAGGATGGGTTGGCAGTTGCATACAGCAATATAGTTTGTCAGTCTAGAACATTCTACATTATATTATATTTTACATGTAATTTTATGTCAATATTCGCTGTTCAAACGCTTATAAAAAATAATTGTGCCTATGGATTTTAATAATTTTTGAATGACATTAAGAACTACTTCTGTGGAATCTTCTATTAAATTTTCAAGTATTTTGTACGAGCCAAATTTTTATTTTTTATTTTTTATCACCGATTATAAAAAAAAATGTAAAAAAATCGAATATTGTAAATGCCTATAAGTGGCTTAAAAATCAATATTATATTTTGAAAAAAATATGACATAAAGGAAATACCTATCTTAACAGCTGGTAAAAATTTCAAAAATCTGCGACTTATACTTTTTGAATTATAACAAATATTTAAAATCGTCTGAGAATAAATCGCTATTTTATGCAATTTCGTAAATATTTCAATTTAAAACAGTCATACAATATTTTCCTCTAATTCCGGTAGAAATTTTTTTAAAGATTTTTGAGGAGTAGCTCATAGATAACCTAGTGTTAAAATTTTGAACCTTAAGTTGAACCTTATGAATTTTTATCTACAAAATAACTTGCAAATTATCGTGATTTTTACATATTTCATATAAATTGGAACTTTGAGCACTTATAAAAAAAAATTGTCACTTACGATTTTAGATTTTTTTTTATCAGTTAAGGAACAACTTATAAGAAACCTTGTATTACATTTTCAAGATTTTCTGGGCAGCCAAAAAAATTTTATCGTTATTTAAAAAAAAAATACTTAAAAAAATTGAAAATTTCAATTGTCTATAAATAGCTCAATAAAAGTCAAAATACTTTGAAAATTTAATGGTGTATAGAGAACGCTAATCTAAACATTTGGTGAAAATGTCAAGTATTTACATCGATTAGTTTTTGAGTTATAGCAAAATAAAAAATTTGATTATGTCGAAAACTGGTTTTGCGTAAAAACTCCCGTTTTTCCCTCATTTTTTTTAGGGTTTTTCCCGTCGCATTTAAAAAATAATGAAAATTTTTTAGTTTTGACCCCCCAAAGTACCAAATAGATTCACTTTCCTTTCAGAAAAGTTGCTACAAAAGACAATCGAAGCATTTTTACTGCCCCAAAACGTGTCGACAGACACAAAAAAAAAAAAAAAAACACACATCATTATAAAATCAATACATTCTTCACTCCGTTCAGAATTAATACTTAAAAATTACCTCTAATAGAATAATTTATTCTTTTTCCACCCACGAACTTGGCCACTACACTGTTGTAAGATTCAACATAGTTATTATTTACATCGTAAATTAGACTGTCCGCGTGATATGCTACTAAATTTTTGGCTGCCATAATATCTTGCCACAAGCCACATTTTTCCATTTCCGGAACAAAGTTTTGGACATTTGGTTTAGCATTACAAAAATATCTGAAAAAAAATTTTAATTATTAAAAATAAATGTTATTCTAATGCACATAAACTGTTTATATTTTTTACTGACGGATCACACTTTTCGTGAGAGCCAAATACATGGTATGGTCCATTATCAATATCTCTTTTTAAACATTTTGATTTTTGATTTATTGTATGGTTCTTAACATTTTTCCAATGATCAATTGCTTTAGTAATATCGTACCTAATTAAATTAAATTAAATTAAATTAATGATTATGTTAATTTTAATATATCGTATATACATACCGCAGTCTAAGTTTATTATCTTTTAATATTTTTCTTAGAACACCAGGAACAATTGTACCACTGGGACATTTTCTTTTTCCAGCCATGTCATTTATTCGATTTATATAATTTCGCAATATATGATTTTTGCATTCGATTTTTTTAATTGGACAATTTGGACCATAGGGTTTTGTCAAACTTAATTTTTTTGTCACCGAACTATCGCCATCTCCAATCAATTTGTGATATATAATATTATGCATGGAAATACTTTGATTGAACCCTTCAAGAATAATATCAGACTCCATGCTAGTCGATGTACCATCCCAATTTTTGAAACACTTATGGCTTATGGGCGCTTGGGAGTTCTTTTGTGCTTTCACACATATTGAATAGTATTTATTTCGGATTCCCAAAAAAAGGACCTTTTTAGTTTTGGCTCCGACAATACAGCCCTAAATTTAAAAAAAATACTGATAAAATGAGTTAAAGCAATAATCAACAATTACCGATCAAGCTTATGAAACAACATTTATGGATATTATAATAAAATAAATTGATTTGTAATGGTGATTAAAAATAATAACTTTATAAATTATTGAGTAAAAAATATTTACCGCTCTGATCCTAATGGAATAAACTAATTTATAATAAATTACATTATAGAAACTTATAATAAATAATATTTATACTTACAACTCCAGATAAGGCGTTATAATTTGTCCTGTAACTTCTTTTGGACCAAGCGCCATCAGCTATAACGGTGATCATTGGCACTCCATTTTCATTTACATCACCATTGTCTATAGCTAATTTAGCTTCCTCTTCGGCCGCAGAAGACATGGATTCCAAAGCAGTATCATGCGTAAAATTTTCAACCTTTTCATGCAGTTTTTGATACAATTTATTACTCATGTTTGGCATATTTAATAGAGCAGAGAATATTTCCAATTGTACAAAACCTTGACCCGAATTTACTGCTGCTGTTACAGCTGCTGTATTAATGTCCATCAATAATGCATTTGGATTCTCAGACTCTATTACTTCTTTTTTACCGCACATATTACAATTAAACACAAATTCACTATAAAAACCATTTCTTTTTTCTCCGACATAATCCAAATTTTTAAAATGACAATCAAATGGTTGATGATCAATTTTTGTTATTTTTTTAAAAAAGTAAGCAATATCTATTATGCGTCGGCCATCTAAAATTGATCTAATAAAAATATATTAGTGAAATAATAAATTGGCTGAATGTAATTTTTAAAGAAAAAATGAAAAAATATTATTTACTTTTCTTGTTCAATGTTGGAGTTACTTTCGTCTAATTTTTTATTAATTCCACTACTCGTTGAAGGTACTAAATTATCTGATAATATATTATTATGTTTCGGAATCTCATGATTTGTTTTAATCGACTTCCTAAGTCCAGATGTAAAATTTAAATTACCTTATTTCAATATAATTAGGACTTTGCACCGGAATCTTTTTTTCGGGTTTCGGGTTTAGGGTGTTGAAAGAAAATTCGGGTGATACGGGTTAATACACTTTTCTGGTTACGGTTAAATGTAAATTTATTTGGTTTAATTAAGGTTAATTCTGGTGTTCAAAAAAAAAACCATGTTGTATATCAATTAACATGAGATTTTCAATGCAAATTCGATTTATTTTTAAAGTAAAAATAATGAAGAAAAATTTAAAAATAATATTTGATTAATACTTATTACTTAGTACTTACAGTCTTTTTCTACAGAAGAAACTTCTCGCTTATTACATATTTTTATTATATTTATTTTTGATTAAGAAGGTTAGACAACACAATTAATTATTAATAATCTTGACTATTATTGAATATTGTAAAATAAAATAAAACAATGATCCAGCATCTAGGTCTTTTTAAATTTTTATTTATCTATTTAATAAATACTTTACTCTTTTAAGTATTTATCTATTTAATAAATACCTAGCACTTTTAAGTTTGAAGTTTTTAAAATAAAAAATAATAAAATACAAATAATAATAAATTAATGATAAATTAAATTACTAAAATTTAAAACAACAAAACATTAAAAATTAAAATATTATTATTATTTAATTGTATCAAATATCTTAATGCATCGAATAATCATAATTTTTTCTAGCATGTCACTTATAAGGGACATGCGCAAATCCGATGAAACAAACGGGTTTTGGGTTATGCTATTTATTTGGGTTAATTTAGGTTTCGGGTTTTGGGTTACATTCGGGTGCAAAGCCCTGAATCTAATATTCGTCAACTATTTTTACTCATCTATAAACGTAATAAATATTTTTGACTAACCGAGATTTGATTCCACCTTTTTTTCTTCTATAAGCTGCCACTGTCTTAGATTTCTTTTTATATTTTATATCCATTTTTTATACTTATTTTTAACAACTCGCAATACAAAAGTGAAGACAACAAAATGTCGTCAAACGTCAATACTTGATAACGACGATAAATATACATTTTAGTGTATACCTACTATCATTGATTATAGAATAAATCTATTCTATAATCAATTTTACTATAATACAGCGGTTCATCCTAAAGGTCCTCATCACTGCAGCAGTTACGGTATAAATTGTGTTCAATTGAAGCCGAATAGTCTATTTTTATTTTCAGGCATATAAACTATAATTTTATAATTTTGTTTTTCCATAACACGTTTGTGTATGATTACCGCTATCGCTATCGCAGCAGTGTGTAACGGATTAATATAATGATCAAATACATACAATAAAATCCAAGAAAAGATTTTATCTTTTATACTATCTATATATAACTTTCAGCGCAGCGCAAAATCGTAATTATCTTATCGGGTGCGGGGGTAATAGGAGAGTTCACTCACACTAATAATGATTTACCCACCTACACAAACACAGCCATGTATCGGCACCAACACGATATGTGAATTGAGTTGCCAATGTTTTACTCCTTAATAAATGGCCAGCACCGGGCCCCTTAACGATAAAAACGTTAAATAGATAATGCTGGCTGCTGTCGGCCGTGCCGTCGCGTGACTGATTTTATGCGGTAATTGCCGAGTTAAATTCATCGAACGATAAAATATTAATACTTTGTACAGCACCACTCCGTCGAATTACACCACAGCTATGTAGCTGATAATTTTTAATCGTGTATTACACAAAAACAATATTAATAACTACAAAATTGAAATAACAACGAATTTAGGGGAAATACAGAAAAATAAAATAATAATATTTTATTTCAACGGAATGCACACGACTGCAAACAGCGGTTCAAACTTCGATGTCAAATAATAATAATTTTGTAACTCAAGTCACCACGTCTATATAATATTTCCATACTGTAAAAAGAGAATGAGGGATGTGATCCCCTAAATTCCCCCCACATATTAATGGCCCTGAGTCTATTTATATTATATTTACATATCAAAAATGTATTTATTTATAAAATAAATAGGTATAATATATGTTATACGTTTATATATAGTCCGTTCCAAAGGAGAAGACACGAAGCGACGACCAGTTTTCGTCCGGCGGCGCGCATCCCCCACTTAATTCCCATTAATCGCAATAAATACACGTATGGTTACTAGCGGCCTCTACCTCCCAAATGCAGCGTCAAAAACCGTTATACAGCGCGCTTCGATTGTTGACATCTATAACACCTGTCGATCTCTTCGAGCACGTATGCACGTTATATTTGTGTTTTCGTTGACATTTTGTTGTTCTCTTAAAATCGTTTTTTTTAAAACGCAAAACGTGAGAGTCTTTTTCTTTTTTTTTCCAAAAGCGAATCAATTTTATTATGGAAGAATCACCAGTGAGGAAGAACCCTAAAGGAAAGGTATGTTGTTTATTTATTTATAATTTTGGGTGCTTTTTCCTTGGTAATTTTTTAAAACAACCTTTATTAGTATTACTAAAATTCCATAGGGAGAATAAGTACTATAATACCATAAAATCAATATTTTAATGTAAAATACAAACAAAAATATATTTAAAAACATATCTAGTTATTTTAAATGTTCAAAACTATCATAAAGTTTAAATCTAATCAGCTTTTTACATATTCTACATTACTAATGTGCTAGAAACATTTCCTAATAAAATAAAAGTATAAAAATTATCTAATATGTAAAAACGAAAAATTGTATTCAGAATATTTACTTTATTCCTCTCAGTAAAGATTTAACTTAATTTTAATATTCTTACAATTTAATTTAAAGTTAAAACTATGAGTTATAATATAAAAAGTTACAACATTTATAGTTTAAATAAAAATTTAATCTTATAATCTTAAAAAATTATTTATATTTTATCTTATCTAGATAAATTTATACTCAGTTATCTTTATCTTCATCTAGATAAAAATCTTGTTATCTATGAGTACCAATCTAGATAATTTATTTAAATAGAATAAAAATAAAATTTGAAAATTTAAAATGTTTTTATATTTTCATTTTTACATGTTTCTGTACAAACTGGCAAGATGACAATCTTATGAAGTTTATTTTAAAAAAAGAACCGGATGGGCCTCGCTCTGCTGTACACTTGGGGGTGGATTGCGACTCTTCATAGGATAGGTCATTATAATGGATTTGTTAAATTTGAATTCAATGATAGGTATCATTGTATACGAAAAACGATTCTGAACGGAGATGATATGTTAGTCTAGAATATAATACAATGTTATTTATAAATATTATATAAGTATATTTTATTTTTAAACGAATAATTTAGAAAAACCGAAAATTTAAATTGTCTATAAATAAGTTAAAATATGTCAAAATACTTTGAAATTTTAACCATGTATAGAAAACGTCAATATAAAGATTTAATGATAATTTCAAGTTGTTGCGGTTTTTCGTTTTTGAGTTAGGGCATTTTAAAAAAACCGATATAATTTGTCAGTCTAGAATATTATACATTATATTATATTTTACATGTAATTTTATGTCAATATTCGCTGTTCAAACGCTTATAAAAAAAAAAAATTGTGCCTATGGATTTTAATAATTTTTGAATGACAATAAGGACTACTTCTGTGGAATCTTTTATTAAATTTTCAAGTATTTTTTACGAGTCAAATTTTTTTTATCACCGATTATAAAAATAAAATGTAAAAAAATCGAATATTTCAAATGCCTATAAGTGGCTTAAAAATCAATATAATATTTTGAAAAAAATATTACATAAAAGAAATACCAATCTTAACAGCTGGTAGAAATTTCAAAAATCTGCGACTTATAATTTTTGAATTATAACAAATATTAAAAATCGTTCGAGAATAAATCTTTATTTTATGCAATTTCGTAAATATTTAAATTTCAAACAGTCATAACATTTTTTCCTCTAAGTCCGGAAGAAATTTTTTTAAAGATTTTTGTAGAGTAACTTATAGATAACCTAGTGTTAAAATATTTGAACCTTAAGTATGAACAGAAAAAATTCTATGAATTTTTATCTACAAAATAACTTGCGAATTATCGTGATTTTTACACATTTTATACAAATTTGAGCTTTAAGGGTATATAAAAAAAATTTGAGTAAACCGATTACCGATATTTTTTAGTAACGATAAGTTTAACTTATTATAAACCTTGTATTAAATTTTCAAGAGTTTTCGGTCTGCCAATTAAATTTTATAGATGTTTAAAAACGAAAAATTTAGAAAAATCGAAAATTTAAATTGTCTATAAATAAGTCAAAATATGTCAAAATACTTTGAAAACTTAACCATGTATAGAAAACGTCAATATAAAGATTTGGTGAAAATTTCAAGTTGTTGCAGTTTTTCGTTTTTGAGTTAGAGCATTTAAAAAAAAACCGATATTTTTGTCAGTCTAGAATATTATACATTATATTATATTTTACATGTAATTTTTTGTCAATATTCGCTGTTCAAACGCTTATAAAAAAAAATTGTGCCTATGGATTTTAATAATTTTTGAATGACATTAAGAACTACTTCTGTGGAATGTTCTATTAAATTTTCAAGTATTTTGTACGAGCCAAATTTTTTTTATCACCGATTATAAAAAAAAAATGTAAAAAAATCGAATATTTTAAATGCCTATAAGTGGCTTAAAAATCAATATAATATTTTGAAAAAAATATGACATAAAGGAAATACCAATCTTAACAACTGGTAGAAATTTCAAAAATCTGCGACTTATACTTTTTGAATTATAAAAAATATTTAAAATCGTTTGAGAATAAATCGCTATTTTATGCAATTTCGTAAATATTTAAATTTCAAACAGTCATAAAATTTTTTCTCTAATTCCGGTAGAAATTTTTTTAAAGATTTTTGAAGAGTAGCTTATAGATAACCTCGTAAGATTTTTGAAGAGTAGCTTATAGATAACCTCGTGTTAAAATTTTGAACCTTAAGTATGAACAGAAAAAATTTTATGAATTTTTATCTACAAAATAACTTTCAAATTATCGTGATTTTTACATATTTCGTATAAATTGGAACTTTGAGCACTTATAAAAAAAAGTTGTGACTTACGATTTTAGATTTTTTTTTATCAGTTAAGGAACAACTTATAAGAAACCTTGTATTAAATTTTCAAGATTTTCTAGGCAGCCAAAAAAATTTTATCGTTATTTAAAAAAAAAAATACTTAAAAAAATTGAAAATTTCAATTGTCTATAAATAGCTTAATAAAAGTCAAAATACTTTGAAAATTTAATGGTGTATAGAGAACACTAATCTAAACATTTGGTAAAGTATTTACATCGATTAGTTTTTGAGTTATAGCAAAATAAAAAATTTGATTATGTCGAAAACTGGTTTTGCGTAAAAACTCCCGTTTTTCCCAATTTTTTTTATGGTTTTTCCCGTCGCATTTAAAAAATATTGGAAATTTTTAACTTTTGACCCCCCAAAGTACCAAATAGATTCACTTTCCTTTCAGAAAAATTGCTACATAAGGCAATCGAAGCATTTTTACTGCCCCAAAACGTGTCGACAGACACAAAAAAAAAAAAAGAAAAAAAACACACATCATTGTAAAATCAATACATTCTTCACTCCGTTCAGAATCTAAAAAATAGAATAAATCAATTATATGCATTACGGAATAAATTTCAATTACATTTTAAAATACAAGACAGTAAGACAGTTATGTATTGATATGTAAAGTAAAATTAGGTTCATGTTATTACAGTTATAATAACATGAATAAGTAGTTATTTACTCTGTATTTTAATACACTGTATATAATTATAATATAAATAAAAAAAATACAATAACTCTTAAAATATGTTTTTAAAACTATTGCTTACTATTTAAAACCTCAATTGCTTTAATTTTTAATTATATAATATAATTTTACTATAGATTAATATTTCATAATTTTTATCACCTATCAAAGGGAATTAAAATAAAAAAATGGAGAATATATCACATTTGTTTACATATTTGTATAAATAATTACAAATTACAATTAACAAAGAAAACAAATAACACAAAAAAAAAAATTACAAAACTATATACAAAATTATAATACAAAAAAATAAGGAAATAGTAAAATACTTTATTTTATTTTCAGTTTGTTTCTTCTCGACAGAAGGAGATGATTATTAATGCATATAAATGTAAGCTGCAGGAGAATCCAAGACTCACAATAACCGAAGCTCGAGTAGTCCTGTCTAAAGAATTGGGAATTGGGCAGAAAACAATCTCAAATACCATTTCCCAATATCGATTGACCAAGACTGTTTCATCACCTAATAAAACAAAAATTTTCAAAAATGTTATGTCAAAAATTGATGACTTTGATAAAAGTGCTATTCGAAGGAAGATCCATCATTTTTCGTTTAATCGTGAGATGCCTAACTTGGACAAAATACTGACAGTCATCAATGAAGATGAAAGTCTTCCAGATTTTTCCAGAACAACACTCTACAGACTGCTTATTTCTATGGACTTTGAGTATGGTAAACGAGGAAGAAATAGTGCATTAATTGAAAAAAATGAACTAAGAGTCTGGCGCAGAAGATATTTGAAGGACATAAAACGTTATCGAGAGGAGGGCCGTCCTATATATTTTCTTGATGAGACATGGGTCAATGCTGGAGATGTAACTAACAGAGTTTGGAAAGACAAATTGGTACAATCAAGCCAACAAGCGTTCTCCCAAAGTCTGTCAACTGGAGCAGTAAATCCCACAGGTAAAGGCAAACGTCTTATAGTGTGCCATATAGGATCTGTTGATGGATTTGTTCCTGGAGGTTTGCTGTGTTTTGAATCCAAAAAGAACTTTCAAGACTATCATGATGAAATGAACGGGAAAACTTTTCGTGATTGGTTTAATGATGTTTTGCCTAGACTGAAGGATAATGCAGTCATTATTATGGACAATGCTCCTTATCATTCCGTTAGAAAAGAGAAATTCCCAAATTCCAATAGTAGGAAAGCAGACATCATAAGCTGGCTTGAAAATAAAGGAGAAGTAGTTGATGCTACAATGATAATACCAGAGTTGTTAGGAATTGTAGAAAGATTAAAGCCTTTATATTCCCAGTATGAAATCGATGAATTGGCTTCAGAACAAAACAAAGTAGTGCTACGGTTACCTCCTTACCATTGTGAGCTCAATCCTATTGAGTTAGCATGGTCAGTAGTGAAAAATCATGTAAAGACCAATAATAAAACTTTTAAATTGCCTGACGTACGTAATCTTTTAATCGAAGGCATAGAAAAAGTTAATGCAGATATGTGGAAAAACTTTATCAGCCACACAATTGAGGTGGAAAATAAATGTTGGACATTGGACTACATTGTGGATGAATTGTCAGCAGAACAACGACCTTTTGTAATGACTGTTGGAAATTCTGATGAAGATGATGATGATGATGATGATTTGGCTACACCTCTGTAAAAATAAATATTTAATAAATTATGTATAGTTTATGACAAAAATTACTAAAATTTGCATTTAAAGTTTTGTATATAAAAAATTACTGTTTTGTATATAAATAATTTGAATTGTTAAAAATAGTTGTACAATTAAATTAATTGTTAAACTATATCTTTATAAAAAGAATGTTATATATAAATTTAAGAATAATTTTTCTTTTTAATTTTTGTTTAAGTATTTTATTTTCATTTATTAGTAATTTATAATACATAATTATAATACAAAAATAAATTATTGAAAAGATTAAATAATAATAAAAAAGATGAGATATAGATGAAATAATTTTAATTTGTTAACATGTACAATTAAACTGATAAATTGTGAAAACAAAAAATGAAATATTTTATAAATTACAAATAAATTGGCAAGCTTAATTAATCACATTGTATTCTAGCAATTGAAAACCAAGCAAAATTAATAATTAGAATTATAAATTATTGTCATTTCTCTCATTTTTTTAAAAAAATAATTATTAAATATGATTTCAATTAAGTAATAAAAACACAACACTAAGAAAATTCAAATTTACTATACTGTAAAATTTTAAATAATACTTTGTTATAGGTAGGACATATCAATGAAGTTGAACATGTAAATTAAATATCGCCAATGATTTTGGCCATTTAAAAAATAACTATTAATTTAAATAAATACATTTTCATTGAAAAAAATTAAACATATTATAAATTGGCACTGGTATTTGTAGTTATACTTTACTATATATATTTTTGTAGTTATTTTACTGTGCCTGCCATACTTTGGTTCTAAAATTTGTGAACTTTTGATTTCATAATACAATTTTCAGTTACCAGGTACTTAGTAATTTACTGAACTGTATTTTAAAGGGGAAAAGAGTTAATAAGTACTAAGTAGAATATATATATATTAATGTAATTAGTGAAATTAATAATTACCATATATAATTATTTTCCATGTATCTGTTTTGCAGCATCTTGATATGGTTTTTCTTACAACCATAAATCATAAATTACCATGCTTAAATTTTATTTTATAGTGAATACCTTTTTTTTAATTGTAGTAAGCACTCTCCATGAATTGTAAAAACTAAAATTTTAAAATTTAAGAAATAAGACAAGAATTGTATTTTAAAGGTTATAAAAATAGATTACAAATATATTAAGAGTTATTGGTACTTACATTAAATATAAAAACAAGTAACAAACCACTCTTGAGCGAAAAAAGCATATGCTTTTTATGTATTTAAAGTTAAATATTAAACTTTTAAGTCATGACTAATCGTAAATCGTAATCGAAAGACGAAAACAAATTGATAATAGATAACTGTGCACATGTAAACGACTATTGTGTATCGCATTTAATTACGGTGTATACATCGTCGGCAATGATCGGAAATAGACTTCGGAAAGTTCACTGTGTAAAATAAAGCCAGGTGGAAGGGGAAAAATCGGGTACGCGTTGTGTCAGCCGTCATTCGACATGCGCAGAAACCGTGTCTTCTCTTTTGGTACGGCCTATAGATATTTAGAAAAGTTGAATAACGAAATACAAATAAACAATATTGCATGTCAAATACCTCGACAGAAAACCTGAACATTGAAGTGGAAAAACTTTAAAAATTTTTTTTGTAAAATATCAAATAATAATAAATGTATAAACATTTAATTATGATTATATTATAATATACCATTTAAATCGTTTTTAAACTGTTTACTCAATACAGATTTTAATTTGAAAATTTAATACTTATTTTTAAATCTATATAAAACATAAATTTAATTAAAATTATGAATATTATGTGAATATTGAGAGTTAAGAATTAAATAATTATTTAAACTCACAAATTGAATAAAAGTTGATATATTTAGTTTATTTTTATAACTATTACTATTGAAAATTAAATATAAATATTAAAATATTTAATAAATATTGTAAAATATTTTATTTTTAAAATAAAATAACTATACATTTATTCAATAAAGTATTAAATTTGAATTTTAAATATTTGAATTCTAATCAAAATTAAATATTTATACAATTGTTTTGATTAACAAATACTGTATTAATTAATACATAATCATTGTTACCAGTTTAAACACATTTATTGAGAGTATTAAAGGAAATCAATAGATACATCAAAGTATACCTACATTTCATTGAAATATAAGCTAATAGATTAAAACTAGAATAGATTAATACTAAATAGATAATAGATATAATATAGGTAAATATAATACTAAATAGATAACTAGATTAATAACTAAAATAGATTAAAAGTATAAGTTTAATTGTGTATTTGTCTTATATAATAAAA
This sequence comes from Sipha maydis, assembly GCA_034509805.1. Taxonomy (NCBI): domain Eukaryota; kingdom Metazoa; phylum Arthropoda; class Insecta; order Hemiptera; family Aphididae; genus Sipha; species Sipha maydis. The sequence goes on from JASXSY010000418.1 coordinate 172,051, forward strand.
TTATATATTATAGTTAAATTAACCCTTAACTACCGACGTGCGGTCTGTCAGACCGCCTCAAATATTTGTTTACAATTTACTATTTATACAGTGTTGTAAATTTTATTTTATTTTGTAGTACCTTTAAATGATCAACGTCTAGTTAAGTTGGCTATGTATTAATAGTTTTGTGTTTTATTTTTCTCCTTGGAAATACAACATTTATATTGAGAGCGGTCTGCTAGACCGTACGTCGATATAAACTGCTGATCACATTTGGTTATTTTTAGTCTTTCGATTATCTAACTATTATATTTTTGTACGCAAACATGATATGGATTTAACACATTACATATTTGATCAGTCATGCCGATGCGGCCTACAGTTTGTCTATCAATACGATTGTTTTTTTTGTTGTAATATTCGTTTATTTTTTTACATTTTTTATTTGACAATGAGCGTTCCAAATAAAAGTTCAGTACCAGTAAATTCAAATGATTTCGAAGCAATAATTGACCAATGGTTAGATTATGAGAGTGATGTGGATACCGGTAATAGTGAAATAGTTATAGAAAGTGAACACGACACAAATTCTGAAATTTCAAATAGCGATACAAATTCAGAGGATGGTGATTCAGAAGACACAACCGATGGACAAGTTAGTAAATTTTATTATGGAAAAAATAGATATAAATGGTCACAAAAATCATTTTATCGTCGTAATACTAGAACCTTACAACACAATATCGTAGTAAATTTGCCTGGATTACGAAATAGTTATCGCAATAATTCTAACATAACACCTTTACAAGCGTGGTCCTATTTTATTGATGATGGCATTTTATTTGAAATTTTGACTTGGACAAATATTGAAATTTCTAAACACAGAGAAAAATATCAAATATATTCAAGCGATTTGAGAAATGTTGATATTATAGAACTACGAGCTTTTATTGGCTTATTATTTTACTCCGCTGCGTTCAAATCAAACCATGAAGATATTTCTTCAATATTTGCGACTGATGGGAGTGGAAGAGATATTTTTCGCTGTGTTACTAGTAAAAACCGTTTTTCTATTTTACTTTCATGTCTACGGTTTGATAACCCTGACGATAGAGAGGCCAGAAAAATAAACGATCCAGCAGCTGTTATTTCTGGAATATTCAATACATTTGTCAATAACTGCCAGTCTGTTTATACAATGGGTACATGTGTATGTGTAGATGAAATGTTAGTGGATTTCGAGGACGGTGTAAATTCAAAATGTATTTGCCACTCAAACCTGTAAAATATGGTTTGAAAATGATGTGTTTAGTTGACGCTAAAACCAATTATTTTTATAACGGATATATATATGTTGGAAAAGATTCTGATGGAAATACTTTAGATGAAAATGATAGAAAATTTTCTAAATCTACTCAATCTGTTTTACGTCTTACAAAGCCAATAAATAAAACTAATCGTAATATTACTGCAGAAAACTGGTTCACGTCAATTGAACTTATTGAAGAATTAAAAAAAGAGGGAATACTTATGTCGGTACTGTCCGGAAAAATAAAGGAGAAATTCCTCCCGAATTTTTGCCTAAAAAAAATCATCAGGTCGCTCGTCATTATTTGGTTTTACAAAAGATATTACTCTTGTTTCTTTTACTCTAAAATCAAATAAATGTGTGATTTTAGCATCTTCTATGCATCACGACAGCTCAATTGAAAATACTGGTAAACCTGAAATAATAGAATTTTATAACTCAACAAAAGGAGGTGTAGACAGCTTAGATCAAAAATGTGCTATTTATTGTACTGGAAGACGAACTCGGCGATGGCCAATGGCAATATTTTTACGTATACTAGATATTTCGGGTGTGAATGCTTATATTGTTTATAAAAGCAATGGGGATTTTAATGATATTGCTAGAATTAATTTTATGAAAAAATTAGCACATTCATTAGTTGTACCCGAGATGGAAAGAAGACTTCAAAATAGGAGAATCAACAAAGAAATAAAATCAAATATTAGACGCGTTTTGAATATACGAAAAGATTTGTCAAGTACTCCATTACACGATCACCTACTAAATCCTCGTAAAACATGCTATTTATGTCCACCAAAAAAAAAAAAAAGACATCGTATCCTTGCTATTTATGTGGACAACCCATATGTTTGGAATGTTCAAAAAAAGTTTGTAAAGAATGTATAGGAGTCTCAGAAGAAAATTAAAGGTAGATAATTCGTAATAAAAATTTATCAATTTTAATCGTTGTAATTTTTATTTTTTAAATGTAAATAATTATTTTTTTCAGGTTATATCATTAAGGTATGAAGTATACAAGAAAATAATTTATGTTTCATTTCAATAATATGAGTAACAGTTTTTTTTAACAATTTTCAAAAAAAAAAAAAAAAGGAAAATTTTTTTATTTTTTTATTTCGACTGTGTAAAAGTACCTAATTTTTTTTTTATGTATAGATACCGTTAAGAGTACTTCAAATAATTATAATTAAAATTTTGTTACATTAAAACTCGTATATTTTGTCATTTATACTAAGCACATGAATATGCGGTCTGGTAGACCGCACGTAGGCAATTATGTCACTAATATACACATCGGTAGTTGAGGGTTAATGCAAAATGTAATAGTTATTATCTTGGCTCAAAATTATTGAATAAAAAGTGAAAACAAAGGAAAAATCCATTAAGCCAAGAGTGTGATTAAAAGTCAATAGTTTCATATAAGTATAAACTAAAATTTTAGAAGATTTATTTTTAAAAATAATTATTTTAATGAAAAATCAAGCATATTTCAATTGATTAATATTAGATTATAATAAACACATTCATGAAATAATATTAATTACTTTTAATCAATTTAAATTTATAAAAGCTAAGATATAATATTATTAATAAACTTACAGTTTAGTACATAAAAGAGTTTTTAATTATTAAATCTAATTTTCTCAAAATCCTATAGACGCATGCCTATAAAATAATTATTACAATACAATAACCTATAACAAAACAATCATTTGTTTTAGAATAATATTTTTAATGGATTAATTATAATTATCATCTCATTAAAATTAAATTCTCATATTAATTATAGGCTGTAATATGTTACTTACGTTTTAATATCTTTAGTAGGCTTGTTTGTAATTGTATGAATGATGATATTCAGATCAGATTTTAGATGATTGACTACACTTAAAAAATCCTGTTTGATAGTAAAAATTTAATAAGTTTTTAATAAGTTTTCTAAAATAATAGAACAATTACAGACTTCATAGTTTATTTCAGGAATGTTGTAAAATCCTCCATGTTCACCCATCACAAACTCTTTGCCTTTAGTTAAAAGTAAAAAAGTACAGAGTGGTGACTTTTCTGCATGTAACTTCCAAATTGTATCCTCATTTTCAAAGTTGTCAATACTGAATTCACAGCAAAAACATTTAATAAATTCATCTTTTTCACTTGAAACTATTTTAAGAAAAATTTAATTTATTATCAATCTTAAAATTAGATAGATATAGTTCAAAATATACCTTCAAAAAAAAACCCAGCTTTACAAATAGTAATAAGATCCATGCTTAATTTTTTTTTGTTTTTGTCAAAAGTTTTAATACGATCTTCAACTGTTGTTAACATTTGGTATTTTCCTTGAATAACTGGCAAAATGCCCACAGATTGTATAAAATATAAAATTCTATCCCAAACAAATATATCTGGAAAACATTTTTAACAGTTACTAACTAGTTATTAGGTGAATTTATTACATAATGTATTCTCAACAAAAATTACATTTTTCTAGGCTACAATTTATTTCGTATAGCAACATTTTTCTATGCTACAATGATTATAAACTTAACATGACCTTATATTTTTATTTATTCAACAGTGTAAATGTGGTACTTGATGTTAATTTCAAACAGTTGGAAATATATATTTTTATAATAATGTATTGAGAATTCCGGAATCATTATAATGTTGGACAGTGAAATCACATTTATTTTTATATAAGTGTTAACCGTAACGTCTTATTTATGTATACACATGTATCACAAACCAAGATTTGTTCATTCTATTCTATACTACATTTGCATATGATCAAATTGATAGTATGTAAGATTAGGCAAATAGTTTTTTTTTAACCTGTTAAGTTGATTTAATACAGAAAAGTATAAATAAAATTAAAAGTTAATTCATTGATGCGCGGTCAAAAGGAGTTAAGTGATGTTTTGACTTATTAAGATTCGAAAGAAAAATCTGGATTTTTGGTACAAACAGGTTAAGTCACCAAATATTCTGATTACAGTGAATGTGATTGATATTAAATGTACATTACAAATTTTATGTTCTATTAAGATCATAAAGAGTTATGTAAATTCATATTTCAGTTTAAACATATTCACCTTCATTTTAAAATCAATTGGAGTTAAGTCATTTAAAATAGATATAAACCACTTAATCAAAAAAGATAGTATACATTTTGATATTGCAAAATTAAATGATAAAATTATATCACTTTTAACATTTGTAAAATTATAAATTAGTATTTATTACTTATAATAACTGAATAATATGCAAGTTTAATTTTTTCTGATGTTCGAAACAATTTCAATTAAATTTTCATTATTGATTTTAGGAATCTTATCAATTGCACAAGTTGATTGAATTTTTTGTTGCATAATAGAATTTGAGTGAATTTTTATAGAAGTAATTATTTATTAAATATTTATTTAATTATTTTATTAAAAACCGCTTTAGTAAGAAGTTACTTTTAAAACAAAAGTAACAAGGTAAGTTAGAAGTTGTTTAAAAAAAAAAAAAAAAACTCTTAATGAAATTTCGTAAAATTAATTTAACTTTTTAACTTGTTAATATCCATATTTGCTAAAATAAAGACAAACAATTTATAAAGTATCACATTTTTATAATATATAAATTCAAATGAGTTAATTTTTAAAATAATGTCTTATAATCGTAGAAATATTATTAATATAAGTTTAGTATATTAAGATGTTCACCAATAATTGTTATATAAATATATATGGATATCTTATGTAAAAACACAGTAATATTAGTAAGTAGTACTCTTATTTTATAGTTAAAAAATCATATAGAAAATTTTACAATAAAAATTATTTAGAAAATACAATATCAATAATTCAGTGATTATTATACCTTGATAAATACAAGAACTCTGTAATAATAATTCCTACTAACTGAAACTATTAATTAGGTTTGATGTAAAACCAACAAACATAAATTTGCAATATCTTATAATTTTCAAAACTAAAGTTTATTTATTTCATGAACAATATACTATTAGTTATTATATTGGTAAAAAACTTACCATCAGATTTTGTAAAATATTCACAATTAGGTACTCTTTCTTTATGTACTATACTTGGATCAGTTCTACCTGATTTCCATCCTTGAAATATAGTTGAACAGAATGCACATTGTACTCGTTTATTTGGGCCTACAAAATAAAAACCAGCTTTTGCCATTCTTGAAGCAGAAATAGAACACGATGTCCAATTATTATTGAATGATATGAATCTATTTATATATCGTTTATCATCGATATATGGTGCTATCGCATCATGCGTTTCCTTTAGCTGAAAAAATTATAAGAACTAACATTAAAATAATTAATGATTAAATTGACAAAGGATATATGTTGAATAATAAAAAGCATACACATAAATATATATTATATATTTATAAATTGTGGTAAAATGTGAAGAATTTTTTTAATGCCTATATGATATTCCTTACATCCATCTTGTGTACATCATTTTAACATAAATATTGATATATTTACAAATTCCATAATAACTTTTTTAAATAAAAAAATCAGGCTGATACATACATTTTATGATACTTTAAATATATATGAACAATTTAGTCTGATTGTTCTTTTGTACCATTATCACTGAATGTAAAATTCTTTCATAGGGTTTTAGTTACTATATTTTCAAATATTTTGAGGCTTTTTAATTTTAATTTTTATTTCTAAATACATTTATATTTATATTTATATTTATATTATATTTATATTTATATTTATATTTATATAAATATTTATATTTATAGTTATTTATACTTATATTTATATTTATTGAAAAATATGTCATTATAAAAATGTCACAAATAATAAAATATAAACCTATTTAAAATTATAGGTTAAACTTTAATAATTTAATATTATTTAATTTATATAAATATAGTATTTGAAAACTATACAAAAAGTGGTTAAAATGCTTATTGCTGCTGATGCCATGGCAATTGAAAAAGTAAAAAAAAATATTTATGATAAAAATGTTCAATCAAATTGAATTTTTATTCATACAAATAATGATTTTTTATATTAACTATTATTCATTTAGAAGCTAGAAAAACATTATTAGTTGAAACAATTCAAATAGTAGATAGTGTCAAAAATAAATTAAAAGGAATTGAAGTTCTAAAAGGCTTATTAAAGCCTAAAAGGCTTTATTATAAAATAAACAACAAATGGGAACAAGTTATCGAGAAAAAGAGGGGTTTAAGACACAGGCAAAATTTCAAAAATAATTTTAGGAGAAGAAACAACAGATAGCCTTTAAGAAAATCTTAAAATTAATGACTTTTTACATAATAATGAAATACAGTTAAAGTATGTGCCAATTTCTTCTGTAGATGTAGAACGAAGCTTATCTCTTTACAAATATATATTAGCTGATAATCACTGTTCACTTGTATTTAAAACCTGTCAAAATCTCTAGTTCTTAAGTATAATTCTTGAACTAAATACAACACATTTATATTAATTAAATTTGACATATTTCCCCTTCTTTTTATTATTATTTTTATCAAAAACAAAAAAACTTGACGTAAAAATAAAAAATACACATATTTTAGTCATTCTAGGCGCATATTTTGATAGTTTTTAGTGTATGAACTTCCAGGCCCTATTTATTAATATTAACAATGAAGTGTTAATCGTAAAAATGACTTTCATTGCGTGTTAAAGTATGATTTATATGAACAGGACAGTTTGTTATTTAAATCTTAGTACCGTTGTCCCTGGGGAATCTTTGAGACAATAAAATGTCCAGTTTTTAAGAAAATAGTAAAAAAAACACTGATAATCAATGATTATATCTAATATTGTTTTTATTATATTTAACTAGTATGTTTACATGTGATGAGTATAAACTGTATTACTGAATGGTTGACGTTGAACAGCATAGGTATGTGATGCATTCATATCTACATACATATATTTGTATCATATAACTGTATCTACACAAATAAAATATGAAAACACATATTGCATTATATTCTATAAACACCATAATGTCAGCGTAAACACAACCATTTTTCGTAGTTCATTATTTCAGTATAATAGTAATTGTAGACCGTTTTCTTTATGTGGATGCTTTAACATATAAAGAAAAAAAAATGTTTATAATAAAAATGGGTTACTTATCAACAAGTGTAGTGAATTAGTTTAATTTGTTTGTAACTTACACCATAACAGTATGTAATTTTGTTGATAGTTATTAAGTAAAAAAAAATGTGTAAATAATCAAAATTAATAAGATTTTTCTTTTTTGTCTCGCTTTGACTAAGAAAATATATCATAATGTTTCATAAAGTAATGTTGATAAAAATAAAAATACCATAGACAATAGAATTATGTTTAGAAAAGTAAATCATTATACTATTAATGATAATGTATCACTCTGTTACCATAGCGTGGGCATGGTTAAAACTCGTTGTTTAACAAAGTTGTGCACAATAAAAATGTGTTATCGTGCATTCCAACCGTTTTACGATAAATTAATGTTATTTTAATAACATATCGATGTCGACGCGTTTGCCCAAGCTCACAACTTCAGTTGTTGGAAAAAATAATTTTACCCAAAAGTATTAAGCGCAAGATATACGAGCAGAATGATCTTACCTCTTTATTTAATTCTTTAATAAGTTCGTCAAACGTCTTTAACATTCTCAACATTTCATTATCCATCGCTGGCAATCAAGCAATACAACATCAACTGACAAATTTGGTTGTTCCGGTAACGAAGCACGAGCGGCAGCGTGTTGGAAAATGGCTGGTCTCGGGGGGTCGGCGGTAGAAGGGCAATTCGCATCGAACCCGATTGCTCGCCGACGAACGCGTACGGACGGAATTCGTTTAAACAAAACGTTTCGTCACCCGGTACGCTGGTACGCTACCTACACTGCTCCGTCTACGTGGAGGCAACCGTAGCTTACGCGTTTGGCATCAGTGTTCCCGCCTGCGTTATGGAGGCAACGACGGTGCGGCATCACCGCAAACATATAAACTAACAAGATGGTCGATTCGCGTGAGGTAATGAACAAGACATATGAAGTCCGGTCGCCGTATGCCAATAATACTAACACTCAGATGCTGCGATAAGAAAAAATGATAAATTTATGACAATTATTTTTAACCACGTCTATGAATTGAACATCAGTATCACATGCGTGCGCAGGAGATGTGCAGAGTATACACAACCACGTATCCCGAACATTGGCTTTATGTCTAAAAATACCAAAAATAACAAGGGAATGTTGGCCGGAATAGGGAAGAGAGAAAGACTCATTTTGTTTTTCGTTCTCACTCTTCCAAGGGGAATTATCAGTTATGATGACAGATACAAATGCGTGCAAAATACGAATATGCAATTTATTTAATTTAAATTATTTTACTATATTTATGTATAAAAATGAAACATAGACATTGATGTACACAATCTATCAAAACAAAATATATACCTACTACGATAACAATAATGTAAAGCAGTAAATCCGGAACCCATCATTAATTATTATTTTTAACAGTTTTGTGCCGTTTTACCGTTAACTCGTTTTATACACGATTTAAGATATCTTTTCATGCACTGTGTACGTAAGAATAAACGTTTAAAACTTCATCATTATTGATAATTATGATAAACTAGTGTAAAACCACTTAATGTAAAACTTATAATATCAACCGATTTGTCCGAATGTTATCACAATTATCAGTTTTGTGATAACAAATATCGACGTATTAAGTTAATTTAAAAATGTTTTTTATTTTAATTAATAATAATAATAATAATAATGATATATTAGATAAAAAATTATAAATTGTAATAAAAAAATGTTCTCCTAAACCATTATATATTCACTTGTAATGTGTTTTTACAAGTATATGCAGGCCCGGACTAAGGGGGGGGAGGGCTAGAGGGGTCTCGTCCCCAGGGCCCACAATGTTATGAGGCCCCCAACAAAAATTAAGAATACTAAATATCATTGTCGCAAAAAATTAAGTTATTAAAAAAAATTACATCGTATAATATTAAATAATTTTTTTTTTTTTTTTTTTTTAATCTTTATTTTTAAAAAGCAATCTGTACAAACATGCACATTTAGTAATTTAGATATAAAACATAATATAATATTTAAAAAAAAAAACAACAACTTTTAAGGAAGTCACCCATTGGTGAAACCTACTAACTATTATTTGGATTTACGATCACTTAAGAAGATCTCGATTCCAATTACGTTTGAGCCTGCGAGGGGGGTTGCCTGGGATGTGCAATGAAGCCATGTCTTTAATGAGAGGATTAGTACTAGAGTTGAGTTTGGAGTGGAAACAGTGGTAGTGTATTTTGGCATAGTCTGAGACGTTTATTACTTTGAGGTCATTGTGTAGTGCAAGGTTTGACATGTACCATGGAGCACCAGTTATAGTGCGTAGGGCAATATTTTGGAAGGATTGGATGGGGCGAATGTTGGAGGGTTTGGCCGACCCCTATATTTGAATACCATATGACCAGACAGGTCTGATCATTGTATTATACAATAACATTTTGGTTTTAAGATTAAGTTTAGATTTAAGGAGGGGTCGGAAGAGATGGAGTCTACTGTTGGCAAGTTTTCTTTTGTTTTGGAGATGGGGTTTCCAAGTTAAACGTTTATCTAAAAGTATACCTAGATACTTTGTCTCGTTCGAGATAGGTATGCTTTTATTTTTAAGTTTGATGGTAGGGCAAATGCCTGGGCGTAGAGCGAAAGTGACTTGAGAGGATTTGTTCTCGTTTATACTAATCATCCAGTTTTTGGCCCAGTTATCTATAAGATTTAAATGTTCTTGAAAGTGGTGTGCAGCTATAGTTATGTCAGCATTACTTAATAGGATAGCAGTATCATCGGCAAATGTAGCAAGTAGAGTGTTGATGGTTTTAGGAATGTCCATTGTAAAGATGTTGTATAAGTCGGGTGAGAGGTCGCTACCTTGAGGGACACCTGCTTCAATGTCAAACAGTGGAGAGAAAGCATTGCCATGTCTAACCTTGAATTTTCGGTGTTCTAAATATGATTTTAGGATAAGGTATAATGGAGCTGGCATGAATTGTTTTAGTTTGAACAGAAGTCCATTATGCCAAACTTTATCGAACGCCTGTGCGACGTCGAGAAAAAGACCTGTACAGTATATTTTATTTTCGAGCGCAGAGGCTATCATGTCAGTTAGACGGTGTACTTGATGCAAAATCGAATGTTTAGGTCGAAAACCAAATTGAGTATTAGGTATAATACTATGCTCGGATAAGATGGGTCTGATTCTCTTGAGGAGACATTTTTCAAAGAGTTTGCCTAAGGTAGGCAGCAAGCTAATGGGTCTATATGAGGAAACCAGGTTTTTGGATTTACCGACTTTCGGAATGAGAATAACAACGGCAATTTTCCAGATGGCAGGAAAGAATGATAGACGCAGCATGGAATTATAAATAAATGTTAATAATAATATCCCTTTTTTGGAGAGATTTTTTAAAACTTTGTTGGAGATAAGATCATAACCTGGAGCTTTACCGATCGGAAGTTTATTAATGATACTACTAATTTCACCTGGAGATATGGATTTGGTTGGAAGAGACATGGGTAGAGGAGACGAGAGAAAATTGTTGACTTTATCTGTATGACTAGGATCAGGTCTTGGATATTGTTGGTTTTTGAATGTGGATTCTAAGTGCTCTCTGAACAAGATAGATTTTTCAATGTCGGTTATTGCTAAGATGTTATTTTCTTTAAGGAGTGGTGGAGATAGCTCTTTGATTTTGGTTAATCTTTTTGTGGCCTTCCATAAAGAGTTGTCAGAGGTCTTTAACGATTGGAGATAAGTGGCGTAGTTTTCGTATTTATATTTAGAGAGAAGTTTTTTCAGTTTATTGGAAATTTGATTATAACTGGTTTTGTCGCTGGGAAGGTGGGTGCGTTGCCAAACAGACCTAGCATATCTTTTTTTGTTAATAAGGTGACGTAAATGTATAGGAAGAATATTGTTAGGGACATTTAGGTGTTGACGGGTTGGAATTGTAGAGTTTGTAGCTGCATCAGTTATTAATTTAACGAGATTTTGGGCAGCTGTTTCGATTTCGTTGGTAGATTTAAGGGAGATTTTGAGATCGATATTGTCGTCCAGATAGGTTTTGAACGATTCCCAAACGATCGGCCCATGGGTAAGAGAGGGTCTGGTAGGTCTGGTAACCTAACCTAAGAAGGGGTTCCACCTACTGTAAGAATAACGGGGGAATGGTCACTGGCTATGTCGCAAATATTTTCAATATTTTTACTCAGTGAATTAGAGGTGTTTGTGACAAAAAAATCGAGTATATCCGGGTTTCTGTTTGAGTGAGTGGGCCAGTATGTAGGACCTGTTGGAGAGACAGAGGAGTAGTGATAGTTTGAAATGACTCAGTGGAGAATTTTCCCCCTGTGATTGTTGAAAAAACAGCCCCACATAGGGTGTTTAGCGTTGTAATCACCTCCCGCAATGAATGAATTACCTAGAGAGTTGAAAAAATTTACGTAGTCTTCTTGACGGATGGAATTACCAGGAGGGCTGTAAATCGAGGATATTGTTATAGGTGCATTGTTAATTTGAATAGAAATATTTGTTGCTTGGATGGAGGGTTTTTGGTAAGGAACTAGAACATTGTGTTGGATTGAATTGGATACAAGTATACAGGATCCAGCATGAGCTGTTCCATCAGGATGATCGGTTCTGTACAATGAATAATTATGGATTTTGAAGATGGATTTAGCAGTGAAATGGGTTTCGGTTAGTAAGGCAATGTCGATTTTGAGGTCGTATAAAACGGTTTCTAGTTCATTTTTGTGTTGGTGGAGGCCGTTAGAGTTCCAGAGGAATAATCTGAGAGGAAAGTTATTGTTTGAGTTATTGTTAGTCATTTTTGAGTAGTATTTTGTTTATAACAGTAGTGAGGAGAGAAATTAAGGGGTTGATTTAAGATTTTAAATCTAATATAAATGATGTTAGTTGCTGGTAAACGGCGTCAGAGGTGGTATTATTGACATGTGCATCATTGACCTGGGAATGGTTGATGGGGGTGGTTTGGCTAGTAATCGTAGCATAAGTGGGATTATGTGTTGGGTTGAGGGGAATTTGGTCGGGAATGATACCAATGGGTGCTTGTACATTAGTGTTAACATTTGATACATTTGAATTTGGATTAGAAAATGTCTTGGTGGTGTTTTTGAAGTGGGTCATTTTTTTCTGTTGGAGATCTTTGAAGATTGAGCAACCACGGTAATTGGCAGGATGGGGTCCACCGCACAAGGTACATTTGGGCGGGTCTTCTTTGAGTTTCTGGCACTCGGAGGTTGAATGAAGGCCATCGCATTTGACACATCGGGGTTGATGGTTACAGTAACTTCTAGTATGACCGAAATTTTGACAGCGGTGGCATTGGATTGCCTGTTTATTGGATCTAGGTTCTTCGAATTTGATCATAGAGTGGCAGATTGATTTTACTTTGAATATATCGCTATTGCAAATATTGGGTTCTAGGTCAATGAAGAAAACGGGTAATGGTTTTTTAGTGAGTCGTTGGAGAACGTTGACGACTTGTTTGACTTTGTAGCCAAGATGCTCGATTTCTTCGGTTATGAAATCGATTGGAGTCGAGTGGTGGAGGTTTTTGAGAACGACCCGAAAGGATTTTTCCTGCTTGATCTGATAAGTATGAAAATCGATATTTTTGAATTTTAGCATTTTAACAACTTTTCTGTAGTCATCTGGTGAGTTGAGTTGAAGTTTTAGGCTGGATGTGTTGCTTTTACAAATGAATTCAGTAGAATCGATAAGTAATTTTATGGCTGTACAGAATTTTTGATAAAGATTGGAGGAGGACGATGAATGGTCGGTATAATCGTGTCAGTGGTTTCCATATCTAGTTCATTATCATTTTGTAGGGCTGAGTAACGATTGATCGATTTGAATGGATTATCGTTCGGTTGTTTTGATTTCGGTGAACCACCGGGAGAGGTGAGAGGTCTTTTAATATGAACAGTGGGTATAACAGTCCAGTCATCGGCTGAAGCTTTTTCAGTATCGGAAATTTGTTCATTATTTTTAACGACTTTATTGCGATTAACTATGGTGATAGGAGATATTGGCTTATTAGTTGTCGGTTTGGAAATATTTTTTGCGATAGGAATTGGTGGGTGATTAGAAAGACTCATAATGATGTAGATAAGTAAAGATTGACGGTTTGACCTTGGGGAGAGAAGTAATTATACATTACCAACGGATTCAGGTACCGCGACGAGCACTGGTATAACGCAACACAACAGCTATCGGAAGCAGATAAAACGGAGCGCTTGACAATTAACGTGCGGACAGTACGACGTCTAAGCACGAACTGAATTATTAAATAATTAAGTATGTTTTTGTGGTGTGTACAGTATTTAAATTCTCGATGGTTGAGTTTGATTAACGATAAGAAATATCAATAGTTTTGTTATTAATTTATTATGAATATGAGTTATTATTGTATATAATCTATTTATAGATTGTTGGGCCTCATAGCGCGTGTGGGAAATGCCACTATAGTCTCTGACAGAATAATGTATTATAAAGTAATAACTAATAATACTTATTGTGTAATTATTTCCTGAAAGTATTGAATTTAATATAAATGATTATAATGTAAATTCTTCCTGATATATTGTTCCATATTACTGGCCAAGTGAAGTTCATAATAAATTCCTACAATTTTGTGTAGATAAAGGGCCTGAAATTAAAGTTAAAATTTTTTAATTAATTTATTAAATTCTAATCGATGTAAATACTTAAAATTTTCACCAAATGTTTAGATTAGCGTTCTCTATACACCGTTAAATTTTCAAAGTATTTTGACTTTTATTGAGCTATTTATAGACAATTGAAATTTTAATTTTTTTTTTTTTTTTAAAATAACGATAAAATTTTTTTGGCCGGCCAGAAAATCTTGAAAATTTAATACAAGGTTTCTTATAAGTTGTTCCTTAACTGATAAAAAAAAAATCTAAAATCGTAAGTCACAATTTTTTTTTTTATAAGTGCTCAAAGTTCCAATTTATAAAAAATATGTAAAAATTGCGAAAATTTGCAAGTTATTTTGTAGATAAAAATTCATAAAATTTTTTCTGTTCATACTTAAGGTTCAAAATTTTAACACTAGGTTATCTATAAGCTACTCTTCATTGTCATTCAAAAACTATTAAAATCGAGAGGCACAATTTTTTTTATAAGCATTTGAACAACGAATATTGACATAAAATTATAATTATAATTATTTTAACTTATTTATAGACAGTTTAAATTTTCGATTTTTCTAAATTTTTCGTTTCAAAATAAAATATACTTATTACAATATTTATAAATAACATTGTATTATATTCTAGACAAACATATCAACTTCGTTCAGAATCGTTTTTCGTATACAATGATTCCTATCATTGAATTCAAATTTAACAAATCCATTGTAATAATGACCTATCCTATAAACGAGGTGCACTCCACTCCCAACTGTACAGCAGAGCGAGGCCCATCCGGTTCTTTTTTTATAATTTGTGTTTCTCTGGTCAATTTAATTATTTTAAAAATTGTATTATTATAGATTTCCTAAAGATGATAGGTGAAGTGTCTGGATGCAGACTTTTGGGCTTACGGAAGTCAGTAATTGGCATCGTGTATGTTCCAAGCATTTTGATGCAAAACATTTTACCAGTAGTGGAGGCCGGATGATCCTTTTGAGAGATGGTGTTCCTCTTGATTCTTAAATGTAAGTTTTCTTTTTCTTTTTTTTTAATTTTTCTTTTATTTTATATATTTTTAATTTCAGTGCTACTGCTACAACAAGTTTAAATTCACGACTGTCCCAAACATTAGAACATAATGATAATAAATAATTAATGATACATTAATTAGCATTAATGATTTTAGTAGTCCGAATAGAATGCGTCGCAATTTTTGTCTTGTTCAATCAACTATTTCAGGACTTCGAACAACAGCTAAAAATTTTATTGAAAAAAATTGTCGTTTACAAACTAAGGTCCAATCTTTACAATCAATAATTTCTGATTTGCAGTCAAATTGTTATATTTCAGATGCTGCAACAGACAACTTGAAGGTGAATTTGGATATTTTGATAGTTAATGTTGTTATTTATGTTTTGTACATGTTTAAGTGTTTTTTCAGTTACCAGATCTGCCATAGCTTTCAACATAAGCTACACAAATATACCATTTACAACAAATAGGTAATATGAAATAAAAACTTTTTTGTAAAAATTGTTTAACTTTTTTGTTTAATTTGTCTTAGTGGTTAGTTGAATGTATCATTTATTGTCTTGTAATACACAAAAAATTATGATTCTTTTTTTAATCTTTGGTTTTGGATATTTTATATACACGGGAAAACAGTTTGGAAAATAAGAAAGTATACAACAATGAAATCAAGCAAATATATTCTGTTTAACCAAAATGTATATTTATGTGCACAAACTAATGCTACTATATTTATATTTAATTGATTATGGTAGTTGGTAGTGTTAACTGCAAATACACATATTATTTATGTATTTAATTATTTATTTTAGGCCTTGGGTTCGGATGTTTTAAACAGTTTAACAGGCAACAATTTGGAGAATAAGAAATTATATAGTAGGTAATGAAATTAGGAGGTTTGCATTAACTCTTCATTACTATTCACCTAAGGCATATGAATTTGTACGCAATTCTTTTTCAAATATTCTACAACATGCTAGAACACTGCGTCGTTGGTACACAGTGGTTAATGGAAAGCCGGGTTTTACACAAGAATCATTAGATGCTATTAGTGTAAAATCAAAACAAGGGACAGTATACTGTAATTTAACTGTTGATGAAATATGCATTAAAAAACATGTAGAACTTGACACTTGTCAAAATGTTTATGGTTATGTGAATATGGGCTCAGACTATGAGCTTGATAATGACCAAATTCCAGAAGCAAGAAATGTGTTTCTTGTGACGCGGTCCGCGCGGCGGTCGTTATCACAACGGCCTTGTCAACCACCAGACCGCGGCACGCATCGTCAACGTGACACCGATTTTCCACGTGACAGGTTATGGCGACGCCCGATACGCACTAAAGTCTGGCTCACGAAAAGTGGCGGCTGCTCGCCGCGATCCTAGTGGACTATTTGCTGTAGTGGTTCTTAAACAACAATTTAATTAACCGCGCTTTTTCAAATACGCTTGTATATATTATATTAATTGATAATAATAACAAAACAAACATAATACATACAGTAAAAAAAAAACAGAATAAAAAAATACTTTACAAGAGAATATAAATATAATATGTAATAATTGTGAATTTCTGAATGTTATTCCGAATTTGCTTCATCGTCGTTGGACTACCAATCGCTGTCATCAGGTGACAAAGTCAAAATGATTGGCTCCAATATACTGTCCCTCATAATTTCTTTATCATTGTCTTGGTCTTGCAATGCTTCGGCATGTCTCACACACTTCTCCAAATCATGTTGAGTAACCGAATCCAGTGCTTCGTGAGTCAACTTTTCTAGATCAACCATTTTAAATGTCTTGTTGTTTTTCGCCACTTGATTTTTTACCTGGGCCCATATTAGCTCAATTGGATTGTATTGGCAATGGTACGGTGGAAATCGAATTACTTCGTGGCCCATTTCCAATGCCAATACATCTAATTCGTATATTTTTTCAAATGGTATTAATGCGTTAGCTCTCATTCTAAGTTCAGCTAGAGTTTCCAATGGTGAAAAATCGACATTTTTTATGGTCAACCAAGCCTGGACATCTGCTTTTCGAGTATGACTTTTGGGAAAATTATCGATGAGGGTTGAATGATAGGATGCATTATCCATTACAATTACTGACGGCTCTTCAAGGCTGTTCAACATTTGGGTGAACCAAGATTTGAATACTTCAGAATTCATTTGGCTGTGGTAATCCGTAGAACTGCCAGTATTACTGCGGAAAACCAATTTTGAATTCTGAATGAACCCATATTTAGCACACCCTGCATAAACAACTATTAGACGTCCACCTTTTCCAGTAGGGATTTTCGAATCCACCGTGTCATCATGTAGCCATGCAATGCTCCTAGAATGATTTTGATTCACCCATGTTTCATCCAGATACACAATGGGTCGAGAATCTTTATTTTGGCGCATTGTGCAAATTTGTCTTAAAAACTTACATTTGTCAGCCGCGGCGTTATTTTTATACAAAACCTTTACTCATGACAATATAAGATTGTAGAAGAATCTTATCTGAATATCCAAGTCGTGCAATGTTATCGCATGCGCCCGTTAATATTACCGTTGATTTTAGAATATAATGATTTTACCAATATTTTTGTAGGAAATATTTTTGGGGATTGGAAGCGGCGATTTTCTTTCTCTGTCTTACACACGTGCAGCATAACAATTTAGACGTTTTTTAGTTCCAATGTACCGATCGATCTATTGTTGCGATAAAAAATATGAAAACAGATTTGGATTCGTCGCAAACTTTTCTACCGATCGACTTTTTTGAAATTTTGTGCTAAGAATATCGAAAAATTAACTTTTGACGATTTTTAGGTATCTAATTTGATTAAAGCTTATTTATGAGATTTTGGGGGAAAAAATCAAAAAAGTGGGAAAGTCGATCGAAAATAGACTTGATGACGAATTAAAATCTGTTTTCAGATTCATTATCGCATCAATAGATCGATCGGTACGTTGGAACTAAAAAACGTCTAAATTGTTATGCTGCACGTGTGTAAGACAGAGAAAGAAAATCGCCACTTCCAATCCCCTTAACGTTGTTTTATTATTATTGTATTTTCCGGACAGCTCTGCCACTCTGGCGATCACAATATTATATTATTATCGTAATCGTCGCACATCATTATTTGCATCTGACTTGTTAGGGTACCTATATTCGTATTACAGTTTAGTTCTGTTATAATTATTGACATTTAAAAAATTAATTTCTTTGTAACTAAATCAAATTTAAATTTGAAGTTTCTATAATGCCTGGTAGTACTTGCCAATATTTTAACTATGGTAAATCCTCCAGTAAATTTCCAAATTTAAAATTTTATCGTTTTCCAAAAGACAATAGATTAGAAACGTGGAAAATTAATTCAGGTATACCTACACGTAAATTTTTTATATTTATTATTCATATACAAGTTTCATGAACATATTTAAATTTAACATAATTTTAAATTTAGGAAACATAAAATTATTTTCGATCGATGATGAAAAGTGTTATAATCGGTATTTATGCCAGGAGCACTTTTCACCAGATTCATTTATAAACCCGGTTTCAAAAAAACTAATAAAATCAGCTATTCCTTATAAATATAATGACATTGTTGACCAACCAACATCGAGTGGTGAGTACTATTTTCTTATTTTGTTGTACAGTAGGGTCTCGATAATCCGAACGAGATTGGGGAAAGGGGTCGTTCGGATTACCTATGACTTAATAAAAACAACAATTTTATTGTAATTTAAGTTATGAAATTTATTTTTATCTGTATTAATCATTGAATAATGTATAATTATAAATGTGTATATGCAAATTATATATGTATGTGTATATGAACCTTATTTAAAATATTGATTTATTTTTTTTTGTACACTGGCTCCTATTTGGTGATTAAATGCCTTGTCCCGCAAACGTCTCAGCAACATTACTTCTTCGCAGCTTTCAACGTTTTGTTCAGCCCACTCGATGGCCGTAGTCAACGCTTTTGTGGCTTCTGAAGCAGATACTTTTGAAGGAGGCAAAAATTCTTCATCTTCTTCCTTCTCAATATCTTCTTTGGTCACTGCCTGAATGATTTCATCATCAGTTAAAATTTCTTGGTGCTGTATCTCTTCATCGCAGCCCCCTGATGCCCACTGTTGAATTTCATCCTCAGAGATGACTGTGTTTGGAGTCAACTTGACTAAAAGTGGGGTGAAGATAATGCTGCCTTCCTGAACTTCAGTAGTTTCGTTTACAGCAACCAGGTGTGGACTAAGGTTTTTCAATGACATTTTTATCAGATGTGACGAGACAGATAACCAACAATTAGCCAAGTTAAAAACAACATCTTTAAGATTGATTTTTTTCAAAGCTACCACCAAGTCATTTCCGTTTTCTTCGTCCGCCAAAATGTTCGTAAGTAAAGTTTTTCGGTAATTCAATTTTATGTTTTGGATAACATTCTGATCCATTGGTTGAATACGAGCAGTTGTATTTGGTGGAAGAAACATCGCAAAAATTTTGCCATCTTCACTACGAAGTTCTTCTACAGATGGGTGACCTGGGCAGTTATCCTACAGCTTCCATAGGAAAATTAATTGAAGAAAGATGACGACGAACGCTAAGAACAAATTCAGTGTTGAACCAATCTAAAAATAAATCTCTTGTAACCCACGCATTCTTCTGCCCTCGGTAGTACACAGGAAGTGTAACCGATTTAAATGCACGAGGCTTGTGAGCTTTTCCTACAACAAGTAAACGAAGTTTATGGATGCCCGTCGCATTTGCGCAAGGCATAAAAGTGACTCTTTCTTTCATAATTTTTCTACCGGGAGCGGCCTTTTCTGTAGATGACACTAAAGTGTGGTCAGGCAACATTCGCCAAAATAATCCAGATTCGTCAGCATTGTAAATTTGTTCTGCTTTAAATTTTTTTTGTATGACAAGTTGTTCAAATTCTTCTTGAAACGGTTTGATGGAGTCTTCTTTACTCGAAAGTTTTTCACCGGAAATTTTGAGACGCCTTATCCCATGACGCTTTTTAAAGTTGTCTAACCAACCTTTGCACGCATTAAAAGCATGGTTATTTTTTGAGAATTGGCGGTGAAAAGATCGTGCTTTTTCACAAAGCATTTCACCACTCACTGGAACGTCTTTGTTGAATAAACCACATGAAAACTGCACTCTCAACATTTGGATTCTCTGGTTGTTTTAACATTTTACGCTTACCTGGACCGTTTTCCGTTTCACTGACAAACTTCTCTAATTTTTCCTTGTTCTTTTTAATATCACTGATGGTAGATACACCTATACCAAATTGTCTTGAGATGGCACTGTAGCTGGTCCCCTTATTAATTAACTTTATTACTTCTAACTTATCCTGTAATTTTAATGTAACATGCTTACGTGGAGCCATTTCAAGAAAAACACGCAAATAAATGTTCCAAATACGTACGATCTTTATGTACACACAATCGACACACAACTGACAAACGTAATCAACGTTCATATCTAACATCTCATATCTAAACGACGTACACGTGCGATGTTCTAACGTAATCGACAAATTTTATTATTGGGAAATACCGGCGATGCGATAATTTTCAAGCTCGTTCGGATTACCGCGTCTTTCGGATTAGCCTGTGTTCGGATTATCGAGACCCTACTGTAATTATATAACAAATTACAATTTTTAATTGAAATTCTCACGTAATATTGATATTCAAATTTTTTATACACGGAAAAATATTTTGACTCTTTTTGAGTTATTTAAAGACATTTGAAATTAAAAATATCGTTAATTTTTGTAAATTATTTAACTTTATTGTAGGAAGTAATTTGAGTGCTGGACTGGTTGTTTCCGAATCTTTGCCTACAACTCCTATTAGATTTAAAAAACCGGATGGGCCTCGCTCTGCTGTACAGTTGGGGGTGGAGTGCACCTCGTTTATAGGATAGGTCATTATTACAATGGATTTGTTAAATTTGAATTCAATGATAGGTATCATTGTATACGAAAAACGATTCTGAACGGAGTTCATATATTTGTCTAGGATATATTATATTTAAATATTGTAATATATTCTATTTTGAAACAAGTATTCTATTTTTCAAATAGGACGCATTTGCATACGGCATGGTTTCCAAAAACATTGCATGTAGTTATCATAATACCATATAGGTATTATTATAGATATATCTGGTATACCACAGATTGATTGTAGATATCTGATATATATTATGTACAATCGTGGTATACACAAAAATAAATAGGTACCACAGGTATCAAGTTTGTATATAGATATATAATAAACTTTATTATCTATATCCTATATCTGTGATATTATATGTTTTGTTTACATTCCGTAAGTTGACGTTGTTGGTTGATTGCGGTTTTTAAAATTTCTATTATGAATAAACCATGTATTAACTGTAATTGTTTTAAATTAATATGATTCAACGTTGTATTGATTCCTTGTGTAACAATTACATATTAACATCAAGACGAGCCATTTCCCAAAGATTTCATTATGTAAGTTTTATAAACACCTATCACATTAAATTACTTAATATTTGCTTATAATCATGTATTTTGTTTATTGTTTAGATATTACTAATGGCTGAATTACATCATCAAATGTGCATATTATAGTGTAACCAAGCTCAGCTGATGTTATACTCAGTAAGAGTAGTCCAAATTGTTATTTGCCTCTAAACTGGTAGAATTTAGTATAGAGGTATTCCAAATAAATTTGACCAGATTACTATGGACTATTTACAATATTAATATCAAATTAAATCATTTTAACAGTGGATTAATACTTTTGTATCACACAGAACATTGAGTAATGACAAATTGTTTATAAGATTCATAATCCATAATACATCAACGATATTAACTAATTGAAATGTGTGCACTATTAAACTGAATGAAGGCCATTGAAAGATTCATATACTTTCAACCCTTAAATTGATTAAATATTTTAAATCTGTAAAAAATAACAAATTTAATGTAATAAATTAGTATAAACACATACAATAAGTGGCTTTTTAAATATTTACTTTTTACCTTTGATGTATTATATGTATTATTATAATATATAAATTAAATTGTTAGTATTCAAGTTGTATCATAGTTTCGTATAATGTAAAATATGAAGTATTATGAATAAATAGATTTAAACAAAATCTTTATTTATTTATTTTTAGTCACTGTATATTATATAATAATATTATACTTAGCACAAAATTACAGAATAACATGTCCTAAGCTATTTAAATTATGTACGGAAAATAACAATTTATTGTACAGGCTCTTCATCTAAATACTTAACACTGGCAGATGGTTTGTTGTAGAACTGATATTATATAATTTATTATAATATATTATGATCCTAGGCGAATACCTAATAAATGTTGATAATCTAAAAGACCATACATATATATTGTGGTTTGTATTTTGAGGATTGAATACAACTATACATATAAGACCAGAAGTGAGGATTATAATATATAGTTCAATTATTTAGAAAAAAATTAAATCTAGGTTTTTGCTTATGTTTAATAATAACAATTATTATAAGGTCAGCGCCCTCACACTTTTTATCCAGGCTTGGGACTGGCAACTCATACATAATATTATGTAAGTGAATAGTTGGCGGTTTACACGTTCCTTTTTGAATCCAATAACAGTCAGATTGTATACAGGTTACGTTTATAATTTATTTTTAGTTGTGTTATGTTTTGTTTTTTACAATTGGAAAATATTTTTACATTCTTTTGAGAATGATAACATATACATCCTTGCTGTTGTTTGGCCACCTTTCTTCTGCAACTGTTGTATCATTAGCACAAACCCAATTGGAAGTTCCTTTTCTCAGGTATGCTATGTAATGGCCAGAGCTCGTGTTTTCTCCTATATGTAATATTGCGGCTTGAGTTTTGTATTGTGCTCCAGCAATTTCCAAAATAGAGGTGGGTACGCCACTTAGTTTTAGATCTGTTATCTTGTTGGGAACAAATTGACCATTTACATATGTTAAAGTAAACAGTTTTAGTTGAATTACTATATACTCATTTGCCACTATTATCTGATGTTTATTTTCAGAACCTCCGATGTTATTACAATTATTGCATCTGTAATCATCTAATGTATTCCAAACATTTTGATTTGTTGAAAATAATGTTTGCAAAGTTTGTGATCTGTTCTGTGGAATCTGCAAATGTAGAATCAAACTTGTAGGTGCATTGTTGGCCGTTGTATGATTACAAGTATTGCAACGAATGGTATACAATTCTTGAAATCCAAATAAAGATTCAAATGTAGGTCTACTACGGTCCATAAGAGCTTCTAAAAATTCTATGCAATCTTGTTGCTGTTGCAGAGTATATACTCGTAATATTGTCTCGTTGTCCAAATATTCTCTGATTGCTCGAGTATCACATGGCCCACTGTTACTTGTATATTCGTGTAGGCTATGTTGAAGTGTTGGTCCGAGTTGATTATTGCGAATTTCATTTATAAGAGATTGACAATTAAAAAGAACCTGTATGACAGAATTAGCATAACATGATACACCATCAATATTAGTAAAGCCACAAAATATACCACTTGATGTTATATCAACTTTATTCTTAATACTTGATATTTTTTTTGGATTTTTTGGCACAGTTGCATTATCACTTATTGTTTCTAATAATGAATCTGACCTGTTGAAATTTTCTGGAACTTTGAGAGTATTATTATTGACCCGAATAAATTTAATATCATTAATGATATTATAATCAACTATTTTGGTTGATTTAGTTTTAGTTTCTGGAACCAAAATAGTGTCACTATCAACCTGTATGCACTCAATATCGTCCAAGTTATTATTATTCAGGACCTTAGTTGATTTTTTAGATTTTTCCACAGGAAATCCATCGATTGCAGGGACATTTGGTTTAATAAAATTGTTTTTGACTTCTTCTTGTACAATTTGTTTATCAAAAGTCTCAGAATATTTTTCTATTTCCTTGAAAGTAACTATGTCCATAACCAGAATAGGTCTGTGATCACTTATGAGGGACTCGTACACCAAAGCTGCAATGTCAACATTTGTAATGACATTTTCAATGGTTGTT
Source organism: Sipha maydis (assembly GCA_034509805.1). Classification (NCBI taxonomy): domain Eukaryota; kingdom Metazoa; phylum Arthropoda; class Insecta; order Hemiptera; family Aphididae; genus Sipha; species Sipha maydis. The sequence goes on from JASXSY010000418.1 coordinate 196,268, forward strand.
CCGTGATCTGTAGTAATACCGTCAACCAATATTTTGTAATTGAAATGTTTTAATATTTGAACTAGTTGTTTTGGCGGTTTGTTGAAGTTTATATTGAAATCACCAATGAAGACAACATTGTTTTTGTTGGAAGCTACAGTTTCAATAAAATCACAAAGCTTCTGTACAGGAAAATTTGGCGTTGAATATATCCCAATGTAGGTAATATTGTCAATGATAACCTCAATTGCTTCTAAGTGTGTGTTTTTCTTTTGATCTTGAAGCAATGTTGTGCTGCAGGTTATTTCTTTATGACTAATGGATTCTCCAACAAAACAAATTGAACCACTTTTACCATTTGCATGTATACTGTCTATTCTACAGCATTCAGTATGGTTCTTAATGGTATATGTGTCTGTTGATTTTGAACCGGTTTCTTGGAAAAACATTATTTGAGATTGTAAAAGAACGATATCCGCATTAATGTGTGCTTCATATTTTTTTAAAGATCTTATATTATGTGACATACAGGAAAGTGGCATGTTGTGTGTCATAATTCTAGAAAACCGCGGAATAAGAGCACAACTTGGTGTCTTGAGTCTGCACATTTCATGTTCAACTTTTGCAGAAGGTTTTGGTGGCTTTGCAGGAAAGTAGTCTATACGCAAACCTTGCGCCGAAGTTGCTCGACTACATCCTACATATAACATATTGCACTTCAAGAATTTTTGTGGTATATGAAATGCTACAGATTGATATGTGGCACCTTGACTTTTGTGTACCGTCAATGCCAAAGCTTCCACTAAGGGCAATTGCATTCTAGTTACTTTATGGTGCTCTGCATTACCGAGTTGAAATTCTAATTTTATGATTTCAATTGGCGTCCACTTGCACATATCATCTGTGTGTTCCCCTTCGGGTTTAAGTTTGTCTTTTATCTTCTGTCTGGTTAGTGACCCCACATCTGGCTCATCAAACTTGATCCAAACCCTTTTTGCAACTTCTTTACCTCCTGCAGTCTGTCCTTTGTTTATTTGCATAAGTTCTCCGATTGCACCGTTCACTATGCCATCTTCGGTTGAAATGTTAGCTATCACCATGTATTTAGCTGTTTCTTTTAAAACTAATCTTAAGGCTAAGCCCATAGTCTTTTGTCGTGGCAGTTTCTTGGCAGATTCAATATCTGGTAGTTTTGCAGAGGAATCAATGGCTTCGGAAATGAAACTAACTTGATTCATAGAGTTAAGCACTCTTCTGTTCATTTCATCAACTTCGTTATTAGTAGCCCACAGATGCATTACTTGTGGTTGAAAAGAAATGTCTAGGTGGGCTATAAGATTTTGGAAATATTTTACATCGGCTTCCTCTAACTGTCCTCTGGCCAACTTTGTTAACATTATTGCAAATTGTTTGTCATCTTTTTGGCGCATTATTTCAGTCAACTCATAAAACTTGAATGATTCCCAAATAGATTTAATTGATATCATTTCAACAGCACTTGGAAATTTAGACAATATTTCTTCAAAACTATCGTACAATGGTGTTGCTAATACCGGTGCTAATTGATAGAAATCGCCAAACACTAATACATTTATGTCACCAAATGGTTTATTTATTCTTAATATAGACCTCAATCGTTGATCAATGTATCCCAATGTTTTTATGCCTACCATGGAAATTTCATCAATTATCAAAAGTTTTACATTGGCAAACTGACAACGTAGTGTATTTGAAATATCTGAACTTAACTTTGGTAACAATCCAGCAAATTGATTCAATGGCAGTTTGAACGCGGAATGAAGTGTTAATCCTTTTATTCCATATGCAGCTTTACCTGTTGGTGCTGTCAATAATACGGGAGGAAGTGACAGATCATCTATATCTGATCTAAGATTTGCTATCCGAATTACAGATTGTGCTAATGCTCGTATAAGCATTGACTTTCCAGCTCCCGCTGGTCCAGTGATAAATGTCTTCATCGCAGGATGACCTTTTCCCCACAATTGACTTCTTATGACATAAGTTGTATGATATAAGAGTTGGCGTTGACCGTCGTTTAGACATCCGATTAAGTCTTTAAACTGTTCATTGTCTATGAGATGCACTATTATCTTACCACCATCTTTAGGTGAATCTACATCTGATGTATGTGTATTTTCAACATAATCTCCAACATCGTTTATTAGTACATCGTCTGGTACCCAATCTTCATCGTCTACAAGCTGATTGTTGTTACGGCCTTGTTCTTCTTCGATTTGGATTTCATTATCGTCTAATTGGGTTTCTTCTACTTTATTAAACTGATGATACAACTTTTTTATTTTATCAATGTTTGTTTCATACACTTGTTTACAGTTAATATCTAACAGATCGGTTTTTTCATCGCGCCATGGTAAAAATAACATAATATTTTCTCTGTAAAAGTCTTGTTCATTTTTATCCACATTAAACCTAACATATCGTATGATTTTTCTGGTTTTACGTTTATGTATATACTTGTTTGGTTTTCCAATTAGAGTGGAGTCAATAGGATAAGTGGCATCAGATTCATTATCAGTGTCCGAATCAGAAGTGTTGTAAGTTGGTTTTTTTTTACCGCGAACTTCATAATTGGAGCTAAATTCTGCTAGAGTTACATCTTCTAGACTATGTGGTCTACGTGAATAGTATTCAGTGAGCCCGTCAAAAAAAATGTCATCAGATTTCGGATCCATTTCTCCTCTTACTGCCATTGGTTTCAGCATTCGAGTTCTTTTATCAGGATGGCTAGTGTTTATAAATATATACCCAGTTGAAGTATTGCATTGCTTCATACCTAAGCAAGTGTACACTGCTTCCTGTGCAGAAATTTCCTGACTCCCTGAAAAAGTTGAGGCTATCTTTTTCAGTTGTTCTTTGACCGATAAATCAGTAGAAGACTTAAGATTTTCGACAATTTCTCGCATTAGTTTTGATATTCCACGTTGGCTTTTTCCAATATACTCGATTACATATCTAACACAAGAATAAACGTCCAATATGAACTGTATATCCATGTTAGATTGCCATAACGGAAATAATTTTTCATTGAATCCAGAAATCATTCGTTGTTTTATTGTACGCTTTAGAAAAACTGTTGGCCGTCTGATAACAGTTCGAATAATGGATTTATATTCATTAACATCTTTAATTGACAATTTTTGTAAAATGTCTTCTAATGATGGTTCTAAAGAAGAATCACTGTCTTTGAAGTCCCTGAGGTATTGCAGAAGTTTTTCATATTGTAGAGTACGAATTTTTCTTGTGATCGGATTACTTATGTCTTCCGTTAGTGGAGTCAATATACAGGTTTCATTCAATGGTGGATATGGTATGTTGAAACGACACTTTTTCATTTGTTTGTCTTTGTCAGTTCTGTAACAAGTGTGTGTATGACTATGACTATTTTTATGTAAATACTCATAGGCTGGACTGCCATCGTCTACCATACACGTAATGTATTTGTTGATTAGTGTTACACATGCACCAAAAGTTTCCGGTTTGGCTGGTTCGAAAACAGGTGCATTGTCTAACCACAATAGCATGTGTACATGTGGACTACCTCTATGTTGATATTCGACACGATAAAAGAAATGTTTGACACTGTGTTCTTTGAAAATAACATTTTTGGACTTGATCAATTTAAAAAGTGCTCTAAACCTATGATCAAAATAAGTAGCACAAACAACTGGGTCTTGTCGAATTAAATCTGATTTTTGTGCATAAGTTAGAACAGTATCATCAGACAATGTTTTCGAATAACGCAGTTTATACAAAATCTTTAACAAATCAGTCCAAGTTGATTCACTAGGGCTAAATGTTAAGAATAATGTTGGTTGACCTTCTTGACGCACCATTGCAAAAACATTTTTTCTCATCGCTGCAAGATATGAAGGTGAATTTTGTACGTTGTGTAACATTCGGTATCCTTGATCGTTATCTATCATTTTGTTTAAAACAGCTGGATTTGCTACGTCATTCGCAGTTGTGTTTCCTTTTTTGTTTTTTCGTAAAACAATTTGCACATTGCTTGCGATTAGTTTTTGAACTAAAACTTTGCATTTAAAAAACAGGTTAGATGAGTCCGATGCAAATCTTCGATCTACATTCAGCAGTTCAGACCTTACTACTTTTGAGTAATTTTTTAAAGGTGATTTATTTGTACGTGGGTGCCCACCAAATAAATCAGGAAAAGCTTTTTCCTCTGCATGGTCATCAATAAGAATATATAACGGTTTCATGCCTTCCCCTGGTGCAAAAGAAACAAAATCACAGTTTTCAATCATCGTGTCCATTGATCCAGGATTGATTGGTTCAATATTTGTGTCTTCATCGTCTGTTCCTTCACTTTCGTGATCTGAGCAGTTTTCAAAACTTTTTGTTGTTTCTGACACATGTGCCAGCCAATCTTTGTCTATTTCAGCATCTTTATACAGAGGTTTTTTAATCAAATCATTCAATGCTGATACTACTAATGATGGTCTAACATTTTGATAGAGATAATGTTGTTTAAAGCATGATTTTCTTTTTAATTTTACCTTCATCATCTTAACTGCAGCTAAATTTTCGGCACGCCTTGGCAAAATAGATGTAGTCTTAGTCAGATCTATTGGAATGTTGATAACGTTACCTTTGATTTTTAGCTGTCCATCACTGCGAAGACATTTGAATATTTTCATAAACGGCAATCTAAGGGAAACCATTTGCTTTTCTATTTGATTTAATTGCGTAACTGAAGATGGAACACTGTTTAATTCATAACCATTTCCTATGTATAAAGGAGGAACTTTGGATTTTTTTATATGCGGATGACAACTTGTACATATCGTCACAGTACTCTTGGTATCACTAGGAATTGACATCCCCAATCGATTGAAGATATTAGAGTTGCATTTATTTACACTGGATGGGAAACGTAATCTATGACACGAAAAACATTTTTCTGATAAACCTTGAGACCTTTTCAAAATATATTCAGAAATCAAAACATCTTCCCTCTGCCTGGTTTCATTTAATTTTTGACGTTCTCGTTTTCTATAAGCTATTGAATTTGGCGTTTTCTTTTTAGTGGATATATTTTGATGTAGACTACTATCTGATGGTAATCTTCGCTTTCTCATGTTATGAACATTTTGAAATTGATATGTTTTTTTGAAAACGGGATTTTCCATTCGTTTTAATCTGTTCCTCACACTGGCCACCTTGTTGGAATTTTTTACAACTGGATCTTGTAGACGTTTTAACATGCTCTTACGACTGACGATCCGGTTAGCTTTTTTAATTTCCGGATCTTGTAGACGTTTCAACATGCTCTTACGACTGGCGATCCGGTTAGCTTTTTTAATTTCTGGATCTTGCAGTAGTTTCAACATGCTCTTACGACTGGCGATCCGGTTAGCTTTTTTAATTTCTGGATCTTGCAGTCGTTTCAACATGCTCTTACGACTGGCGATCCGGTTAGCTTTTTTAATTTCTGGATCTTGCAGTAGTTTCAACATGCTCTTACGACTGGCGATCCGGTTAGCTTTTTTAATTTCTGGATCTTGCAGTCGTTTCAACATGCTCTTACGACTGGCGATCCAGTTAGCTTTTTTAATTTCTGGATCTTGCAGTCGTTTCAACATGCTCTTACGACTGACGATCCGGTTAGTTTTTTTAATTTCCGGATCTTGTAGACGTTTCAACATGCTCTTACGACTGGCGATCCGGTTAGTTTGTCTTAAAACTGGGTCTTGCAATCGTTTTTTTGTACTTTTCAAATTAAGCAATTTTCTTTGATTAGTAACAACGATATCTTGGGACTCACGATATAATTGTTTTCTCAATTTATCATTTTCAAGTTCATGTGCACGAAAAGTTTCGTTTTGACGGTATCGTTTCTTTTCTTCTTTGTTTTTGAGAGCACGTTTCGATATTCGTCCCATTAAAAAAAAAAAAAAAATACAATAAAAATTGAAAAAAAAAAAATTAAACCTTATCTATTTACAAACAGTGGGAAAAAAAAAAAAAAATAATAATAATAAAAAAAAAACTATTTCTAACAACCTAAAAAAACAAACATAGATAGTTAAAATATGTACAAAAAAAAAAAAAAACATGATAAAAAATTTAAATACCTTAACTAAACACAGCAAATCTCCAATTTGAAATTTTGCAAGATTTCTTACGTTCTAAAACAAAATTGTTCAACGTAATCAAAATCCATATGATAAAAACAATTAAATTTAATAGCATTGATTATACTTATTACACATATATTATTTATAATCAATGGTAATAGTCATTAATGCATTATCAATGAGACATAGTGACATAGACCCTTAACGTTTAATTACACATGTAGTCTGTTTTTTAGGAAGTGGTTGTAGTATTACACAGTGTCATAATTTAAATAAAAATGCATTCACAAGTTAGCCTTAACATAATGTTACCTCCTGGTTTGATAAACATTTTTCAGAAACCATATAACAAAGTATACAGAAATTATATACATACAGAGTTAAACAAGATTATAATTTTTTTAAATATATAATTATATTTAAAACACTGTGTAATAACTTCAATAGAGATAATATAATAATAATAATAATAATAATAATAATAATAATTAATAATATTTCAATAGAGAAACAATTGTCAAAAAACAAGATTATAATTTTTTTAAATATATAATTACACTTATAAAGATAATATAATAATATTAAATAATAATAATAATAATAATTAATAATACTTCAATAGAGTAATATATCATAATATATATAGGTATATATATTGTATACAATATATTTATTTTCCGTAGGTACATCCGTGTTAAAACCATTATTCGAGTCAAATAATAATATATGATTTAATTATAATGAGATTTACATAGTGTTTGAAAATTTCATGAAATTTAAAAAAATTAAATATGTATGAAATATTTCAGGATTTTAACAAATTTTGTTTTTTTTTAAATAAGTTTTATTTGTATATATAAAGTTATCATAATTTACTTTTATAAATTTATACTACTGAAACCAATCACTAATTACCCATTACCTACTCATTAGTAATGGTTTTTTTTGGGTATTATACATTTAAAATAGTATTCAAAATTTTTAAATTGATAAAAAAGCATACAAAATTGTTTAAATGATACTATATGTCTATATTAAGTATACCAAATGCCTTCATTAGTGTACCATACACTTCTATACAATTAAATACTTATTATAGATTTATATATACAAACATAAATGTGGTATGCAGATACATGGCCAAGTTTTTAATAGGAATACTAGTGATTACTAGTAGATAACTACTGAATATAGTTTAGTTTAGTAGATTTACCTAAAAGGAATTGATAAATTAATGTAATATAATAATTTTTATAAATAAAAACCATAAACATAATATAATTGTTATCAAAATATTATTTTATGAATTTATCATATTCATTAGTTCATCTATTTCAGTACTATCTATATCAATGTCTGAGTTCTATTCTTCTTCATTTTCCAAGTTAACACTTATAACCAATGTTTCACGTTTCTGTGAAATATTTCACCATGTAGTGAAATATTTCATACTTCAAACACTACATGTACATATCAACCAAAAACACGTTGCGAACAAATTATAATTATAATTTGAGTTTTGTGCAATATCATCAACAGTTAAATACTTAAATACCAATGCAATGGGGTTTTTACAATTACGTTATGCAAGGGCGGATACAAGGGGGGAAGGGCAATGGGGGCAATTGCCTCCCCCCCCCTTACTGTTTAGGGCCACTGTATCCGCCCTTGACGTTAGGTTCACTAATATGGGCAAATATGAACTAACATAGTTACTATGAAAAAGAAGAAGGTGGGCCGGATATTTATTAAATACCTAAATAATAAGTAATATATATCGTTCAGAATCTAAGTACGACTCTAGGGCATGATAAACTCCCGGATCACATCCCGTAAACACGCTACTGCACCTATGTACACCTACTAACATTATAATAAACTTAAGCAGTTACTCACCGGAAAAACAATGTGTTTGATAGGTATACGAAAGTGAAAACAAGCACCTCTCACATCGACAGCTACAAACACCCTAAATCGGAATTAAAAATAAAATATGTACCTAATCGACGAGTTGATTCCAATAGCTATAGATAGGGACGAAGATATATAGAAAAAAATGGTTGCATCCAAAAACCGTACACTTTTGATTTTGATCCTAAAAAGGTCGATAGCCAATAAACCGCACAGCTTATCGGTCATTGTATAACAAATTACCATACATTTATAGTGGGTTAAAACCGCACACTATTTTTAGTGAAAATAATGAAAAAATAAGATATTTACTATTCAATTATCAATTATTTATTTTAGTCACTCGTATTAGTCGGTCTCGATTTGGTTAGTATACTTACGTCTATAATTTAGTGTTAAAACGTTAATATCTTAAATTTTTATAATGAATTTTAAAATTATTGAAAGTAACAAAGGGATAAGTGCTTATTACTTGACGATTTTAAATACCGAAAATTTTGAGTCAATTTTAGTGGAAATGTGATTTGGCGGTGTTATATTAAAAATTGTACATTTACGGTTACAACATGCAGTCAATTGAAGAATATACTAATAAATAAATAAATATTATAAAAATAATAAAAAATATATAACTAATATAAAAATAAATAACACCATTTTTAGTTTTACATTTTTTTTTTAATTAATATTTTAAATTATTTAATAAATACATTTTAAAGTTCACATTAATTAATATTATAGGTATAAAATTTTTAAATATATACATTTTTTTTTTATGAACTATGAGATTATAAATATGAATTATTGATTTAAATTATGAATTACAAATTACGAATTATACATTACATATGCGTTTTTTGTTTATCAACCTTTTTGGGGTCAAAATCATAACTGTGCGGTTTTTGGATACGACAATTTTTAAAATTTTGCGGTTTTAACCTATTAAATGTGTTCGGTTTTAACCTACCAAAGGTGTGCGGTTTTGTTCTGTATTTTATCAAAAGTGTGCGGGTTTTGGAGTCAACGAAAAAAATGTATTTTTGATATTTTGTTGCGCGTGTCGGCAATTACTTAAGTCTTAAGATAACGGTTGCAATTTGAAAAGTCCAAAATGATATTTATTACAATGCATATCTATGAATTAGACCTATATCGAACAGCATATCGGTAGAAACGTGTAGCATTATATTGCGAGTGAAGGCAATAAATTACGATAATGATAAAATAAGATATATAAAAGAATCTTAAAAACAAATAACTAAATATTAGTAGCATCACATATACATATAACTTGTCATTTTGGACATTAGTGGGTTTAACACAGATGATATGTTAATTCTAATTTATTAATTTGCTTTATTAAACATAAGAAATAGGTATTGATTATCACTAATAGTTTGGTCATAATGAACAGTATCTTAAGGTCTTAATAGATACCTAAATACTTAATTGACTTATTATTAAATTAAATTAATTAACATTAATTAAATTAATAACAATTTATGTTATTTTAAGTATAAAATTAACTACATTTGTTTGGATTTTGCTAAAAAAAATATGGAGGGAAACGTCCACAGACAAAGACTTTTTAGGAAACAAAAAATAATATCTTGCAAGAAATATGTAAATACGATACCAATTATCTTTGCATTTTAAATAAACCTTATTGAAGGAGTGGCCTATTGCTATAGTTGCAGTTTTTCCCAACCTTTTTGCTATGACGACTCACAAATATTTTTTCTATTATATTTTATATTATAGGTAATCATTTTTGATACACATCAAAAAAATCAAGTATCCCATAATATATAGTAAAATTAAAAATCATTTTATTATTTAATATAACAGAATACTGAATAACGAATACTTAATTCTGTTACATATAGAGATTAGTTTTAATTATAAATAAATATTCTTCAAAATAAAAATAACATCAAATATTAAATAAAACATATAACCTCAGAATTTTTTAATCAATTTTGAGTTAAAACTATTTATTTTTGATGTTATAATGTTTACTTGTAAATATTGTAATTATCGAACAGCGACCCATCAAAAATATATTGCGACCCAATTTAGGGTCGTGACCCATAGGTTGGGAAACACTCGGCTACAGGAACCGGCATGTAACAGCGTTCAAAAATCAAAGAAAATTTAATTGGGAGTGAAAAATAGTGGACTGGACAACAGGGTATTGAAACTAAAATTAAAAATTTCCAAACCAAAAATTTTCGCCAACAACAATTTAATTTGATCACTTCGCATATTTGTGTTACTACAGGAATTATTAATTTTAGTTTGTGTTCCTATACAGCGTACAGACGAACAACTGTTACAAATTATCTAAATTAAAATTTAACCAAAACTCTGTAATAGGTATAACGAAAACCAAAGAGTATTTTGTTACTATCATACGCTGCGCGTGTCGGCAATAATTTTACGATTGTAATCATATACTAGAACAGGGGTCGGCAACCCGCGGCCCGCACAAAGGTGGTTAGTTTTTCTGTTTTATTTTTGTTTAATAAAATTTTTCATAAAATTTTCAATATTATTCAATTATTTTTTCTTTATAAATAAAATCTAATCTAATTGTTAATATTTTATGTTTAATTTTATTTAGTTATATAGCCAGTTTAATCTATAACATTGTTACTATTATCTAATCGGAGTCGAAGATATTGATGATATTGCAGTGGGATTTAATTAAACCTAAATTTCTCAATATTATTGAACAATTGCAAAATTAATTTTCAACAAGATTTGATGATTTTTATAAGTACGATAAAGAAAAAAAATTATTCCATAATCCTTTTCATGTGGACATAAATAATGTCAAGAATGATTTACAAATGGAAGTCATTGAACTTCAAAATGACGAGGTTCTAAAAAGTTCTTTTCGGGAAGCAATTAGTTTACCTAAATTTTATAGTTGTCTTCCAATATCTACATTCTCTGGAATCAGGCAATTCGCAAAAAAACTTATAGCGGCATTAGTATTGCAAGTACATATATATGTGAGCAGACATTTTCTATTGTGAAGTAACTAGATTGACCAGTAACTAGAAAGTTCTGAAAAGTAATTATTTAATATCCAGATAACAGTATAAAGGTTAACGGATAGTGTTTTAAGATTTTGAATTTTGTTTATGTCAACAATATTTTATTGTAACAAAGTTTCATTTCTAACAACTAGTTATTACCTCTGAAATGGGGCTTTGATAAGATTACATCAATTCATTAAACTATCGACTATTTAAAAAGAAATTAGCTTATATAATTTATTTTCAATTAAAAACTGTAGATGATCATATTAGTAGATACACAACAACTTTTTAAGAAATTTATTTTAAACTGAATCTTCTTAATATACGGTATCAATAAAATATTTATTTTCCGAATGTACATCCGTGTTAAAACCATTATTCGAGTCAAATAATAAATATAGAATTGCATTATAATGAGATGTACATATCAACCAAAAACACGTTGCGAACAAATTATAATTATAATTTGAGTTTTGTGCAATATCATCAACAGTTAAAAATACTTAAATACCAATGCAATGGGGTTTTTACAATTACGTTATGCAAGGGCGGATACAAGGGGGGAAGGGCAATGGGAGCAATTGCCCCCCCCTCTTACTGTTTAGGGCCACTGTATCCGCCCTTGACGTTAGGTCCACTAGTACGGCTCTAGGGCATGATAAACTCCCAGATCACATCCCGTAAATACGCTACTGCACCTATGTACACCTATTAACATTATAAAAAACTTAAGCAGTTACTCACCGGAAAAACAATGTGTTTGATAGGTAAACGAAAGTGAAATCAAGCACCTCTCACATCGACAGCTACAAACACCCTAAATCGGAATTAAAAATAAAATATGTACCTAATCGACGAGTTGATTCCAATAGCTATAGGTAGGGACGAAGGTATATAGAAAAAAAAGTACTTTTGATATTTTGTTGCGCGTGTCGGCAATTACTTAGTTCTTAAGATAACGGTTGCAATTTCAAAAGTCTAAAATGTTATTTATTACAATGCATATCTATGAATTAAACCTATATCGAACAGCATATCGGTAGAAACGTGTAGCATTATATCGCGAGTGAAGGCAAAATTACGATAATGATAAAATAAGAAAAACTGACAAGGATACTTGAGATATACATTATAAGAGGGATAAACCATTAACTGATTTAAGTACGAACGTTAGCAGCCGAAAATATTTGGACTATTCGTCGTTTTACTTCGAAAGAAGTAACATCTATTCTTCTGTCTACATTTGAAGTAAGTAAAATATTGACATAACTTTATTTAAAAATGTTTTTAATGTTAACTGGATGCTTAATGTTGACACACAATTAGGATTAATTTAAATGCATATAGTTATGTTAGATATGTTAAATACGTTTTGTAAGATAACAATAGCATGCTAGTTGCAACTTCTTTCGAGAACAAATTTATATCAGACTTAATTTTCAGGATTACAATTGAATATATATTATTATTAGTGGTCTCTATTACACGTGTATTTAAGAACACGTTCCGTACGTGTTTTTTAGAAACGGTGCTTAAGTGCGTGTTATTAAAACACACGTGTACACGTGTATTTAGAGTCCGTGTACTCGTGTATTAAAAGTCCGTACGTTATGATCAGTGGTGGATACAAGGATGGGTAACAGAGGCACGTGCCCCATAGTTGTTTACACAAAGTAAACTCAAATTTAATTTAATTTTCAAATAGGAAACTATTTTTTTTAACAATAAATGAATAAATTTTAATTTGAGTTTTATTTATACCAGGGGTGGCCAAATCACGGCTCGCGAGCCGCATGCGGCTCTCGTCACAGTCGTATGCGGCTCGCGGTCTGATTTACACAAATCAAAATATTTTAATTTTTTTGGAATAAATTTATAAAAAAAATATTTTTATTGTATTTATTTAAGGCTATAATATTATAGTGTATAGATTAAATCAAACAAAAAAAAAAAAATGATTAATATGAATAATAAATTAAAAAAATAAACATTAAGCTAATTTTTTTTGCGTGATATTTTTTTCGTGTCTACTTTTTTAGTAAGCTTCTTAAGATCTGGTTGAATTGATGTGGAGCAGTTCTTAGTAATTCTGTAAGATTATCATTAGTCAAATTTGAACGATATTTTGTTATAGAAGTACACATTAGATAATTTGGCTCTTGATATAATTTTATTAATACATGTGGCTCGCGTACATAGTCATGTTGGCCACCCCTGATTTATACGATTGTACTATAATATTTTACAGTAAAAACACTATAAAAATTAAATTAAAGTTTAAAATATGAACTCTAGATTGCCGTACTGGGTTAACCTATCTAAAGAAACGTCAATCATCAGCCGATAACAAACGACATACTCGTAAGAAATAAAATTAACTCAGTACGCGAAAATTATATATCATTCGTCAGAATATCACGGCCATATTATTAATTTAAAAAAAAAGTGTATACAAGTTTCTGTTACACGGGTAATTTTAATAACGGGTATATGAACTTTTAATACACGTGTACACGAACTTTAAAAACACGTGTATTAAAATACACGTGTAATAATACATATTATTATTTAATGTTCGGAATACGTGTACACGTGTATATCAATACACGTACCAAACCGAGAGCCCTAATTATTATATTAAATTTAAGTTCCAAAATGAAAAAAAATTCATAATAGGACGCATTGAGAAAAATATTTGAATATCATTATAATTATATTTCTAAATGAAATTGGAAAATACAAATGCTTTTAATAATTTCTGTAGATAATTGTATTTGAAACTCATCATAAACATTAAATATATATATATATATATATATATATATATATATATATATATATATCATATATTTAAATATATTTCATTATGTTATAGAACATAATTACTATAATTAGTATTTTGTAAACTTAATTCATTTTACTAATTTTAATCCAAAAATATTATTCAAAAACATATATCTGTATTCTGTGTAATCTTGTCACTGATGCCATCACTGATTGTCTCTTGCCCAACTTAATTAAGTCACAATAGGTAGGTCACAGTGTTCAGCATAATATTTATTATCTTATCCAGATACCTAATTATTGTATTCATTAAGAACACAATATCATTGTTCAACATTTTGGGCTGTGAATATTGAATGCTTTATAATTGCTTAAAATTATCAATTCCATAATTAAATATTGAAAACTGTTATTTATGTGTTATATAGATGACAACTATAAATCATAATTATTATTATGGGGTGGGATACCCCAAAACAAAAAAAGGTAAGCATGCCAAAGTAATTAATAACTTTCAATTGGTTAATTTATTATTTCATTTTCTTATTTAGAAAAAACCGAAGATAAACCTAAAAAACCTAGTATGTATATTGAATACCTAATGTTAATGTTATGTAATTAATTTAAAATACCTATCCAATTTATTTAAATTTTTTGAAGAATGCAGTACTTGTAAAAAAAATCATTACGGTCGATGCCGACTAAAGAAAAAAAATTTAAAAATAAAAAAACAAAAAAAAAGTTAGTATATATTGGATATTTAATTTTTAATGACTTAAGCAATAATGTATTTTGTTGTTTTACCAGGATGCAATATTTGCCATAAAAGGCATTCGACCCCATGTTGGGCATCAAAAAAACCGGTAATTAATTTAATTCAATATAACATAATATTAATTTCAATATTTTTGGCATTATAATTTTAAAATTATTATTTAACTAACAACTTTATTCTTTAATACAAAAACAATCTTTAAAAATGACCAGTAACTTAATTTCTAATAATTCCCTAATCTTTCCCAAATGATTTCTATCAATGTATTTTAGAACTAATTTCATATATAATAAGCTTTATTATGTTTGGAAATTTTCATTCTAAACTTTCAATATTTACAATTTTTATATTCCAGAATACTGCACAAACAGATATACAGAAACGTAAAGTTTTTTTTTTTTTACTTAACTATCACTATGCCTTATATAATATTTGAACATAATAATAATTATACTTAATTCCGTGACAATTTTTACCATGTCTTCATTTAATATATTTACCAGTGGCATATCCAGGGCAGAACCTAAAGGGAATACAGCCCCCCTCCACCAAAATGGCAGGAAAACTTAAATTACTATTTAGAAAACTAAATAGGTAATATATGATTCATAGGCAAAATACTTTGTTTTCATTCAAATTGTTAGTAGTTTTCAACAAAGGTGGTTGATTTAAAATTTTTTTTTTTATAACTTACCTATTATAGTTAATTATCATTATCCCCATTTAAGTTAATATTTTCTTATCATGCAGAACTATCAGACTAAATTAATTCTTTCAATTGTAGTAATTTGCTAATCTTACCTTTAAAGTTATTGAGTAAAATTTTGTTTTGTTTAATTGTAACTGAAGACAATTTAATTGAATTTACTAAACATGTCACTGTTAATATTATGAATATAAAACTAAAGAATCACCTTGCCCATCTCCCTCAAAAAAAAAAAAAAAACCCTGAAATATGGCACAAATCTGTATAAAAAACAAATAAATAATGTAACTAGAACCCTCAAACACAAATGCACTGGAAAACAAGTTTGATGTATAGGTATACACTGTTACTAAAATTATAGTAAATATAAAATACTATTAAATTCTGTTATAGGACAAAGAACAACCAGAACAAACAGAAAAAATGCAAGTGGATAAACATAATTGATTAAATGATTTTAATAATAAAATAAAAAAATTAAAAAATTAAATTATAATTATTTTTTGTTTTTTTCTACATCCTTCATCCAACTTGGTTTATTAAAAAACAAAACATTGTACCTATAGAATAAACAAAATGTTACAGTACCTGGTCTTATGATACGTTGACTACCTAGTTGCTTGTGAATGAGTTTTGCTGGTTGCAGTAGGCATGGATAATGTGTACATCTATAAATAAGTAGGTATATAATTTTTAAATCTTCCTCCTCAGGGTTGTAGGACCTCTTAATTAAATTGAACTATGATAAATAAGTAAATAGTATTAAAAAGTAATAGATAAATGTGTCACAAATTATGACCATTTTAAAGTACTCACCAAAATAGTACAACAATGTTAGTAATTGTAGTCATTGTATGGTCGCTAAATTTCTAGACATAGCAAAGTTGACCATAATCAAATCGGTTACAGTTATAATGTTTGAGGTATTGGTCCAAAAATATTTCATTCCGACAAATCGGTTTAAAAACAAATAATCTCTGTTCAGAATCTAAAATATTAATCACACATGATTACAACTTATATTTAATTCTTACAAATAAATCATTATTAAAGCAATTACATGACAAATGTAAACTCACCTTGACGAAACAAGAACCAAATCGTTGTATTGTCTTTTGAATGCAACAGTTACGTTGATAAATTAAACTAATCACTTGGTTATTTGATTGAACCATATTAACAAAACAATTGTTAACGTTGAAATTGTTTAAACAAAAACAGAAGTTCTAACTCATCACTCAATAACAATTTGAAAATAATTATAATTATGTACCTACTACAGTGCCATTATTATTATTGTCATTAGGGGGTGGACACTTTTGGACGGACAGCCGAATCAGTCACTGTGGGTATTAGAGATGTTAAGTTTGTGAACGAATAGTTCATTTGAACTATTCACTTTGATGAACTATTCTGAACTGTTTCAGTACCTGTAACTTAACAGTTCACAGTTCGAAAAAAATTGGTAGCATTGTATAATTGTATAGTTCGCGAACTTCTTTAAAAATTCTCTGTAGTTCGTTGTTCGAAATTCTGTAAATGGTAAACAGCTGTTTACAATTAGATAACAAATAAATATATTGTTAAAATGTTACACGGTTCTTTACAGTTAAACAATAAAATAAACTCATACCATATAACGATATTAGATCAGATTTCTGATTTACCTTATGACTAAAGTAACTGGTAAATATATCCACCATGGATTAGGTAACACAGAATAGATTGAATGTATAGGTTTTCTATTTTTTGGATATGGAGTAACACCTTTAATTTGGTCTTCTTCTAATAAAAGTGTTAGAAGAATGTTATTATTAATAAAAATATAACATTGTAAAATGACTAAATAACATAGTAAAATTAAATAAAAAATACGTGCGTACTCGGACAAGTTTGAAAATAAACTAATAACGCTGATTGAAAAGCAGTTCGGTCGCTGCGATATGTCGCGTCTTGGAAACTACTCTATACTAGAGATGAATCGTTCATGAACGAACTAGTTCACTGAACGATTATAGTAACTGAACGAACGACCAAACGAATTGAACTAGTTCATCAAATGTGGTGTGTTATTCATGAACTATTAGTTCACTCGTTCACTGAACGATTGAACTGAATTGTGAACTCGGCAAACAGTTCACTTTGAACCACAAATTAAGATATATCTTAATTCATGCTTTGAACAATAATGTAATTACGAAATAAATATTCATTGAATAATGGAACTGTATACTGAAGGTAGTTTAGTACATGTCTAAATATAAATAAATATAATTTACTTCGACTAGTTCAATTAAGTGAACGATGAACGAATGAACAGTTCACCTAAATGAACTGCACTTGCCATACATACTCTATACGAAATTGGTCGTGGACATAGATCGCGACAGGTCACGCCTTGGAAACCGTACCTTAGTACGTAATAGTGATAAAACGAATAGTTCATTGCCAAACATTATCAGTGATCAATAAAATTAGTGAACTTAAGAATAGTTTATTTGAACTATTCACTTGAATGAACTGTGAACTAATGAACTATACTTTCCATCTCTAGTGGGTATACAGAAGTGCCCATGATAAAATAAATTTATATATATATTATATATTTATTTTATCATGGAAGTGCCATTTTTGTAGAAAAGTTTTTTTGTTTGTACTTGTATTGACACCGATAAGTTTCTCGGTTTTAGGTTATCACGATAAGTGATAACAACACGTGGTTTAATGGTAGTTAGTCAGGTTGCTGTTATTGACTGTATAAATAGTACCGTATTTTTTTATTCATGAACTGGTACCACTGTTGACCCATAATGATTGACTCAAGATATTTTCGTGCAATGCTGCCTGTATACAATTTTATCAGTGACCATTCTGTAATATTGTTTCTGTTATATTATGTGACCACGGACATATAAAATTAGTGATGGGCATAATCGAATTATTTCTATAATCGAGTTATTAGTAATCGATATATTGTTATAATCGAGTTATCACTCGAAATAATCACTCGAAATTTTCAATTGATATTAGTAATATTAGTTATTACTCGTATAGTAGGTGATTGATATACATATTTTCATAATCGAGTCATCAATCGAAATAATTACGCAAAATATTCAATTAATATGATAACTTGGAATATTATTAGTTTGTTATTAGTAGGTATAGTAGGTATATAGAAATAAAAATGTGCATAAATCATAATCTCATTTTTTATTTATTTTTTTATTTAAACATTTTAAACGTTAACCAGGCAAATTATTTTAGACATAAATAATAATAGTTACTAATAAATTTAACAATTGTAATTACTTAAACAAATTTAAATTACTATTTAAAAAAATTATATAATCTAGATTTTTAGAAGTTAATCTGCTCCGACGGTCGTTAGTTATTTGCTCAGTTTTTGAAAATACTCGTTCCGAAGGAACTGATGTAGCCGGTATACATAAATACTTCAGTTGCATTTTATATAACTCTGGAAAGGTATTTTTATGCTGCTTCCAGAAATGTAATGGATTTTTTTTCCTATCCAACAGTGGCATTTCTAAATATTGGCGAATAATCAAAGTTGAAGTTGTAGATGGACTCGACGAAGATTGAATAAGTAATATATAATAATATAATAATAATGTAAAATATAACAATGGTTTAATAATATAATAATATATATTAGAATGAATATGGTTATCTTAGTTTTATTATGAAAATCGACTATAAATAGTACAAAAATACTAGGAATTTCGAACCACAGTAAATTAGACAACTTCAACCTCTTATCTGTGCGGAGGCCCAAACACAAATGGCTTTTTGTAGGCTAGTTTTATTGGGAGAGGTCAGAAAGTAATATATATGATGTCGTCCTCATCAGTAGTCGAGTGACGAGTACTCGAGTTACTATAGTTCGAGTGAAAAATCACTCGGTTACATAATCGATTATTATTTTAATAATCGAGATATCTCAATTATTATCAACAATCGAGTAACTCGATTATTTTCACTCGATTATGCCCATCACTATATAAAAATAAGGACTGGCTACTGCTCGACCAGTGTGATTCGCTTATTGTCGCCATTTGAATAATAATCCGCTAGGGTCGCTACAGTGCGTTCGCCCTACTGCCTCCAATGTAAAAGCGTAATTAGCGTATATAAACAAATAACGCTTCAAATTTACCAACTTCAAGTTGATCTGCATGATATAATTAATTATATCATGTTGTACAGTATATTATAGTTTAAAATATAATATATTTTCACCGATTAAAAATAAAATAGGAGTTATTATTATAATTAATATTGATTGAAATTCGGGAATAGGATTATGCAAACATTTTGATGATTATTGTCATACTTTCATAAATCATAATATTGAATTCATCAGTAGTCCGATGCAATTATTTCGTTAAGGTTAAGTAATAATGATTTATAATATTTATTACAAATATTCATTACAGGTAGGTTCGTCAGAAAATATAGTGTAACATATGGCAATTATAATATATTGTACTTAATGCATACTTGTGAAAACTAAATTGAATCAAAAATTAAAAAACAACTCTTTCTCAAATATTAAAATAGCCGTCTATTTTTTTTTTTTTAGTATATAGCAAAATCAAAATATGTTGTACCTAATGATTATTAATAATTAATTAATAATATCATTTAAAAATTATAAAAATACATAGGCACAACATTTTTTTATAAGCGTTTATAAATGCAAATATTGACAAAATTCGTCAAAATCATGTATATTTGCAATGTATTTTGTAGGTAAACATTTATAAAATTTTTTTTATTAGAAGCTAACAATTGAAATTTTAATACAATGTAATTAATTAATAACAATGAATTACCCTCATATTTTTTACAATTATGCTAAGCCGAACTTATGGACAACCTTGTATTAAAATTTCAATTGTTAGCTTCTAATAAAAAATTTTTTATAAATTTTTACCTACAAAATACATAGCAAATATACATGATTTTGAAGAATTTTGTCAATATTAACACTTATAAACGCTTATAAAAAAAAATGTGCCTATGGATTTTAATAATTTTTAAATGACACTAAGAACTACATCTGTGGAATCTTCTATTAAATTTTCAAGTATTTTGTACGATCCAAATTTTTTTTATCACCGATTATAAAAATAAATTGTAAAAAAATCGAGTATTTTAAATTCCTAGAAATGGCTTAAAAATCAATATAATATTTTAAAAAAAATATGACATAAAGGAAATACCAATCTTAACAACTGGTAGAAATTTCAAAAGTCTGCGACTTATACTTTTTGAATAATAACAAATATTTAAAATCGTTCGAGAATAAATCGTTATTTTATGCAATTTCGTAAATATTTAAATTTCAAACAGTCATAACATTTTTTCCTCTAAGTCCGGAAGAAATTTTTTTAAAGATTTTTGTATAGTAACTTATAGATAACCTAGTGTTAAAATTTTGAACCTTAAGTATGAACAGAAAAAATTCTATGAATTTTTATCTACAAAATAACTTGCAAATTATCGTGATTTTTACACATTTTATACAAATTTGAGCTTTAAAGGTATATAAAAAAAATTTGAGTAAACCGATCACCGATATTTTTTAGTTACGATAAGTTTAACTTATTATAAACCTTGTATTAAATTTTCAAGAGTTTTCGGTCTGCCAATTAAATTTTATAGATGTTTAAAAACGAAAAATTTAGAAAAATCGAAAATTTAAATTGTCTATAAATAAGTCAAAATATGTCAAAATACTTTGAAAACTTAACCATGTATAGAAAACGTCAATATAAAGATTTGGTGAAAATTTCAAGTTGTTGCGGTTTTTCATTTTTGAGTTAGAGCATTTAAAAAAAAAACCGATATCTTTGTCAGTCTAGAATATTATACATTATATTATATTTTACATGTAATTTTTTGTCAATATTCGCTGTTCAAACGCTTATAAAAAAAAATTGTGCCTATGGATTTTAATAATTTTTGAATGACATTAAGAACTACTTCTGTGGAATCTTCTATTAAATTTTCAAGTATTTTGTACGAGCCAAATTTTTTTTATCACCGATTATAAAAAAAAAATGTAAAAAAATCGAATATTTTAAATGCCTATAAGTGGCTTAAAAATCAATATAATATTTTGAAAAAAATATGAAATAAAGAAAATACCAATCTTAACAACTGGTAGAAATTTCAAAAATCTGCGACTTATACTTTTTGAATTATAAAAAATATTTAAAATCGTTTGAGAATAAATCGCTATTTTATGCAATTTCGTAAATATTTAAATTTCAAACAGTCATAAAATTTTTTCCTCTAATTCCGGTAGAAATTTTTTTAAAGATTTTTGAAGAGTAGCTTATAGATAACCTCGTGTTAAAATTTTGAACCTTAAGTATGAACAGAAAAAATTTTATGAATTTTTATCTACAAAATAACTTGCAAA
Source organism: Sipha maydis (assembly GCA_034509805.1). NCBI lineage: Eukaryota > Metazoa > Arthropoda > Insecta > Hemiptera > Aphididae > Sipha > Sipha maydis. Next base: position 218,058 of record JASXSY010000418.1, read on the forward strand.
TTATCGTGATTTTTACATATTTCGTATAAATTGGAACTTTGAGCACTTATAAAAAAAAATTGTGACTTACGATTTTAGATTTTTTTTTATCAGTTAAGGAACAACTTATAAGAAACCTTGTATTAAATTTTCAAGATTTTCTAGGCAGCCAAAAAAATTTTATCGTTATTTAAAAAAAAAATACTTAAAAATATTGAAAATTTCAATTGTCTATAAATAGCTTAATAAAAGTCAAAATACTTTGAAAATTTAATGGTGTATAGAGAACGCTAATCTAAACATTTGGTGAAAATTTCAAGTATTTACATTGATTAGTTTTTGAGTTATAGCAAAATAAAAAATTTGATTATGTCGAAAACTGGTTTTGCGTAAAAACTCCCGTTTTTCCCAAATTTTTTTATGGTTTTTCCCGTCGCATTTAAAAAATATTGGAAATTTTTAACTTTTGACCCCCCAAAGTACCAAATAGATTCACTTTCCTTTCAGAAAAGTTGCTACATAAGGCAATCGAAGCATTTTTACTGCCCCAAAACGTGTCGACAGACACAAAAAAAAAAAAAAAAAAAAAAACACACATCATTGTAAAATCAATACATTCTTCACTCCGTTCAGAATCTAAAAGGTACGATGAACCAAGACTTACTTTACTAGGCCATACCATACCGATACGCAGATCAACAAAATACCTTGGCGTCGACATTGACACAAGGTTGTCGTTCACCACTCACGTGACCGGAGCGTCAGCAAAGGCCGCTAGGTCCGCGGCGGCTATTGGTATACCGTAGTATACCGTAATTTCCTCTCCTGGGTTAATATTTCTCAACGCCATTAAGTGCACATACGATTTTGACACTAGTGACGACCAAGTACAATTTGCTTCACAAAAAATATAAATATTACTAAGTGTATAATATAAGTCTTGCTTGTGTAAAAAAAAGTTTGTTCTGAAGCGAAAAAGGAACTTGAAATCAGACATTCTACCAAAATTGCATTTAAGTCTCCTGGGAAAAATTATAAGCATGAAAAAATTATGACTAATCTTGACGATTTTGACATCGAAGTTGTCAAATAAACTGCACATAATTGTTACGATAATCGTGAATTTCCAACGACCGCAAAAATATTAGTGGCGATGCGAGAAAAAATTAATTATCCTGGCTCAAAATCGTCCGTTGAAACAATCCTGCACAATTTGAATTTAAGTACAAGAAGTGTGGTCGTAGATTTATGATGAAGAAAAATTATATTGTTGCTTCCTGGGTGAAATTGTTAAAAAAAAATGTATGAATTGAGACGAAATAACGTGACGGGGCCAGTAATTTACCTGGATGAAACATGGGTTAACCAGAACCATATGCAAGGTTACATATGGCAAAATCCAGAAAACTCCGAGGGACTCAATGAGCCAATTAGAAAGGGCGGTCGACTCATTGTATGCAACACTGGTTCATCTTTATTTAGATTTGTGAAAAATTTAAAATCGGTCTTTCGATGTAAATCGAGTAGTGCGGAAGACTATCATTCGCAAATGAATGCTGATATTTTTAAAACCAGGTTTGTTGAAATGTTGGCCAATTTAGAAGAACCATGTGTTATAGTGATGGACAATACTTTCTACCATTCTGCGCTAATCGTAGATTACCCAAAAACAAATCCGCGAAAGATAGATGTTCGAAAATGGCTCGGAAAAAAAGTATTAATTATTCACCCGTAGAAACACTAAGTGATCAACGAGAAAAAGTTAAATTGACAACCCTGAAAGAGAAAAAATATAAACTTGATAAAGTCGCATTACAAATGGATCATGAAGTGGTAAGACTTCCACTTTACCACTGTCAGTACAACCCAATTGGGCTGATTTGGGCGCAAGGCAAAGGTGAAGTCGCCAAAAACAATAGTACTTTCAAAATGGCAGATGTTCAAGTATTGGTAAACAATACCTTTGATGCGATCACCAAAGAAGTTTGAACGAAATGTGGTGAACATTGCAGCAAACTCCAAGAAACAGATTCGGTAAAAGAAGGGTTAAGGTACATTTTAGAACCTGTCATACTTACTATAAATCCCGATGAAAGTTCGACTGATGAAGACGAAAACGACGATAACTTTGTATGTAACTACTTGTAACCAGTGGCGTGGCGAAGGAGATTTTTTTGGGCAATTGCCCCTAGTTAGTTGGTGGGTGGGTGGGTAGGTCGTGGGTGGGTGTGTGGGTGATACTGATTAGGTATGAATATTGAATACTATGAGCAGTATGAACTAATTAAATTATAGTATGGTCCATAGATATTTTAATAAGTATTAAGGAATATAATATAGGCAATATTTCATTCAACATAATGACAATAGTGTATGTTCAGCTGTTTGTGTGTTAAATTGTTATTAAAATAAATTAATAACCACCAAATTTCTTATCGGTTATCCTATTTATGTTGCGTAGTCGTAGTGGGAATTTCCAACGGAACATACTCAGCAGTCCAGCCGAACCTAATAACTATCGGTAGACAGAGACAGAGTATAAAATATCATATGAATTGTTATATCTTTTAATCTTTCCATTTAATTTATATTACATTAATCACTTAGCGAATTTATATTAATTTAGAAATTTTGTTTGTATGTGTTTTTTCGAGTATTGCGTATTTGCGTGCACGCTACTTACCTACCAGTACTCCTCGTCATTCATTGTATATTTATCGTTTAAATAGTGATTATTTAAAAGTTATAAAATAATATTATTTACAATAATACAATATTACAATTTACAATGACAAAACCTCAAATATGTGCTTGTGGAAAAAATAAAAATGATATGAACTCCACTAATTGGATTCGACATACATCTTCCTGTAAAATCAAGAAATCTAGAGATGAATCTAAATCTATTGCATTTTTTTTTAGTAATCCTAAAAAACGTAAGCTAGAATTGGGTGATTCTATTTCAATTGGTAAGTTTACTACCTACTTTTCTTTATTATGAAATTAAAATACAGAAACTATTACCTACTTTAAATAAAAATATAAAATAATTATGTATAATGTCTTTATTGCCTGATAATAATTATTAACGATCTACATGTAAGTAAAATCTAATGGAGTAAAATAATTTAAATAATTTATAAACTAAAATAGCTACTTTATATAGGTATTATATTTCTATTTCATATAAATTATTAATACCTAATTAAGTTATTATTGTTAATAATTTTATTATAATTTTTAATATAATATTTTTTAAATTATTTGAAATTTGTTATTTTAGAACAAGGTAGTAAAAAAAATAGTAATGCTGAAAATAGCATACCAGCAAATAATGATGGCAAGAAAAAACTATCTGTAAATATTGACTTTGAGAAGATTGAATCCCCAATAGATATAGTTGAATCAGTGGCATCTTCTCCACATGGTAATTTGGTAGTATAAAAATATAAAATAATAAATACTGAAATGTTATAGAAGTTAAATTATTTAATTGTATGTAAATGAATTAATACATTTTATATCTCTCATAAATATGCAAATAATATTTTTTTTATTTAAATAATTTTTTTTTAAATATTAAGCATATAAAATAACTATACCTAACATTACACAATAAATAGATACAAATCCTCATGTATACTTTATGGTATAAAATAAATTGAAATATAGTAACTGGTTTTGTTTTAGGTGTAAATAATGATGAGTGGCACATTTTTGAAAATTGTAATGCTGAAAATAGCATACCAGCAAATAATGATGACAAGGAAAAACTATCTGCAAATATTGACTTTGAGAAAATTGAATCGCCAAAAGATATAGTTGAATCAGTGGCATCTTCTCCATATGGTAATTTGGTAGTATAAAATAATAAATACTGAAATGTTATAGAAGTTAAATTATTTTTAGCTATTCAATTTCCAAATGATCCAGCTTTCATACCAAATAATACAATGACTCCAGAATTATTTGCACAAGTAGCTTTACAACTACCTTGTCAACCTGCACCGTTCGATTTAAAAAATCATAAGTTTCCATTAAAAAAACAAGGTAAACACACTCGTTCATTTCATGAAGGACATTATTTTAAAAAAATTGCATCAGGACAATTCGTTAAAAGAATTTGGCTATCATATTCACCTTCGGCAGATAGAGTATACTGTATAGTATGCAAATTATTTGGAACTACAGAATGTAAAAGCTACAAATTAGCTAAATCTGGTTATGATGATTGGAAGCACATGGCGTATGTCTTTAAAACACTCGAAGCAACACCTGAGCATCTACAAGCTGAAATAAGACGGGCAATGTACATAAATAATCAAAGAGTTGATCTTCAATCATTCAAAGGATTAAATTCTAAAGTTGCTGAAAACCGAGAGATAGTAAAAGAAATTATTAAAACATTGATTTACTTGTCACGTCAAAATATGGCATTACGAGGACATGATGAAAGTAAATCATCAAAAAATCAAGGCAATTTCTTAGAATTAATTAAATTATTATCAACTGATAATGCTGTATTATCATCTCATTTGTTGAAGATTAGGAATGTAAAAGGGAAGAATCGATTAACTTTTTTGTCCAACGTTAGTCAAAATAAAATACTCAATGTCTTAGGTGAAATGGTTCGAGGTCAAATCTTACAAAAAATCAAAAAATCTGGAGTATATTCATTCATAATAGATACAACAACTGATGTAGCAAACCTTGAACAATTCTCTTTAATTGTACGGTTTTTGAATGTAGATGGTGATGTTGAAGAAAGATTGGTAGCTATCAAGGTAGCTCCTGATGCAACAGGACTTGGGATGTTCAACTTGTTATGTGATATTTGTCATAATTTTGAAATAGATTGGGTAAATAATTTATGTGCACAATCCTATGATGGCGCAGCTAGTATGCAAGGCTGTTATTCTGGTGTTAAGACATTGGTTCAACAAAAAAATCCTAGAGCTATTTATGTTTGGTGCTTTGCGCACGTTCTTAATCTTGTCGTAGTTGATACATGTGATAAAAATATTGTGACTAGAAATTTTTTTGGCAATTTACAATTATTAGTATCTTTCATGAAAGCTCGAAAACGTTCTGCATTATTTATAGAAGCTCAGAAAATATATTACCCCAATGAAAGGATTTGTAAAATTAAAAACTTTTCAAATACCCGTTGGACATCACATCACCAAGTACTAAGTGTTATTTGTACTAAATATAAAGCTCTTATGAAAACACTAAAAGATTTGTCACTATGTCTTGATCGAGAAACTTCTTCTACTGCTAAAAATTTACAAATAGTTATGTCTTCTTTTATGTTTGTAACTAATTTATTATTAATGAGAAATGTATTTGAGTATACAACTCCATTGTCTATTTACTTACAGTCGCCAAGTATAGATTTTATTCAAGCTCTAACAATGGTAGATAACTGTGCCAAAGGCCTATCTGATATGAGAAAAGATCATCTAGCAGATAAATTATTAAGCGATGCAAAACAATTTGCTGAAGATAATGGACTAAAACAGAAAAGTTTTCCAAATAAACGAAATATATTAAAAAAGGTTATGGATGGAGAAAAAAAAGGAAATGAGACAATATTCCCAAATCCAAATAATAGATATAAAATTGAAGTATATAATACAGTTTTAGATCAAATTGTATCATCAATATCATCCAGATTTGAAGGGGCTAGAAAGATTTTAGCAGATCTATCATTTTTTTCATATGAACGACTAATATCAATAAATGAAGGATGTTCTATACCTGAAGATTGTTTTATTTATCTTAAGACTTGGATTCCAAATTTACAAATTGATGAATTAAAAATGGAATATATTACATTTTCTAAATGCTTTATGGAACTCAAAAAAGGTATCAATATTAAAAAGTTACACAACGAATTAGAACGAAATGATAAAAATGATGACGATGAATTTAATGAGTTTTCTAGCAGTGATACTGAAATTGAACATAATACAGATTCAGATACATCAAAAATTACTGCTTTAGATATTATTAAATTATTAAATTCATATAATTTAATATCTGCCTTCCCAAATTTATATACAGCATATAAATATGCATGCACAATACCAGCAACATCAGCTTCATGTGAACGGTCTTTTTCTAAATTAAAATTGATTAAAACTAGATTAAGATCAACAATGAAACAAAATCTATTAGAACCGTTAATGTTTCTATCATGTGAAAAAGATATTGACATAAACGAGGATGAAGCTCTCAACAAGTTTGCAAATAGTTCACAGTTATTAAAAGAGGCATTGTTGTTTAAATAAAAATAAATATATTTTATAATTTACTATTTTATTCTTTTATAACTTGACTATATTGTGAATAATTTATACTATATTAATTTTATCAATTTAAAGTATAGGTTGGAATAAAAATAAATAAAATTGTATATAATTAGGCTTAGGCAAAGTAAACTTTAAATTTGATTTTCCATTTATTTAAATTTCAGTTATTTCCTAATTTGTTAGTTAAAATAAATAGTAACTAATGATGTTTCAAGACTTAAAGTCCTAAAACTATTACCTACCTAAAATATAAGTTTATTGAATTCTGAGGGTAATTAATATTATAATTATCTTTTATTTAATATTGTGATTACACTATTATTTACACTTCAGCATAATATTCTAGAACACTTGCTTACAAATTGTATTTAGAATTTCTTTATTATAAGAAATTAAAAATTACTTTTTTGAAAATAGTAGTGTAAAAAATTATGAGGGGATATAATAAATCAATCTGTGGTGGCGTTGGGGGGGGGGGGGGGGTGTGGGTACCAAAAAAATGTATTCGCCCCTAGTAAAAAATGTTGTCGCCACGCCACTGCTTGTAACTATATATTTTTTTTATTATTTCTGACTATTCTTATTATGAACTCAAATTTTATAGTTTCAGTGTTTCACTCCTTTTCAGTGTTTTTTTTTAAGTTATTTATTAATATGAATATGATGGAAGTTTGTCAAACATTTATTTTGTATTTTGATTTTCAAAAAAATGTAGAGTATAAAAACACATTTTAAGTAATTTTTCAATATCTGATAGTCAAACTTTAAATGTAGCTCAACAAAAATATTAGAACAAATTAAAGAATACTCATTTGTAAAAATATTATTTTATAAAATTCAAATCTGTTCACGGAGGAATTTTAAGGAAGTTAAACAATGAACAAAACCGGTTCACATCATAAGTATGTTTATTAGTTAATAAATTATTTAAAATAAATAGAAACTATTATCAACTACTATGAAGTAAAACAGGAATGTATAGCTTTTGTATAGATTGTAAAGCAAAATATAAATAACAATCAAAAATGTATTACTCATTACCAGGTACTAATTTTAAGTTCGATAACATTATGAAGTTTTAAAAACTAAATTTTTATCTTAGTTACTATTTTGATTAAAGTATATCCGCGTTAAATGTATTAATGTAACTACTTTTTTTAAATGCTTAATATTGTTACAGCTGGCATAGGGAAAGTGGCGCGTTCATCGCCTAATGTACCTTGGTACATTGCAATAGCCCTACCATGACCTTAATTGGTCGTGATAGTCTGGTCCTCCAGGTTGGGGGTTGAGCGTAGGGCTAACAACCCTACCTCGAAAAACAGACAAGGAAAACGGACCGGCAAACCTGGATTTTTAAGATTTAGAACCTGGAATATAAGAACTTTAGACGAACCTGGAGCACTGCAAAACATAATTCAGGCAACCAAGAAATACAGACCTGAGATAATCATCCTCCAAAAGATGAGATGGGCAAAAAATGGCAACCTGAAGTTGTGAAAATGCTCCATTGTCAGCAACTTTGGAATAAATTATACGGACACTCTTCTCATTTTAAAATTCTCGTTAAAAATCGAATGGTAACCCAATGATGGCTTCAATTTCTTCTGCTAGTTCTCGGACTGTATGACGACGGTCCTCGGTGACTAAAGTTTGCACTTGTTCAATAACATTCTCATTCCGGCTTTAAGATGGCCTGCCTAAACGTGATTTAATTTCCACTGACGTTTGACCATTTTTAAATTGATCGTATCACTCTTTTATTCGAGTACTGCTCATAGCAGACTCCTCAAAAGCCTGTTGGATCTTGCGAATCATTTCCATTTGCGAATCACCAAGCTTTTAGCAAAATTTAATGCAGTAATCCTGCTCAAATTTTTTGTCATTTTTTAACTTGATTAAAAGCGCCGAACACAACAGAGAGGTCTATATTACTATGCTGACTACTGGTGACTGAAAACTTTGTCATGACACGAAACAGTGCATGCGAACCCAAGGCAATCCCTTACACATCCCCAATAAGTTTGGACACCTACATTTCATACGTGGGAGGACTGAAGGGCCGATACTTTTTGAACAGCCTTCGTTTATGCAATGTTTTATCGGTAGTTTAAAACACTGTATAACTCTGCATATATTACATTTATTAGAGTTATGGTTTTTTTTACTGAGAAATTGAAAAAAGTTCACGTTACTTTTTTTTTCTGAAAAATTGAAAAAAGTTCACGTTACGCTGCACAAATTTGTGGTACGTAACCCGGATAAGTTCATTAATTATTTTATTGTATGGATAATTCAAAATATCCAAAAAATAATATAAAACAACTAATTTTTAACTTAGAAAGTTGATTTGTCTTTAAAAAATCATAATAAAAATATTGGATATAATAATTACCTAAAAAGGGGATTACCATGAAAAAAGGATTTCGCATATGCATGAAATTAAATTGCATAAAATAATTTTAATTGATTTAATTAGTGTACAACAAAGTTTGTTGGGCATTGAAAAAAAAAACTAATACAAATATACTTAATGTGTCCAAAGTTATAAGGTGTTTCCAAACACCGATTATACACAGTACATAACTTAAACATGTTTCATAAGCATACTGTGCAGTTTAAATGATTACATCTATCACGTAATTACTAAAATTGTATTGGAACGTGTTTCGTTCAAAATGCAGCGCTAGTAAACACAATTATAATAATTAATATTTTTTTATCATTAAATAGTTATGTTATTTAATCAGTAGAATTATATAATGTTCAACGAATTTAATGTTAATTAATGCGATTGTAATTGTTGTCAAAATGTTTAAATTAACAGCGCTGCAACTAATCCGCGTACTGATGACTGCTGACGGGCGACGGTTGACCATCATCGGGTGTGAACGATATTACCGCGGTCGAGCGACGAAGGCCGACGTAGGACCGTTTCGCGATCAACGCTCGGGAAGAACACGTGCCCGTAGCCCATGGCCAACATGCGTTGCTCGTACAGGTGGCAAAAGTACGGCGGGTACACCCGTTGGACAGCGGACGCGAACGCCTCGGCCTGTTCGGTCAACAGCGTGGCGTCGGCGAACACTGCGGCCGCGGTGGCCAATTGCCCATCCTCAAGCAAACGTTCGCCGGCTCTGACCCTGTGCATGAACAAGTTGGCCACCCATTTCCGTATACCGGTTTCTTCCGGTGTGCTAGTTCGCTGCTGCTGCTGTTGCCGTTCCAACGTCTCGGCGGCGTAACTATCAAATTCCACGGACGAACCTCGGCCGCCGACCACGTTTCCGTTCTCGTCATCGATGTTCAGCATGATCGGTGGTCAACTGCTCCTGAAAGGTGTTCTCGTTTTCACGGGTCGCGTACGTGTACGAGTGTTTTCCTTTTACCGTGTCAAAACGCCAAAGATAGTAAACGGGTTTTTTTTTTTTTTTTTTTTGTAGTAGTAGTAGACGGCAACTGTTTGTACGTTTGGCGATGAATACGATGCGCTATCGCCGTAGTAACGGATCGAAGCCACGTGGACCGTTTTGTTTTCCAGCCGTCGCACAGTGGGATGCTCCCAATATTTAGTCGGCCAAAATTCCCAATTTTAAAACCTACAAAATCCTAAATTTTATTATTAACTATTTTTCATTTGAATATTTTGTGGACAAATTTAAAATTTTAGATCAATAACTCGAATATCAAGAGAAATATAGCGGTTTGATTAGAGGTATTCACTTTTTCATTGAATAATTTCGATTTTTACGCGAAATACGTTAATTAATTTTATTCAATCAAAATAGTAAAAACAAAACTTTTTTTTAGAATTCACATTTTTTATGTTAGTTTACATAGAAGTATGACAAAAAAAAATTTTCCCACTCCTATTTACAGTAACAATGCAATATTTAACAAAAAAAAAACCAAATTTCCCATCATTTTGCCGCTTTTACATAGTGTTTGTAAAAAGTACGCAATATTACGCAATTTTAAATGCAATTTTAATCTTATGGTTCAAATTGTCAAGAATAATATAAAAAAAAAAAATTGCGTCTGACTTTTCTAATCAGGTACCCATATGGTTTTACACGTTTTTCTTATATACCCATATAGTCCAGTAAATAAGGGGTTTTGCCTTGCAAAAAATACTAAAGTTTTGAAACTTGGCAAAAAGTTTCGCCTTGGGGCCCTGATTAACCAAAAAAAATGCGCCATCCCTCCGAGGTCCGCAACCGTCCGCCATCTTGGATTTTAGGGGAAATTTTTAACTTTTTTACAGTTTTTTTACAATTACTCTAAAGTTATTAATTTTACGATAAAAACAGCTTATATAAAAATTAAAGGTCGTACAATTTTTGATAAGAAAGGTTCTATACGTTTTTAGCGTAAGAGTAATAGATAAGCGACAAAGTCCATCTGACCGTCATAGAATGTGCCGCTGCGCGATGTAATGACGTATATATATATTATATACGTGTGCAAGTAGTGTGAAAACGGACCAAAAAATTTAGAATGTATGCGTATATATATATATATATATATATAATATAAGATATAATATTATATATACCTATATAGTATATCTATACGTATATATGTTTAGTCTCGTGTGTTATTCCGGTGAGCAGCTGCTAACAAACAATGAAAAAGGGACGCTATACCCATCTGGCGCTAAGAATGCAGCGTTGGTAACTATGACCGGTTTTTACGTAGACTACGAATGGTCGCTATACACTGTATACTGTATATTATGTGTTACTGTTAATCGTCTAGACAGTAGACATTTTTATTTTTTTACATTTAGTTAGTGACTGTCACACCGTCCGATACGTTGTCTGTGTTATTAGTACCGTAAACACGTATTTTTTAAAAAAATTAACAGTGTGTTTTGTGTTTTTGCGTTATTCACGATGTCGTTAAATACGTGTTTTATTTGTGATAATGGGTTTACTGAGGGTAATGGCGTTATTGTTAAACGAAGAGGTATAATAACATTTTTAAATTCAAGTTTTATTCGTAAAGACGGTAAAGCCGATGTTATAAAAAATCTTGAATCCGTTAAAGTGCACGAAGAATGTCGAAAACGATACTCGAGAATTGATCGAATTAATCCGCATGACACTCTTGACCAGCCCACAGTTCGTTCACCCGTTAAAACCAAATTGCGATCCACTAAACCAACATTTAATTTTAAAGAGTCGTGTTTTTATTGTGAAAAAAAAATTGATGACGCATTTTTAATAAATGAACGGAAAAAACCTGCGAATAAACGTTCTAAAGTGTATAATGTCCGAAGTTTATCGTCACGCGAAAAAATATTGGAGAGGGCTGTAGAACGAGGTGATGATATTGGAAAAACGGTTTGGAAAAGAATTATCAGTGAACCAGATCTAGTAGCCGCCGAGGCCATTTATCATCATGATTGTTACGTAAGTTTCTTTTTAATTACTACTACTTCGGGACAAAAAAGGGGGCGACCAAAACAGGAGAATATATCTGAAGCTATGGATACTATTTTTGATTTTATTACTATTTTATTTGTTTCATGTTTTTTTAATGTTGGAAAAATTAAACATTTTAAATTATTAGAAAAATATCCGGACCTTCAACAAGTCATATCCATTTTTAATAATCCAAATTCAACACAAGACGAAATTTTAAAATCAGGTGAAAATTATGTTTTAAAACTTTATGGAGCACCCGATGAAGAACATTCCATCAATAACTACCGTTATATTTCCTTTGTCCGAAATACTTCAAAAACAAAATTTAATTTAGCTGGACTTCCTCCTACACAGGAAAGCTTAAAACAGCATTTATTCCGAACATTTCATCAAGTGCAAACATGGTACGGACGTGAAATCAATGCAGAACATTGGGGATGGAAATTAACAAATAACGGATTACAACCAATTTTTACAAATGATGAACCAGCGCCAAAAAGTATTTTGGAAAATATTTATTGTGGTTGTTTGAAAAACTGTGGATCGGCTTGTGGCTGTCGGAAACAAGGGATGAAGTGCTCAGTTGCATGTAAAACATGCTACGGTGAATCATGCTCAAATTCTCGTATCGAAATTCAACCAGATGACCAGTTTAGCGATTACGAATCAGATCACGAAGACGTAACAACAACAAAGCGCAAAAAAAGTAAATATAATTAAATTTAGAAAACTGCAAATATAATACTGTCTAGTAGGTATATAATAATTTGATTTATTCAGTTTCAGTGGACAATGCACGATTATGAAGAGGAAAGAACAAGGGAAAAAAGAGGAAATACAATTTTAATATGACGTGTAAATATTTACATGTAGCTACTCGTATAATATATTTTTATTTAATTCTATTGTTCAGTAATGTTTTTAAAAACAAAATATCACATTTAATAATATTTTAAAATCATGTTACTTTATTTATCCTATTTTCTTCACAAAAAAATTTAATTAATGATATAAATGTATACTATATTCAGTATTTACAAAAGATTAATATAAGTACTGCAGACAATATCTACAAAGAATGAATATAAAAAGTATAAAGGGTAATATTATTGTTATAAAATATAACAAATGAGGTAAGTTATTAATAATAATATATTTCAGCAATACTATTTACAATATAGGTAATAACACGAAACTAAACATATACCAATTCTACATTCGATTTATATACGATTCTACATACCATCTTAGTTTTGCAAACTACGTGCATATGTATATAATATAATAATAAATACGTCATTGAAGTCCCTATGGTCTATTGCGACATTTTTATAGTTCTGACGAATATTCTCAGTCAAGCACTCGCGCACCAAGTATATTGTTTATACGCATGCTATTTTTTTCGCTCTTGAGTGTCAAACAATGTCTAACCAAGAAGGGGCAAACAGTTATTTTCAACAACTTCATATGTGAGGTTAGGGAACTTAGGAGCCCACTGGTTACAATTTAGTAAAACGAGAGGTAGATGTGAAGTGTGCAGCAAAAATAATATAGAATCTAAACCATATACTAAATGTCCTACTTGTAATATTTTTTTATGTTTAAATGAAAAGAAACCATGTTTTAATGAATATCATTCAAAATAATGTGTTCATTTTTAATATTATAATTATTATTATTTTTTTTTTTTTGTACATTACTATTATGTTTATATGTTTTTAATAAAAGTCTTATTATATGATAAATTATGAATTGAACATTTATAGTATTAAACATAGTAACCACTCAATGTTCTTAATATTAGTCTACACTTCCTATATCTACGGCTTCAAACGAACGGACTTTTTCATTACTAAAAAGAATTAAAACATATCTACGAAATACAATATCTGAGGTAATAAAATAATATTAAGAAATTTGAATTTTAAAACTAATATTTATGGTTATTTTGTTTTAGAAAAGACTAAATGGATTGGCCATGTTAAACATTCACAGGGAAGTTGAAATTACTGTCGATGAAGTGATTGGCAAAAAAAAGGAGTTGGCAAAAAAATCGAGACGACTGGAATTTATTTTATAACAATACTTCATATATAGTGCTAAATATATCGTCTACGGAACTACGCTCTGACTTCTAGGCAAACTTTTTCATTCCGCTCCGGTCAAGCAATCTCCGCACGACCTCGTCAACGCGTTGAGGCAATCGATGGCGCAACTTCGACCAACTCCGGGTTCCAACCACGACTCGTCACGGCGCGTTTTCGTACCGCCTCGACTCGACATTGTCAGTCACGTCTTCGTCCGTGTCGACGCACTCCGGACGCCGTCGCAAACACGTTACGAGGGACCATTTGCCGTTATCCAATGTCGCGAGAGGGACTTCAAGCTGCAACTCAACTCCAAGACCTCCTGGATTTCGGTGGATCGCCTCAATCCAGCATTCATTCATCATCCGCGACGATCCCATCTCCGACCATTCCTACGCTCGATACATACCCGAGCACGCGTAATATAAAAAAAAAATATCTTATTTTGTTTTTTCTTTCCTCCGGGAGGGGGGGGAGTAATGTGGTCGTCCACCACCACAGTACTCCCTCGCCGCGTCGCTACCGCGCCACTGTTGACAACGTCGCATTGCGACGCGCCTCCATCACGTACCTCCAACGAACGGAGCCGAAGCTCGCGCTCGCTCTCGCTTCTCGACCGTCGTACACGACACACGTCCGTCGTCCATCGTTTTACTTTGTTTCGTATCGATACCGTCACGCGTTGACTCGAATGTTCTTTTTGTCAAAAATAACACACCACGTTGTTAAACGCTCGTATCGCCGACTCGAAACGCTCTCATCGTCGACTCCGACGTCACGCACTCAAGTACAATTTTAATTATTTTTGTCCGCGTTCGCATTTTTTTTTCCTAAAAACACGAACACGTGTGAACTATTGTTATTATAGTATTTTGTTTATCGTTATTTATCTAATAAATCCTTTTAGTCGCAACCACGTTTGTGTTTTCTTTTTTGATTAATTAGTTGCTGGGAAAAGGGTGTCACGACTCCCATCGTGAGACACGCATTTTTTCCACAAACTATATGATAACTGGAACTCTCACCGCCATATGACTAATGTAAATAAAACCGAGTGAGTGTGTTAATAGGCTGGTGCAACTCTATGGGAACAATATGTTCAGTATAGTTTATACCGTACAGCCACGGGTCGCGCCACTAGCGTTGGCGGTCCGGCGTATCAGTGATTATTCGATATCGCGACGACGCTCCACCGACGACCGACCACATGACTTTTTGTGTTTTCATTAGTGGTGGTAAAATGCTATTATTTTCGTTAGCAACTGCTAATGTAAAATAGCAGTGACAAATAGCAGCTATTGCTATTGCTAAAAATCAGCTGATGATATTATATTATCGCATATTTTCAATTTCCTATTATATTAGCAGCTAATGATAACATTAGCCGTTACAATGTTACAAACAGCAATACCAAATAAGCTATAAGATGAATAAATTTAAATTTTAAATTTACTATTGCTATTATCTGCTCTAGGCCTTGTAGGCGAACAGCAAAGGATTTTACCTGGGTTTTGAGGGTGTTGAGTATCTTGTCTTCAAAAATAACAAGTTAATGAGTAAAATTAAACTGAGTTAGATACCTAAGTTATAACTTTATAAGATAATGATTATTAAAAATACTTTTAACTCAGCAAATTTAAAGATAACACGAAGACAATAATTAACTTGACTAAGTTAAAAAAATTAAGTTTATTTCATTTAACTATCATCTATTCACCTGGATCACACATACTAATGGTGATTGCAGTGTAACTTTAAATTTTACTAAATTAAGATTTAACACAAATATTTCATTAGAAATATATCCTACTAATACAATTTATACGCATAGCTCAATAGCTGTACTTAAATAATTGTATACAGCATCTGTTGTGTTTAATTGTCATTTATGTTATTATTTTCGTGCGATGTATAGCGGTGCGTTGCGTATCCGCGGCTGTCGTTGGCGGCGGTGATAAGCCTCCGTGTGCGACCGGTCGGGGTACGTAATCGTATTGTTATCGTCGTACGAAAATGTGATCGTTATTCCATGTTTTCAAATATTTCCCGGTTATGTTTCATTTAAAAGTCAAAGTCATGTGCTCAGTGCCACAAGTTTCAGTAAGTTCGCGTGTTTTTCAGTTTGTGTGGTGGCACTGAGACATTTATCTTCTTTTTGTGGTGTCCGACGGCCTAAGCCTTCATGGTGAATGTCGTCGGCACCGTCGCTCGTGTGTTTTTCGTTTTCGTGGTGTGCACACCTATTCATTTTTTCATCGTGTTCCTGTGTCTGCAGCCATCTTGTGAAACCACGTTGTCGTCGCTCTTCGTTTTGTGAATCGGCCGTCTGGTACAGTATCGTTCGCGGCAATCGGATATTGTCCAACGAATTAATATTCATTGTTTTTTAGTTTTACCAGCGGTCGCATTGTGAATAGCGTGGTTTTTGTCATTTGTATCATCGTTCGGGCTGCATAAAGTTTTCATCTTCGTTGGTGGCTGTGCTTTGTTGGTCGCACGCACTAGTCGCTGTGAATTATTATTTTATTATTTATACACTGCGGTGTGCCGTCATAGGCATTTGTTAAGTCACAGTGCTGGTGCGGTCGCGTTGGGATGAAATCCGCCATCAATCACAGTCACATGTGAGTATTTGGTCGACCATATTCGTTTCATTTGTGTAAAGGCCGACGGGCCTAGCCGCCAAAGGCTAATTTTAATTTATTTATATGTTTTTATTATTGGTGTGCCGTCGTTGGCAAATTAATGCGTTTATTTAATTTTTCTTATTATTACTTGGTGTGTGCCACATATTTGATTTTTGTTATATTTATTTATTACTTAGTGTGTGCCACACATTTGATTATTGTTATATTTATATTTATATTTTATTTGGTGCAAAAGAACCGAAAAAGCTTCTTCAGGATGTTAGTACCCGCTGGAATTCAACCCTATATATGATTGAACGTATGGTTGAACTTGAAAGCTCTATTCGTGGAACTCTAGGTTTGTTAGATAATCCTCCTGAAGGACTAAGTGTCGAAGAATGGAAAGTAACAAGAGAACTTTGCATAGTGTTACGACCTTTTGATGAGGCTACAAGAGCTGTAAGTGGAGATAAATACATGACAGCTTCTTTAGTAATTATATTATCAGAAGGGCTTAAAAATGTATGCAACCAACTCCAAAAAGAAAATTACCATCCAAGAGTAAACAAAGTTGTAGACAAATTATTATCTGGAATGCATGATAGAGATTGTTGGGATTGCATTATTAGTAGTAAGACTTTGGCCCACTGTACATTCCTCGATCCGCGTTTTAAAAATATCCCGTTCACTGGAAATCTCCTGCAAACAATTAAAAGTGACATTATAGAAAAAACTGCATCAATAATATCAGATAACAGGACAGACAATGAAGTGCAACCTATATCTACCGCTACATCAACAGAAAATGAAAAAGGTTTTTCAATTTGGAGTTCGATTGACTCAAAAGTGGCCCAAGTTCAACCTACAGGAACCAACACCTCTAGAGCTATTATAGAAGTACAGAGGTACTTAGGAGATGCCATACAGAACCGCAATACTGATGCATTAAAATGGTGGAAGGATAACAAGTATAATTATCCATATTTGAGTCAACTTGCCAGAAAAACACTTTGCTGTCTTGGTACATCAGTGCCCTGTGAACACGTGTTTTCAAAAGCTGGGTTACTTATCAGTGACCGTCGAAGTAGACTTAGCAGCAATAAAGTAGAAATGCTACTTTTTTTAAATCAAAACACATAAAGAATATATTGTTTAATACAATGGTATATTATTTAAGATTCTATGATTAAGTTGAAATTTGTTTACAGTATTTTGTTTTATCATTTAATAGGTACTTAATTACAATTTTAGGTGTACTTACGATTTGTTTATTTGTCATGTAGGTGTATTATTTATTATACACATCAGTAATCAGTCCAACTATGATAATGAGTATTGAGTATAATGTATTGTATTGATGTTTATTACTAATTACTATATAATTATCTCAAATGACTTAAACCATGCTGTCACAGGACACAGTCACACAGATTATAATATAATATATTAATATATAATATATATAATATATTATAAAACTATAGTAGGTACTACGGTACTCCTATCTAATCCTGATTAGGTAATAGCCAATAGGTATTGCTGTTTGCTGATAATAATATACATAGCTTAGATAATAGTGTGTATTATCTAAGATACATAGTAATGTGTATGCGCGCGCAATGCGCATGATGACGCCGCCGTATGGTTGCTAATGTTGCTATACTGCTAAATGCTAATGCTAATGCTAACTATTTATTACAACTCTGCTGGTCTGCTACTGCTAATTACAGTGTAGGAAAACACAAGAAACTGAATGTACTATATAAATTTTAGCTATCACTGCTATTATTTACAATAAATAGCAGTGCTATTATAGCTGCTATTGCTATTTCTTATCATCACTAGTTTTCATTGACAACAACAGTAATATAATACACTAATCTTTGGACAACAACAATTTTAAACACGTGTCATGACTGCGTGAAAGAATTTTTTGAATTTCGTTATTGTTTTGTTTTAGTGTGTAATTATGCCACCGAAAAATGCATATAAATGCATTGTACGTGACTGTCAATCAAAAGGTATGCATTTATTATTTTGTATTTTTGTTGTACTAGATGAGGTTATGCCCGTTTCATATGTCACGTTTTCTTTTTATTAGATGTGGTATGTCATCGATTTCCGAATCCTTACAATGATATGGAAAGACTTAAAAGTTGGATGCAGATTGTAGGTGGTTTGGAAGACATGAATCCAATGTCTGTCTATTCAAAAAAAATGTTCTGTGCTTTGCATTTTACTAATGATTGTTCGAGTCCTGGTACTAAAAAGCTAAACGCAAATGCTTACCTCTCCATCAACTTGCCAAATAGAGAAATGGTTAATGTTGATATCTTAAAAGAAAATTTTCAACACACAGGTATGTATACAAATAATTATATAAAATTATGATAATCTATTGAATATATAATATATAGTTACAGAAAATGAGCAACATGACCAGCAAGATGTCAATGATTCGTTCATGTCTGGTGTATGTTTTTTAGACAATTCATTAAATGACATGGCACGTATGACACGAAGTGATAGGATTTTAGAAAAGATAAAATAAAAAAATAAAATCAGCTTTTTATTACTAACCACAATACTTTATTTTGAATCAATACAAAATACATTTTATCAATAATTTTTTATACAAGTTTCCTGACTTCTATTGTCAAAGGTACATATTCAATTAATCGATCATGAATTAATAAACAGTAAGCAGAAACACCGTTAAGATTATCCGACGATTCAATTTCTATGCTCGCATCAACAGTAGACGCCGTGCCTGTATCGACTTGTTTCGAAGTATCAATAACAATAATAGGAGCAAGTGTTTTAAAAGTCTGTATCCAGTAGCGGCTCACGTATATTTTTTCCATAGTACGATTCTTGAACATATGGACTCAGAACATACAAATACACTCTACTCGAATACTTTAGGTATTTCTGTCTCTGTCTTTATTGATAATACGCCGTACCGTATTCATTTTCAATGTTTACCGGCATAAAAATTGTGACCGACATCCGTCAATTTCAGAGTTTTGTTATTTTTGAGTCTAAACAATGGGGACAGACATTTTATATCTAAAATAAGAAATTTGAAGCTTGAACATCCAATTACTGATACTTTTTCTTTAGAGTCACATGAAATGAAAATTATTAAATTTATATCATCATATTTTTGTACCTTAAGAATTTATACACAGTGTAAACAGTTGACACA
The DNA here is from genome assembly GCA_034509805.1 of Sipha maydis. Lineage (NCBI taxonomy): Eukaryota > Metazoa > Arthropoda > Insecta > Hemiptera > Aphididae > Sipha > Sipha maydis. The sequence continues at coordinate 237,702 of JASXSY010000418.1, forward strand.
AAAAAACCATGGTCCAAAGTCTTCTCTAAGACAGCGGTTCCCAAACTTTTACGACCACGGAACCCTTAGGAAATAGTTTGTGTTTCATGGAACCCCAATGTTCAATTAACCTGGATTTTTCAATTATTTACTATAAAATTAATAAGTACTCCAAGTAATGTTTTAAAGATAGTTAGTGATATTTTTTTATTACAATAACTACACTCAATATTCACCTTGCGGAACCCTTGAGATTGTCCCATGGAACCCTTAGGTTCCGCGGAACACACTTTGGGAAACACTGCTCTAAGACATAAATTAACGAAACTAATTTTATTTAATCATGTTTAAAGTTTAAGTTTGTACAATATATTATGTTAATTACTAGGGCTCGGATTTATATGTAAATACATATTTTTACTGTGACTTGATAAATTAATTTAGGTAAGTGATAAATTCGTTTCAAGCGATTTCCAATGTAATGGACTATATTTTATTTTACATATTTTTACATATTTTGTCATAAGTACATATTTTTACATATTTCTCAATAATTCCATTTTTTCCTACATATTTCGACAATTTTTTCATTTACGGTTTATTAATAATTATATAAGATTGTATTTTTCAATACAGACAATTTCCCATGTTTCCAAAAGTACGTAAACAAAGAATTACCAATTATTGAACTAATCGACCGTAATAAGTTTAGGACTTATAGAAGAAGCTGAAAAATGTATAGAACAAGTACAAGGACCCTTGGGAGTTGCAGTAAAAGAAAAAATGCACAGCGTATTACATAAAAATCCTGGTTTAGACTGCCTAAAATTAATTAAAGATACACATTGCGAAATTAATGGGGTAATATTGTCGGCTCACTCCTTTGGACAAATATGAAGTTTGCACCCATTACCTCGGTGGAAGTCGAGCGCTCCTTCAGTCGGTACAAATCTGTGTTACGACTAAACCGTAGATCATTTAACTTTGACAATTTGAGCATGTATATGGTAATATAGTATCTCATTGCTTTCAAGATCAAGATCGAGATGAATAATGTCAAAGTAAATTAGATAATAATGTCATTTATAAAGCAATTTTTAATATTTTTTTATGTTTCATATTTTCATTTTTTTATCACATACAAAGTAATTTTTATTACATATATATTGATATATTTTTATTTTTTTAATACATATAAATCCGAGCCCTATTAATTACAGTAGCAATTGTCTTATATTTTCAATCAGTATGATATATCAATAGTCAATAGTCTATATCAATGTATAATCAATGTTACAGGAAATACATCAGAAGATAATACAAATCCTTCCAGGCAGTATCAACTAGGGGAAACTAAGGGGGAGGTTGTGACTGAAATTTTTATATATGAGCCTAAATTATTTTCCAACATGCATAAATAAATGCTAAACAATTTAATTTGTAATTTTCATATTTTAATTATAAACCCAACTTAACCATAATTCCTCTTCACCACCAAACACCTATGGTACACATATATGATATTATTAATTATTACATTTAACATTTTTTTTTTATAAAAACTATTAAAAATTATTAAAATTACAATGTATATATTATAATTTAAATTTATACCATTTATATTTAAGTGTATTGTAGACAATATTTTATAAAAAGATTTAAAGTAAACTTATATTTGTAAACCTATATTTTCATAAAATTAAATGTGTTAATAAACTTTTGGCCCGCTAAGAGCATTTGATATTTTTTGTGACCCTTGAATAAAAAAGTTTGGAGACCCCTGTCTTAGACAATTGTATTTTATTCTATTTCTGTATATTACATTTTTTAAATTACTAAATAATTAAATTATATCAAAAACAGAGTTTTATTGTTAAAAAAAATATAAATTGGTTGTCAATTAATCAAGCTGACAGTTTAAATTCTGAATGCAGGTAATATTTTATGCTAATTAATCCAAATATGTATCGTATAATATATATATATATATATATATATATATATATACATATTATATAAGTATATTAATATTATAAATAAATATCTCATAGTTTAATAATTATGATTCAAGCGTCAAGCTGCACAAACAGCGACATAAAATAAAATCGTGCTTTGACGCCATATGTTAAACAATGATAGATACTCCTAATATATACGCTATCTCTTTTTAACGTCCTCGATCGGACCACACTGCGTGGTGAGCGTTCCAGTTATTATATAGTTCAATGGTTTTCCCACGAAAACGGCAGTATCTCTATTCTAACAAGGAGCATATAAACATAATATAGTTTATAAACTCCCAATATTGGTTTTCCGTCGAAAAGGGCTTGAGTCAGTTCTCCTCATTGATAAAAAACAAAAATAAAATTTCTAAATTCATTGATGCCAACGTTGAAAAAAAAAATTCCTGAATTTCAAATTTATTTATTTTCAAATTAAAATTTGAAAACCAATATTTTTGAAAAAATTAAAAACAAGTCTGTTGAATTGTTTCATATATGAATGGTCACAAAATATTATAGCTTGAAACTTAATAGTTTGTAATAAATTACATACGAGGTAAAAATAAATGATTGCCGTCTTCTAAATTTCAAAACCTCTATAAGGAAACAGCAACGGTGATCGAGCAGTCGCGGGGTGTCGCGACTAACAAGTTTTTATTTAGATGTAAATTGTTTTATTGTGAGACTTTGAAGTTATTATTATCTAATTTGGTTTTAAACTATAAAATATTAATTTTTCATTTTTTTCCTAGGAAATCCGGAGTATCAAATCCTAGTGTGTGTACTGAAGCATTTATGGCGATAAAACACTTTTGTAAAGTAACAAGATGTTTCTGTACTTACTTTCTCATCCAGTACTCGTTATTGTGGTCAGTTGAGAATGAGTACAATTTGGTCTAGGTTAAAGATATCTCACCCTCGAACATCTAGTACTCGTTATCGTGGTCACCAAAAAATAATTAAATAAGTTTTAACCAAAAGTTAAAGTTTTAAAAATAGATAATATAGTATGTCTAGTATACAATCAGTAAATGTTATACACTATACAGTATGTATATTTAAACTTGCCATAGCCTATATGGATAGTATAGTAATTGCCAATTGGTATAAATGTATACAATATTAGAACTAAATTTAAATTTCATGATTCTTATGTACTTTGTTACGTTTTGGAATCTATGTAACAACTGTATAAATGTTGTTTATACATGACACTGTAATAATAACTCTTGAATTTAAGATTCAATTATAAAAAATTTATTTAATAGCCCATAACCAACTGTAACATAAATGTCGCAACACGCAGTGGGCTTAATAATTACAATATAAATTACTATAAAAATAATGATATAAAATACAAATAAAAAAGAATGGTTACCATTTTTTAACGTTACATACTACAGTAGAATATTAACAAACTATGTAATACATAAATGATTAAAATATAAATTAAACAACAATTTTATAAATTTACTATACTATGTTTTGAAATATTAATTGATAAAAAGAAGGATACAAAACCTGAAGTTGGAGACAAATCTATTGATCATTTTCCTAAAAATAATAATAAAATTAGCTATCTATATTATATATACATTAATTTAAGTTAAAGACTTGTATTTCAACAAACCTGTGGATATTATCCTATTTCACCTTGGACATATCCATCAGCGCAATGTGTCCAGCTCTTCTCAATAACATCAACAGGTCTCGATTTACATTCAGCTGCTGCACATATTCACGGATTATCCTGGATGTATTCGTTCGTTCAGCTCTTGACAAACCATCCCTAATCTAATGAATTAATTTGTATTACTTTTAAGTTTTTTATTTATCTTCATAGTTATTTTTAAGCAGTATAATTACTCTGAGGTTCCTTCTGGCTTGATCAAATTCGACATAAAACTGATTTTCAATGAAAACCAGCTTTACTTTAAAAACAACCATGATTAATAATATGAAATTACTTAAAATAAAATTAAAGATATTCCTAATGCAATAATTTTTTTAGATTTCAAACTATTGATTAAAATAAGATGAATATCTTCTATATTATGTCATGTTATACAACTTATAATATAACATAACAATGACAGCCAAAACACAGGATACACCTACTTCCTCAACATTATTGTCAAAACCAACTGGCAAAATATAGTTGTGCTCCATCAAATGGTTTCTAATAGCGATCTGTCCTTCCATGTTCATAATTTTTAGACCTGTAGTCAAAACCATAGACATAGTAACTAATGGTTAATACGTCTATGGTCAAAAATAAATAACAAGAAATTGTATAAAGGTTTAGATGATTATTAAATATATTCGCTGAAAATGTATATTATATTAGTCATATTAGTTATTAAATATAACTAATTAAATATAAATATTTAATTAAGTATTATAATAATCACAAGTGATAGTTTCAAACATTAACCAAAGTGATAATGATTTATAATTTTAAAATATAATCAGTAAAACCGTTAAATACATAAAATACATAAACACAGGGTTGCTAAATTCTTTGGCGTCAAATTCCTAGCAGTAAAAATTTTGATTTCGAACAGTTATTATATTATTATAAAATGTTCTATTATTATTTTTATTTCTTATAAATGAGGAGAACTGACCCAAGCCCCGCCGAAAACAGACGTATTTGTAGTTACGTCCATTTAAAATAATAATATTTCCCGCGAAAAGAGACGTAACCAAGTTTCTATTTTTAAAATTAGTAATTATAAGCACTACAGACTTAGTTAATAATATTGGTATTGGATATTACCATACTATTGAATAGTAATGATAATATTATTATCATGCTGACGATTAAATAGGCATATATAAACAACATAATATTATAAATTTGTTTTTCTTTTAATGGAGAACAATACCTTGTAATCATTATAATTTATAATATTATCATCAATAATTGATTCAATTCAAAACAAATTATTTGTTTTAAATTGGATAATAGCTAGTATTAAAGCAATAAAGAATACTTGTCTTGAACATATTTTTATACGGATAATCATAATGGTAAGTATTTCTTAAATAATAAATCATTTTAGATTTTAAATAAAATTATCATTGTTTGTATAGTTATTACCTACTTAATATAATATTTTAAATAGGATTTGAATGAAAATAATTTAACTATATTTCCATCAGATGATGAAGATAGTATTTTAGATACTTATAAATATGGGTTTAAAAGTAGTGATGAAGCAGAAGACGAAATTAATTTTAAAATAATTAATGAAGATGAAATAATTGTAACTAATAATCCTACTGAAAAGGTATGATGATAATACAATTGTCATTAGTTATTATTGAGTTTCTAAACAAAAAATAATAATTTTAATATTTTTTTGCCATAAACTTAAGTAGTGTGATAAGTAGTAATAATATTTTTTATTAGAATTTAGCTAATTTAACTAATATAAAATCATTTTTGTAAATCACTTTTACACTGATCAATAATAATCTACTATAAGCTATGCCTAAAGTCTAAAATATTTGTAATTTCCAAATTCACATCACTTTTTTTTATTATATCCCTTTTCTGCAATAAATAATGATAGTAATACCTACACAGGTAAATTAATTTATATAGATAATACCTATTATGTAAAATAATAATAATTCCAATATGATTTTTAAATAATTAGTATAATAACTATTTAAAAACCTAAATTTTTTTTATCTTTGTAATAATATATAAAGATTTAATAATAATAGTAACATAAAATAACTCTGTGTTTTATATTTTGTCCATACAAAAATAGTTTAATGCATTTTATTATTTCGTCCTTTTCGCGCTTGTTATTTTGATATCACGTGCGAACGCGCGGACAAGATTTTTGTCGTGTCTTTTGTTTAACCTTTTAGCAGGCGCGTATGCGCATTTTGTACGACAATTATAGATTTATTGACATAACTTTTATCTACGTATCCCGATTAATACTGGGATTTTTCCTATTCCACAATGACGTATATGTTATAAACACTTAATAATTGTTATCTAATCTTACGTATTTTTCAAATTATTATTGATGTATATTTCAGTCAACTCCGTTCGATCGCACGAAATACGTCTCGCACCTGGTCGTAATAATATTATTTTTTTTTCATACAATTATTTTTCTTTTTATTTATTTTCGTGTATTGCTTTTTTGACCTCATTACGGACGATATTGCGCGTATGTTACAAGAAATATCAGACGAAGAAAAAGGAGATAATTTTGTAGATTGTCGTTTATGTACGATCGAAAAAAAGAGATCATCTGCTACAATGATATGCTATAAATGCAAGTTGTACACATGTAAGAAGCATTCTAGCAAACATGAAATAATTTGTCAGACATGTAATGACGAAAGTTTATCAGACTAGAATTAGATTATTTATTTATTTTATAATGTATTATGTTATACTGTGTTACTTTTATTTAGTAAGAAATAGAAAAAAAAAATCGTGTTTTATTAACAATTATATTGAAATTATCATAAAAAATTATAAAAAAAATATGTATAAATTCATAAAATATTATATAAATAAGAATAAAATGTTACAAAAAAATATTTCAGTTATCATATGCCAATCATAACTACAAATTAGCAAAATGAAAATCAATCATTAGCATAAAAAATAATTTTAAAAAAAATATAAAAAATATAGTTTACATAGTTTCTTTTCTTCCTTTATTATACTCATTATCCCAGTCTATCCATGCCTTTCTTTTTCACTCACTCACGTGTACCGTTCAAAAGAAGTTTAACTTCCCGCGCGCGTACTGGTAACACACACACTGGTTTTGTTGATATTTTTTTAAATAAAGTTCCTATAATTCAATTTTAAAACAATATCTTTTTAAATGTGTGTTCCGTCATTCATGTACTTTCAATTTCTTTCACCTTCGAAAATCATCTCCTTTGGGCTTATAAGGTATGGTGACAATCTTTTCGAAGATAATTTCACATAGTATTGATATAGTACATTGACTCAACGATTATTTATTTTAATTATTATATAGTAGTGGAAAATTAACTTATATGTCTATTATTTTTATAAAAATATCACGATAAATTCAGTTTTATTTTTCAAAAATCTCACTGTGGTCCGACCTCATGGTTTTGCTCAGTAGATAAGCGGGTCGCTTGGTTGACCCTTATTATATTTAATCAAAACTCCGTGTAAGTTACAACAAGATTTGTTGCGCTCGGTTCGATTTTTTATTAGTATAGATCGTAACCTTCGTAAACTTAATACGATTTAAGAATCGTAAACTTTAAATTGTTTTATAGGATCAATATAAATTATGACTTTATTGAAATATCGCCGTCAACTTGATAGAGCAATTTAGAATACGAACGGGGTGAAGAAATCGTGAGAAAATTAAATGTTATTAATGATACAGCTGAACGAACTGTTAAATTAATTGAAGACTTCAATACGAATGGTTCAAAAATGAAGAACAGAAGCCGTATATTCTTCAAGTTTTTCCGGAATACAGAAAAAGATATTTAAATTCCAACAAAAGCACTCTTATTAAATAGCTACAATTCATATATGCAAAATAAAACATTTAATGTAACAATAATTAGGAATCGATTAAAAATTTAGAAACTATTATAAATTGTTTATTAAATTAAAATTTGTTTTTCTCTTATGAAATTTGTATTTATATTTTAACATGTTTGTAAAATTTGTTAATAACTCAATCATACAAAAATATTAGCATTGTTTAACTTTTGAGTGCTTTGGGGCACGGATTAAACTTATGTAGTGTACATCATTTTTATAGATATTGAGATCTAATTAGACGTTAGAAAAATGTGAACATTTAAAAATAAGAGCCACTCTAATATAAATTTATATTTGTGTGTGTGTGTGTGTGTGTGTGTGCATATTATGCAAGATATTGGTAAAAATTTCCACAGATAATTGAGTTTGCATTTTTTACAGCTGTATAATGTAGAAAGACTTCAAAAGAGTGTTGGACCTTATACACAATTATTTTTACTCGAAGAACGTTTTCGGTGCATTATATGTGTTGATTTATTTCGATAATATTTTTACACTAAAATAGAATACGTTCAACTAATTTTATTTGGTACATATACGCGGTCGATATAATTAATAGTTTTTTTTTTTTATGGAAAATGATAATCTGTACACGAATATAGTTGTTTTGTCCTTATTGCCGTCGGCTTTATTTTCTTTTCATTCCAACAAAATGCTCTATATGAAAAAGTTCCGATGATTTATTGCTTGATATAATTTAATGCGATCTCCTTTCCATTGTATTTTTTCTTTGCAACCTGAAACGGATCAGACGAAATTTAATATTATACGTATAAAAAGTATGTGCGCAAGAATATGCTAGACAAGACCATGTACCCAGCTATACGGTTAATAACCATTTGTAACAAAAAAAAAATGTCTTGTTTATAATCGGAAAAAAGTATGTTGTACCATCAGCACAATTGATTGTATATTTATTGTTTAATTATTTTAAATTTTAAATTTTTAGAAAGCTATAGGTACCAAACAATATTTTAATTATTATCAAAAATCTCATAGTGTTGTTATACGCAATACACAATTACAATAATTGACCTCATAATTTTTATCAAATCAATGGTACAGCGAAATAGTCGGTGTACGTGAATTACAGGATTATTATTTTCTAAAAAATGTTCAATGTTCTTGATACAACCCGTTGATGAATTAGTTTTATCGAAATGTACGTAAGCAATATTTGTATATTTGATGATGCAATTATCACTAAGTATCAGAATCATTTAAAAATATTAATTTTTAATTACACATAGTGTAATACTTTATCGTTTTTCTACCAGATATATTCATACATTATTATTTATTTCGATATGTTATGAAAAATACATGCTTTAATATATTTATATTTAAATATCTTATATTAATCAAATCGTTATAAATATAACGTGTTCGACGACTCGTGCCCGTTAGTGTCTGAAACTATTTTGAGACCGATTTTGAGGAAATTTGGTACAGAGATAGATTTAAACTTGTAGAAGAACATACTCTACTTTATGTCACAAAAAAAGGAAAGGGAATCATCAGTACAATCTATATTTATGTTACAAGTTTGAAAATATAGAAAATTAACGATATCAATGATATCGTTAATTTTCTGTATGATATCATATCATGCAGAGAATACAGAGATAATATAATAATTATAATAAATATAATAATTATTTAAGCTTTTTTAACAATAATTTAACATATATCATGTTGTTACAAGGTATATATATAAATGTAATAAGCCAACGAAATATAATAATGAAATTGTTATAGACTGGGAATGATTGGGAATGTCATTTTATTTATTAAAGATGTTAAAGCAAACATGAGAAGGTATTGAATCGATTTAAGTTCTTCTATGAAATTGTTTATCAATTATGTGAATGATTCAGTATGTATTGAACAGTTGATCGACTAGTGATGTGTTTGCTGCAGATATGCATATGATAGTTTTTAATTTGGTAGAAGATGGAGGTGTTGCTGATTTGTTACGCAGGTGAGGAGATGTGGGAGCGGAGTGTTCTTGATTGATTTGATTTTTTTGGCTTTATCTATAATACGGTTTAGTATATCTTTGAAGGTTTGTCAATCATTAAAGTTATCTACTAAATAAAAATAGAAATAGATTCTATTTAATTTGATTTTCACGGGTTCCTGCTGTGTTTTAGTGTATACGTTAGTGCAGTAGTTCGATCCAAATTCCAACGCGGACAGTGAGAACTAAAGTTGAGTATGTCGTATGTCATATCGCGTGTATATCCTTACATTTGACAACTATGACGTTGGGGAAGACCTAGAGGCCTAGTTGAACATTGGAGCTAAATTAATATTAAGCTAAGGTAATCAAAATTTTCTTGTACAACTGAGTATACTTGAAATGCAGATAAAATTATGTCCAAGGTTGTTTAAGCTGGTTGTGATATCAACAGTTAAGTAAAGTGGTGGATATGACGAAATACGATTCGGAAAGGTTAGAGGAAACGGGGGAGGGAGGAGGAGATAGGTATGAAAATAATAATCGGCTCCTATCAGGTAAGACTGAATGGTCATAACGACGGATCGTGAATATGATCGTACGATAATACTAGATTCATAAGTTCTACAGTTAAAACTCTCTGGGCCCACCAAGCGAGTAAAACCTTTGATGAGCTTAATAAAATCAGTTACGTTTTTTAAGACAAAATTGGGAAGTTACTGTAATTTGACGAGACGTTGTTGAATGTTGGACGGGTTGGTCGGAAACAAAGTCTTGTTTTTCAGTTGCAAGAACTTTAAAACACTTTAGAGAAACAAAAAATTTGCTTTTTATTCTTGTCTAACAGAGTGTTTGAGGAAGTCGTTGAAAGAGCACTTTTTGTTGGATTGTTTTTAATTTTTTTATTTACTAACTTTTTTATTGTTTAGTATAACAATAGATGAAATTGTGTTAGCCACAAAACATAATTAATATATATTTAAAAATAAATTGAAAATATTCGCAACACATTACGGAACAACCGCTTACTAGTTTACGCTGTGGCTGCCAAAACCCGACTGATACTGCTTTTTTAAAACTACAAATATCGGAATCTGTTCCATTTTTGAACTTAGAACAAAGATAAATTATAATAATCAAACATTAACATCTACAATTTTGGTTGGCATACATAATTGCGTATCTATTGCTATTGCACAGCACTATAAAAATACATCAATAATAAATAGAGTACCATGAGAGGGATGATGGTATTAGAAAAAAAAAATAAGTATAATTAAGTTTAAATGCTTAATTAAAAATTAGTTAAACTAAATAAAAATGATACGATTTCTTTCAAAACTGTACACCTAACTACTTAATCGATTTTGAGAATATTATATTCCCTCCGAGTGTGTGATTTCTCACAAATTATGTTGTACGATTATTATTTTTCGATTAATGTTGCAAATTAATGTTTATTTCGGGACAAAGGGTTATCATTATGTGTAAGTTCTAAACGTTTCTAACAGATGGCAGTGAAGTTAGTTTATTGACATTTATTTCTATCTCGGTAAAGTTAAACCATAATATTTAGCATATTTACCTTGCTAGGGTTAAACTAAACCGTGTGAAGTAAGGTAAATCTGCTAATATATATCTTTATTAGTACCATCTTGCAGCAATTAATGACCATGAATTTACATATGTAAGTTATAATATAGAGTGTGTTTTTTAAAATTAAAATTATATAACAAAGATATTGTTTTTTATTGACTGTCTGGAATAGTGTACTTACGTCAAATTTGCTCCTTGACGACGAGTGCACGTATTTGTAAAATATAAATTAATCTAATGCCTTTAAAGTTTTACAATTAAAATTTATCTCCACTGAATAATTATTTTAAATTCGTGATTCATGAATAAAATGCTTTATTGTCTGCAGTTAACTATTTTGTAGGTTATAGAATTTATTATGCTATCAATTAGTGATGGGTCGAACTGTTCGAATCTCAAACCGCACCTTGACGATTTGTTCGATTCGAAATTCAAACTGTATGAAAAAAATTTAAACCGAACTATTAAGCATATGGTACTATCCGAAAATTGAATTTGCGAATATTTGTCGAACTAGACTTATTGGCCACGATAGTTCGAAGACCAAATATTGAATTTGAAATACAATTTTTACAATATTTCAAAGTTATTTTTAAAAATTGTAAACATTTTGGTGTTGTTAAAATAATAATTAGGTATTGAGAGTCGCGTACCAGTGTTGATTTATATTTTTATCAAATTTATTATAATAGGAAAACCGACAGAACTATTCCGCTCCTGTGACTGTTTTACTGATAAAACATGTATACATTCTGTATGTCTGTCAGTGGCGTCATTTGGTGGGGACAAGATGGGCATTTGCCTCTGTCTGATTTTAAAAGCAGTCCGATAGGCCGGTTTCAGGTTGTTGAAATGTAATTATATTTATATTTTATTAACACAAAAACATGCCTATTTTTATAATATTTTCAGTAAATATTGTACCGTGTATCTACTAAGAAATTATTGTTACATAAACTAACAATATTTGTTTTAATCAATAACAATTTTCATAACAATTTACAGAGTTTTAATTGGTAAATGTATACAATTGTTTTTATAAAATATTTACCTCCTCATATTTGCAATTTATGTTGTCATCTAATAAAACATTTTAAGAGGATTGGAAGCGGCGACTTTCTGTCTGTCTAACACATGCGTAATAGGATTATAAACGTACCTATTTTATTTTAAAAATACCGATTAATATAATGAAGCGATAAAAATTATGATAATAGAAATGAATTTATCGTCAGGTCTACATTAGATCAGCTTCCTTACATTTTTTGATTTTATCCCTCCAAAATCCTAAAAACTATATATTAAAAAAGAGTAATTAAAGAATTGACATATTTTAATTTTTGAAGAAGTTTAAATCGAAAAATCAAAAATGTGGAAAAGTTGATTTCAAGATGATTAGATGACAAATTCATATCTGTTTTCATAGTTCTTATAGCTTCACTAGATTAATATGTACATTGGAAATAAAATACGTCTATAACCCTAAGTTAAGCGTGTGTTAGACAAATACAGAAAATCGTCGCTTCCAATCCGTTTAACAATAAAATAAAAATATATTTAAATCATAAAGTGAAGTGGGCATGGTAATTTGATAAAATTTAAGTAAATATTTTCTTATGAACGAAGCGATGGGTTTTTTTTTTATTCATTTGGGCCGGTCAAAACCTTTGCCTCCCTTTATTGAAAGCTGAAATGACGCCATTGATGTCTGTATGTGATGTGAATTTTTATATTATTATGATTGCAGTCATTAACATTTGATTAACTTGTACTTTAGAAACTATGATAACAGTGTTTAGCCGATTTATTTTACAATTGAATGAAAACACTTTTGAGTTCGACTTTGAAATATCTTTAGGTTCGATTTTATAAACAGAGTTCGACCCATCACCAATGTTGAGCCCAGATTACAAAATAAATATCTAGGTAAGATAAAGATAATTTTAAAAAATATACCTAGTTTCAGATTCAGACTACCTTTTAAACTTTTATCTAAATAAAGATAACGATAAAATAATTTATTTCTATAACATAGATAATCTGACAGATATTTAACAGCTTTTTGTTTAAAATGTAAACTAAACTTTTTTTTTAGTTTTTGACTATTAAGAAACCATAATAATCGACAATCGACAGTTTTAAATAGTGTTAAACTAGTTTTCATTTTCATATTATAAAACTGACCACTGGGGCTATACTTGGCATTTTCTGTAGCGTTTCGTATGCCGCGTATTCTGTGGGCTGCGTCTTTTTTACCAATTTTTATCAGCTTTACATTTTTAAACATACAAGACGTATTTATCTGCGTATTTCACCTTGTAAATTTTACAAAACACTTTTAAAAAATGGTAAAATATAGTATAAAAAAATACATACACACAGATATATGTATATTACGAATATTGTCCTTATTTATTTGATACATATTTCCATATAACTTTTTCAATACAACATAATATTGTAGTATACGTAACAACTAATAAGCAAATTGACATAAATAAACAAATAAAACTAAATATGTACAATATAATATAAATTAAATCTGAGATGAAACCTTTTTTTTGTGCTCTAGACTAGTATAAAACCGAACTAGTTTCATCGTTTTTTCCAGCCGAACATTGAACTAACGAAAGGTCTCTAATTTGCACACCTCTAAAAATTATTACTTATTTACATAATAACTTACTCCTCTGGAGAATTGATTAAATTCTTCTAATGTTTTTTCAACAGCAACATCTTCACAGACTTGGACAGCTTAGCTTTTTTTGAAGCATATTTATAATTTTTTTTATTCCCCATTTGAGAGAAATACAAACGGTAATTACTAATTATAAAAAAAGAACCGTATGGGCCTCGCTCTGCTGTACACTTGGGGTGAAGTGTGAATCTTCATAGGATAGGTCATTATAATGGATTTTTTAAATTTGAATTCAATGATAGGTATCATTGTATACGAATAACAATTCTGAACGGAATTAATATGTTTGTCTAGAATATAATACAATGTTATTTATAAATATTGTAATAAGTATATTTTATTTTGAAACGAAAAATTTAGAAAAATCGAAAATTTAAATTGTCTATAAATAAGTCAAAATACTTTGAAAACTTAACCATGTATAGAGAACATCAATATAAAGATTTGGTGAATATTTCAAGTTGTTGTGATTTTTGGTTTTTGAGTTAGAGCATTTTAAAAAAACCGATATCATTTGTCAGTCTAGAATATTATATTTTACATGTCAATATTCGCAGTTCAAACGCTTATAAAAAAAATTGTGCCTATGGACTTTAATAATTTTTGAATGACATTAAGAACTACTTCTGTGGAATCTTCTATTAAATTTTCAAGTATTTTGTGAGCCAAATTTTTTTTATCACCGATTATAAAAATAAAATGTAAAAAAATCGAATATTTTAAATGCCTACAAGTAGCTTAAAAATCAATATAATATTTTGAAAAAAATATGTCATAAAGGAAATTCCAATCTTAAAAGCTGGTAGAAATTTCAAAAATCTGCGACTAATACTTTTTGAATTATAACAAATATTTAAAATCGTTTGAGAATAAATCGCTATTTTATGCAATTTCGTAAATATTTAAATTTCAAACTGTCATAAAATTTTTTCCTCTAAGTCCGGTAGAAATTTTTTTAAAGATTTTTGAAGAGTAGCTTAAAATTTTCTCAAAATATAAAGATTATGTCCAGTAGAAATAAATTATTGAACATAAAATAAACCGTAGATAAGTCTAGAAATAACGATCTGTGCTGAGTACGTATGCGTATGTGACGAAAAATATAAAAAATATTTATTAACGTTAAAGTGTACGATTACGGAACTCAGGAATATTTCTGGAAATGTATCAATTAAAAATGCAGACAATGAGAGTATTTTAATAACCAAGTCTAAATATTAGGTAACATTGTAGATAAGCAGAAAGTTAAATAAACTATAAAGCTACAAATCAGAAACGTTAGGCAACGAAAAAGTCCAAGCAATATAGTCGACTAAATCTGTAGGTCGATGCAATATTACTTGCTGTTGGCCTTTAAGAAATAATGCGTCTAAACGAAATAAAAAAACTGTACGACGGATAAATAAAAAAATAAAAATAAATCACTAAATTACCAGATTCCAAACAGTGCTGTGTAATATCTGGCTGGCTATGTATACAAAATCAATATAACATAATCCGTATTGCGAGGTTTCAACGAGAGTAAAACAAGTAGGAAACATTAGTCGAACCGTTTTACACGAGATCGAAGCACTATGGACGGGAAAATATTGAAGAATAAAAATCAAACTACCGAGAAACAAGGAAGACACAACACCATCAAGCACACGTCGAATCTCGCCGTCAACGGTCGAAAAGTACAGGCGGCGCCCGCGACGACGACGACAATACTACGTAATACGATGACGGATCGTTCGGTTAAACCTTTGGCCGCTGCGGACAACGGCCACAAGTGCAGGCTGTTCGTGGGCAACATGCCGAAGGTAAAGACGGCACAGGAGATATTCGACGAGGTGAGTCGCATAACGCGCGGCCGCCTGATGCGGGTGATCACTTTCAAGAACTCCGACAACCCGTCGACGCACCGGGGCTTCTGCTTTCTGGACTACGGGTCGGCGTCCGCGGCCACGGACGCTAAGCGGACGCTGTTGCAGCACAAGTTGTTCGGGTGCAAGACGATCGTGGACTGGGCGCATCCGAAATCGCAGCCGAAAGCGGACACGATGCCAAAGGTGCGCGTACTGTACGTCAGGCAGTACGGCGGCGTGCTAGATGAGCGCGTGCTGGCCCGGAAGTTCGGTCGGTACGGGACCGTGGAGCGCGTGAAAATCTTGAAGAGCTACGCGTTCGTACATTTCGAGCGGCGCGAGGACGCGCAATCGGCCATGTACGCGTTGGACGGTTCCCAGGACGTGGCCACGGGCGTGCGCATCGACGTCGCGTGGGCCAAGTCGCCCGCGGACAAGCAGTTGCAGCAGCGGACGTTGCGCGACCGGGAACGCCGGGTTCAGAAGTCCGTGCCTCGGCCACCGGCACACGTTGTCTCCGGGGCCAACGGGCGCGTGGCCACCACCGCCACCACGACTGCACCAAGTGCGACCATCGCGGTCACGACTTTGGACCGCGGCAATCGTGCGACCGGTGCAGTATTGCCGAACCCGAAACCACTTCCTACCACAAGCGCAACAGGGACAGTCCGCGCCGGTGCGACAACGACGGCTGCGCGCACGCGGACGTGTGCAAAGCGGTCCGTCACGACGACGGCGATTGCATAAAGTCGCTTTCACGTTTCACGTGTTGCAGTTATAATTTTTGTTAAGTGTTGAAAAAACACCGTATTATATATAAAAAGAAAAAAAAAAGAATAAATAAAATAAAATATTGTTTCGAATTCTACTTTGGTTCTCTATAATTCCGTAAACTCGACGCGAGTGTTCATACAATTGAAACGCAAATTATTGCGTTTTCATACTGTTTTGAAGTGTCCACTGATCAAATATCACAGCACCCGGGCGGCAATTTATATGATGTTTGATGAGATGGCAAAATTAAGTCTGGTAGAAATTTTTTTAAAGATTTTTGAAGAATAGCTTATAGATAACCTAGTGTTAAAATTTTGAACCTTAAGTATGTACAGAAAAAATTTTATGAATTTTTATCTACAAAATAACTTGCAAATTATCGTGATTTTTACTCAATTTATACAAATTTGAGCATTAAAGGCTTATAAAAAAAATTTGAGTAAACCGATCACCGATATTTTTTAGTTACGATAAGTTTAACTTATTATGAACCTTGTATTAAATTTTCAAGAGTTTTCGGTCAACCAATAATTTTATAGATTTATTATAGAAATATTGAAAATTTTTTTTTACATTAGTCATCAGTAAATTACCTAATTACAATTTAGAAAAAAAAAATCAATTACACCAAATTTAAAAAATGGCTTGTTCAGCCTTAATTGTAGCTGTAGATGTTTGTTTTTATTATTTATTTACCTTATTATCCTTATGCTTTAATAATCGATTTTGGTATGCATTACCTAATTTTATTGCTAAAAATTTATATTATTATAAGTTCTCTAACATGAACGTTAAATTCAACATAATATGTAGAGCAGAGGACTTGTAGCTCTAAAAAGCTCTAAATATGCAAGCACTTATGCACTTAAAAACCTCATAATATGCATTTATAATTTGCACTTAAAATTTTTTTTAGCCTTTTTATTTAAAAGTATTAATAAAATAATTAAGTATTAATGATTAATAAAGAAAAACAAATCAAAACAATTACATAATTTAAATATATTATATAGGTACCATAGCCAACTAAACAAAATACATTTTACTTAATTTTCTTATTTATCTTAATTGTCTGTAAAGAAACGACGTTAGATCATTATCGTTTCTAGAAAAAATGTGTGCCTGCGGACAATCAAAAACCATATTAAACGACAAAAACTAAAAATAAATACATTTTTATCCAAACATTTTGACTGTGTTGTTTGTAATAAAAATGTCACTTTGGAAAAAATCGATTTATGTTTAATATGTCTCAATAAGTATAAAATAGCGTATAATAGCGTAAAATATGCCCTAAAAACCAAAAGGATTCAAAATATGCATTTATATGCAAAATAAAGTTTCATAACTAGCTTTGTGAAAGCATGAAATGTATTTGTTTCGTACTCTGCTATTTTTGTGACTGCTGGCCCATGCAAATTTAGTAAAACAATCAATCACGCATAAAATATACTTATAGCCTTTATTTTTCCTCGAATATGGTATCATTTCAACCAAGTCAGCTTGTCACAAATCATTTTTTCCATACATGTTAACTCTACGCCTGGTGAAATTTCTCCGCGATGATTTGTGGAGTTCAGCGGCAATTTCACGTTTAGACATTTGGAATTCGTTTAATTAACCCAACTTCACGTAATTCCTCGAAAATAGATATAATCTCATTGGAAACACCTGTATTACCTGCTGATTTAGACGCTAGAAGTAATCGAAGTCTATCGACCAACTCGTTTGGGTTATCCCAATACACTAAGTTATTTTTCTGTACTTTCATAAACACTTCACCACCTCCACCACCACCACCACCACCGGTGGGGAATAATTTACTTATAATATTTTTATATTTTTTACAACTGGTATTTCTAATTTTTGCGCAATATGCGGTTAAATGTGCTGATATTTAAATTAATATCGATTTGTATACATTTAAATCGTTATCCGTATAAATGGTAGGGTTTTTCAAAAACAATAACTGAATAATACTCGAGGTTGTTTGGATAAGTAGTCTCGTCGATAAGTATTATGTTTTGAGTGAATTTTACTTCTTTATCACCTAAGGTAATATCACCGTTTGCGAGTTTTTTAGGACCAAATGTTCTATCCAGTGACTGAAACCAATTTTCAATTCCTCGCTGATAATTCTCTTCATTAATATTAATTATTTCAGAACCCAACCCAACAGGTTTATCTTCTTTCTTACTCTGATTAGTGTATAAATCATGTGTATTTGATATTTATTAATTTAGTAAAAGAAATTAAAAGGAATAAACTACTTTTAAAATGTATGGATTTATTCTAAGTATTTTAAAAATTGCTCGTGATTTTTTTTCATAAAGCATATTTTGAATGCATAATTTAAATATATTAGGACATATAAATGCATATTTTCGAACTTTTTAGTGTATATTTTAATGCATATTCTGACAATTTTTAGTGCATGAATGCATACTTGTTTATTTACTGCATTGAGTGCATGAAGTTACGAGCCCTGGTTATTACCAATAATTATTATGATACGTGTACTGATATTATTATATTATTGTGCTTATTCGCTTGACTGGTCAAAGAAACGTATCACCAGTAATGTTTATTTGTTAGTTAAATTAAGTAACAAAATTATTGTATAGTATGATTTGCACACGTTCCTGTAGTTTGGAGTATAATTAATAAGGTCATAGGCTGACTATTTTTCTTTATTCATTGGTTCTGCGTTAGTAGGTGACAATATATTAAAATCTGGCTCGTCACTTGAGTCATGCAATGTTTCTAAAACAATAAGCACACAGTTTTATAGAAATTAAAAGAGTCAAAATTAAATAAATATCGATAAAAAATAGCAGCTTTACAATTGTATATATTATATAATAATAAGTTGGCTTGAATGAATTTTGTCGTCAACTGTCATTAAGAAGTTATTTTCGCAAATATTTCAGTAAACAAAAAACTATTTGTTAATATTTAATTTGTTATAATTGTTATTATTCTAATAAACTATTAGACATTATTTATTATTAAGAAATTGTTCGGGAATGTACAAAGAGCATACCATAATAGAAGTAAATATTATATTATAGCCTAAAACTGATTTCTAACTGAAAAAATAAAATTTTTGGTATTTTTTAGATGGATGATCTGGAAATTGTACCAAAACGTGATTTATGTTATAGAACGTCTTCAAAAAAGACAAATTGTATGATATTTATGTTAATATTACTATGTTTTTGTATATTAACAACAGAAAGTGCTGTAATAAGAAAACAAGTAAGTTGATTGTTATATTTTGCATAAGACTAAGGGCCGTTTTTAAAACTGACACGGTAGCTCTACACAACCGTTGGCGTTTCAACGTGGCTTTCTGCATGATGTATACATGTTTTACCGATCCTAATCTGATTCAGCGCGATAGGCTTCGTAATTTTTATACAAACACTTAAAACAAATATAATATTAAATGTTACCTACATACATTCTTTTACTATCAAGATTTATAGTTATGAATCCAAAAAATTAACAATAAATACATATTTCTGTTTTTATTAATATGTTCATCACATTATATTATAGACATATTACATAGTCATAACTCATAATATAAGTATCAGTAATAATAATATAAGTAACATATTTTTAATCAGGCTGAATACGTGTTATATACAGCGTTGTGAATTATAAAATGTGCTGTTAAGTTATCTCGTAATGTTTCTTTCGACTCAAGCTGATGGTATCAATATTAATAGTTATGGCTATTTAGGCATAGTAGGTAGTATAGGTATTACTATGTGTAGTAGTATTTTATCTTAAAAGTTTATAACGATTATGGTAGCAACTATTAGTGTGCACAGGGTAACTTTCAAAATCGTCTGTAAAATGTACCCAAATAAGATAAAATTGTAAATATCGGTTAAGCTGCGGCCCCACTGGGAGCGATTTGCGTTTTTACGATAGCGTGTAACGATTTTGCGTTTTAGCGATTTTAACAAAAGTATGTAACTCATATATAGTGGCCCCACTGAGCGCGTGCCGCGTGTCGCGTGTAGCTTTACACGCGCGGTAATCGCTGAAAGAACAAAATAGTTTGATATTCGGCGATTAATCGCAGAAACGCTCGAATCGCAGAATCGCAGAATCGCTCCCAGTGGGGCCGCACCTTTAATGTTTTCACAACGTTCTATGTGACATAAATACCTATTTAGTGTGGTAATTTTAATTTACATATATTGTTAAATGTGGATGCCTAATTATTAGATACTTCATTAAAGTAAAAATGGATGTAAGTCAAATTTTTAAGTTTGATACATCTTGTGTTGTTTTAAATAGTGATGTCAAAACTTGTGAACATTTCCGCCTCGCGCTGAATCAGATAAGAATCGTTAAAAACATGTATACATCATGCAGAAAGGTTTTGGCTTCGCCCCCCGCGCTGAAACGTACTAAGATTGGGAAATAGGTTCTTTACCGGTCTTGGTACGCAATTACGCAATATCCGGTAAAGTGATGATTAAATATTTTTGTGATTTTAACTTAACTTTAATTTTTTTTTTTTCCTGGTCCAACCTACTGGCCCACTCATTTAAATAGACATCCAGACATATTTGGACCAAACTGCCAAATCACTTAACCACTTTAGCAAATAATATATGCGACCTCTCAAGTGATCATTCACCTGTTATATTAACATAAGGAGGTAACCCAGTCCATAACATTAGACCTTCACTAACCAATAAACTGGACTAAATTTAAAAATCACGTAGACAATAATATGAATTTAAATATATCCCTGAAAACTTGCAATGAAATTGAATATGCTGCTTTGGTAAAAAACATTCAACAATCAGCAAATATTAGTTCTTACCTGAATAAAAATCAAACTACCAATAAAAATAATAGATTACCTTGCAACGTTCAACAATTAATAGCACTAAAGCGCAGAATCAGAGCTCGCTGGCAACAATACAGATATCCCAGTCTCAAACAATAACTTAATCAAACAACAAATTTACTAAAAAATAAAATAAAACAACTCAAGTCAGAGGAATATCAATCACACCTAAACAATCTTAATCCTCAAAACGGCTCTCTATGGAAAGCAATAAAAAATTTAACAAAAACTAGAGAATACATCCCACCACTTCGACTTACTGACGGCACATATAGTGTAACCGATAAACAGAAGGCTGACACTTTCGCTAATCAGCTCCATAAAATTTTTAAACCACACCAAGATATCGTCGACAATAATACCCACCTCAACGATATATACAACTTTCTTGACAGTCCCCTACCAATGTCATTACCAGCAAAACCAATTTCGCCATGCGAAATTGAATATACCTTAATAAAATTGTCTGCTTATAAATCCCCCGGAAACGATCTCATTACTAATAAGATATTAAAAAATCTCCCCAAAAAATGTATAATCTATCTAACATATATTTATAATGGAATGTTAAGATTATCATATTTTCCCTCGATATGGAAATCCGCAATAATAATTTTTATCCACAAGTCTGGGAAGCTAAAACACATACCTACCTCATACAGACCAATTAGTCTACTCCCTACACTCGGAAAACTATTTGAAAAACTTTTGCTCAAAAGAATTCGACCAATAATGTTAAAAAGAGGTATCATCCCAAATATCCAATTCGGTTTTCGTCCAAAACATTCAACCATCCATCAAATTCATCGCTTAACTGATTCAATAGCTTCAGCTCTCGAAAAAAAACAATATTGCACAGCCCTATTCCTTGACATAGAACAAGCTTTTGACCGAGTTTGGCATGCGGGTTTATTATTTAAACTCAAAAAAATATTTCCGGCACCGTAATTTCTACTACTCAAATCATACTTAAAAGACAGAACTTTTCAAGTACGCCAAGGTAATGATAACTCTGGCTCTTTTGATATCAATGCAGGGGTTCCTCAAGGCAGCGATCTATCCCCGGATTTATATAATATATATACTTCTGACATACCCACCGACCCAAATACGATACTAGCAACCTATGCCGACGACACTGCTATTCTATCCATCAACAAAAATCCCATCACTGCTTCTAAAAACTCACAAAATCATACTTCTAAAATCAAAACTTGGTCAAAAAAATGGAAAACGAAAATAAATGAAAACAAATCTGCCCATATTACATTTACCTTAAAAAAAGACCACTGCCCCAATATTACTGTCAACAATAAAGTCATACCATCATCTAATCAAATAAAATACTTAGGTTTAACATTAGACAAGCGCCTCACATGGGTACCCCATTTAAAACTTAAAAGACAAGCAGCAAACATAAGACTACACAAACTTCGTCCACTGTTAAAATCCAAACTAAGCCTAAAAACAAAATTATTAATTTTTAAGACAGTAAGAAGACCCATTTGGTCTTACGGAATCCAAATTTGGGGACCAACTAAACCTTCCAACATTCGTCCAATACAAGCCCATCAGAACATCACTCTTCGTACAATTACAGGCGCACCATGGTACATAAGCAATGCTGCGCTTAACAAAGACCTCAACATCGCAACAGTTAAAGAACTAGCTACCTCTCACTACAAAAGATTCCATTCCAAACTCGACTCCCACACAAATTCTCTTATAAAAAATATGTCCTCACACAAAAACCCGAAAAGACGATTAAAAAGGAATTGGTCTCGTGACCTATTATAATAAATTGTTAAATTTCAAATTATGAGGGTGTTGCCAATGGGCCTCTTCCCCAATCATTTCATTCACGCCATTGCTATACATAATTTTTATCATATTTACTTATGGTTTTTGTTTTGTTTGTACAGATTGTAAATTCTCTTTTAATCAAAAATAAAAAAAAAAAAATTAATTTTTTATACTTTAAAGGAACCAAAGTGGAACCAAATCCCATGTGAATTTAATAACTTAACCAAGTTCACTTTGTTTGAAATCATTAATGAAATGGAAAAAATGAACATTTCACTCGATTCTAATTATGATATATTAACACGTGATGTATCAGAAATTTCAAACCCTGTAGATGCAGTATCTTTTTTGTATAGCATCATGCGGAATATTGGGGGTAAAATATTCAAAAAACAAAAATCAGAATCACCTGCAAGTATTCATATTGTTAATAGCACATTAAATGTTATTAACAATACTGTTAATATTTTAAAGGAACCAAAGAAAATCCAAAATGAATTTAATGATTCAATAAAGTTCACTTTATGTGATATAATAAATGAAATTCAAAAAATGAACATTTCAGTGGATTATAATCATGAAATAAGAAAACGTGATCTATCAAACATTTTAAACCCTGTAGATGCAGCATCTTTTTTGTTTAGCATCGTGCGGAATATTGCGGGTAAAATATTCAAAAAACAAAAATCAGAATTACCTGCTAGTATTCATATTGTTAACAACATTACTAATACTGGTAACATTATTATTAATAACTATCAATTACGTTGCGATCATTCAAATGTGAACGAAACAAAATCATAATTGATATGAAAGATATTGAAATATATTGCTGTTTGCTTATGTGTCTTGTCTCCCCCCCCCTACAGGCGGGTACACACGAGCGCGCCGAACCTGCAATGCAACGTTGCACGCGCGGCGCGAAGTAATTTTTAGGCTGGATTTAGTGCTCGACCGACGGTCAGCGTGTACTGTGCACGCTGATGGTACGCGCTGATCATCACCAAGCGTTTAGTGCTTAGCCGACGGCAAATTCGGTCGGTTATAACATAAAATTGTAATAAGAAAAAAATGTCATGTACACATTTGTGTACGCCCATACGGTCGGTCGTCGTCAGTGTGGAACTAAACGCTTGTATTTACTGAAATAACCTGTTGATCGACCGACGTACGCCCAACGGACGCGCTCGACCGACGGTTCTCGTCAGCGCGACGTAGCTGTACGCGCGTAGCAATTTATCAGCGCTGCACTGTAGTTGGTCATATGCATATATTGATATAGCTACGTTCGACCGACGTCAGCGCTGAGCGTCGGTCGAGCACTAAATCCAGCCTTAATTCACAATATCAGACACGATAATTGAGGCGTTGCAAGACGCGGGTCCCTCGTCATTTTAATTTCCCCATTTCCTTTTGTAAATTTTCCAAATTATGTATATACATATGTACATATGTATATAATTATGTATTTTATATATATATATATATATATATATATATATATATATATATATATATATATATTAGGGTGGTCCTTAGTTATGGGAGAAGAAAAAAAAGGTCAATATTTTTAACCCACCATTTTGATTATTACCTTAAAAAAAAAATTAGGCCAAATTTGGTTTCGATAACTCAACTCCTTCACGTCCTTCAAGATGGTTGAAAAATGGCCAAATAGGGTAGTTTATTAGTTTTTCGCATTTGAATGGAACTCTATAAAATGTATCGTAAAATACTATGGAACCTTTATTTTAGAAATTATAATTTTCTATAAGAAATGTCTTATTACATTTTCCCGAAAATTCATTATTTTCCAGGGAAATATATAAATAAAAAATATTTATTATGTTTCAAAAAATGTTTTATAGTTATTTAAATATTATTAATGAATGGTTGAAACTATGATACATTTTTTTTTTAAATTTATGGTATAAAATTTAATTTTTTACAAAAGAAGTGATTAGTACACATTTTATTGGTCAACTAGTTTTAAATCTTACTTAAGTACTTATAAAAATATAGTTGGTAAAAATTCGTAATTTTATAAAAATTCCAAAGAAAGTATTTAATATTTAAAAAGCTTATTTAAATTGTATATTCTCCTTTCAAAAGGTTACGACTACATCCTGGGCACTGCTTCCTATAATCTTGGACAGTCTATAATTATAAAAAAAGTTACGAAATTGTTATAAATTGTGTAAAATCGACTAATTCTTTTAACAATTATATATCATTAATTGGAGCTGCAATCGGATCTGGAGAACAAATCCATGACTCTACATAGCATGTTATAATAAAACAACATATTTCTTGTAAACTTCTTTTTTCTAATGGAGTAAGTTTAAGGTCCTTTCACACATATCCGATCCGGGTCCGTTCCGAGTCCAATCCGTCAAAGCATCCGTTTACTCGGAAATATAAACTTACTGTTTTCCAATGCATATGTTCACACATGTCCGATCCGAGCTTTCCGAGCTCTATCCGACTAAAAAATATTGTCAGTGACCGATTTTCGTCCGATTTTTCGTCTGAGCTCGGTCGGTTTTTGACGGAATAATGTCGGATCGGACATGTATGAACACGTTTCGACTGGTGTGTTCAGCATACTACGAAATCTATTATTGTTATTATGTTATTATTGTTATCTATTATTATTATTATTGGCTGTTTCATTCGACAACAGCATATGAACTGTTTAAAAATAAGTAAAATGATGGACTCGACTCGGAACGCTAAAAATCGGACTCGGAACGGACCCGGATCGGATATGTGTGAAAGGACCTTTAAACTGCTCACAGAACAACAACATTTTAAGATTGAATACCTTTTGCCATCCATCAGGCTAAATGGTATGCCCCCGGGGGTCGAAAACGTATACCATGTGGAGGTATTTTTCCCAAAAAAATGATGACAAGCTCTATAAATCCTTTATAGTCATCTCTCGGAAAAGATTCATTAATTTTTTTCGTACAAAATAATAAAACATCATCAACTACATTTTTTAAAACTTCAAATACTTCAGGATACACTGAAATTATTAGTATCTAAGTTTGCCCAGTTGTTTTGAAATCGTCTAAATAATGGAATATCAGGTCCAGACATAACCGAAAGTTTTGATGTGATAAAAACAGCTTGTAAAACAATTTCCAATATATGGTGGTGACAAGCAAAAAAAAAGAATATTTCGATTCAACTTTTGTTCAAGAAGTATGCATGCACTGTTTAAACGGCCACTATTTGATGCTGTAGTGTCAAAAACAAAAGCCTCTACTTGATCTAATAAATTCCAGTCTTGTAATGTATCATATATGGCCGAAGATATTTCATTCCCAGTCCCAAATGATAATTGTGTAACTCCTAATAAATTGTCAGTATCAGGTGCTGTAATAATTACAGAAAGACGATCTACTTTTTCACTTCCTGTTAAACTAGGTAATAATTTCGAGTCCCAATGTACAACAGCAAATTTCAAATTTACATTAATAAATTTAGATTTTATTGCTTCCGATAATTTTTCACGACACTTTTCTCGAGATCTTTTAATTGAAGACCTATTAATAATATACTCACTAGTATTAACATTAAACGATTCAGCTGCAGCAGTGAGTAAATGTACGGTGTCACGATCGCTAATTTTACATTAGTCCAAGGCAGCTGATAAACGATGGCTTACAATTTCTTTACGTGCACGCTTGATTATTGATGGACCAGGTGATTCAGTATCTATAATTACCTCATTTTCAGTGAAATCGTCTTCTGATGAATAATCCCAAGTTTCAACTATAATTTACAAAATTATAATTGAAAATTGCAAGTATTTCAATGAAATATAATCATTACTGATTCCATTTGATTTTTTTCTATTTGCTTGGTTTTCTGTTCTTCTAAAGACACTTTAAGTAACTCGACAGCAGTTAATTTTATATCTTTGCCCATCATACATCCTTGACGTCCTTTTTCACGTTGTTTGATTAAAAAAAGCTTATCTTTATCTATTTTTATAATATTTAATACAATACTGTGTGCGATATCAAATAATCCAGTATTTTTCCTTTGTGTTTCAGTATTTCTATTTTTATTTTGATCTAACTTAACCCATTGATCATAAATTTTTTTTATTTTTTTTTGTACAATTTGATCGATCCTGAATCGGTATACGAGCTTTAATTCAAAAAAATTTGACATTCATCAAAGACAAGGCTTGCACTATCGTGTAATTTTGACAACACGCATATTGTAAAATAAAACACTCAAAATATATTTTTTGGATGGCAATTTACTACCAGTAATCTGGTTCTTCATAACACCAACTAAGAATATTAATTTTCTCGACATAATTAATCTTAAAAAAATATTCAATAGTAAATAAAATATAAACGTTGAAACAAACTTCTGCACTCGACAGTCGACATACACTCGTCAAGTAACAATAAAAAAATAGAAGATAAGCTTATCCTTGTGTAACAGTAATTATGAGTTAAAAATAGAATCCAACCCAAATGACGATAAAGATATTGATATTTTATTATAGGGTACAACACGATTGCGAACGTTTTACCTTTTTTATAACACGATTGCGAACGAATGACGCTTATCAGAGAATTTCATTTTTTTACCCAAAAAACGAACGATTGCGAACGTTTTTATAGGAGTAGTATAAAAAAGACAGTTCTGGAGCTCCTCCCCCTTAAATTTTACATGTAAAAAGCATAGCTCCTCTGTATAGGCAATACGTAGTACACGCTCCTCCGAAACTTGTATGAATTACTTGATATAGGCAACCCGCAGTACAGATCCTCTCAAACTTGTATGAATTACTCAATATAGGCAACCTACAACACATATAAACCTAACCTAACCTAACCGAACCTAACCTACGCGACATATATTTAATCCCTATCATTACCCTCCCCTATCATAAACCCCCCCCCTCCTTAATTTCTCATTATGAAAATATTATTAAAAAAAAAAAACATTTTTTTTTTTTTTTTAGTATATTATACTGTTCTGATTGAAACGACTATACAGCACCTATATGGTTTACATTTACTTCTAAGTTCATTGAAAATGTATGCATGTATGTATGTAATTCTAATAAAATATTAATACACACACTCCCACGCACATACATATACAAACATACATAGGTACACATACTTTTACTTGTAATACTTACATATATAGATATAAAACACATAGGTTAGGTTAGGTTAGGTTTATATGTGTTGTAGGTTGCCTATATTGAGTAATTCATACAAGTTTGAGAGGATCTGTACTGTGGGTTGCCTATATCAAGTAATTCATACACGTTTCGGAGGAGCGTGTACTACGTATTGCCTATACAGAGGAGCTATGCTTTTTACATGTAAAATTTAAGGGGGAGGAGCTCCAGAACTGTCTTTTTTATACTACTTATAGGCTACGTTGCCAAGTTTATATGCATTTTTCAAATTTGAATCTCCATAAATCTGTAGATATTTAAATCGTACCTATCTATCTTATAGCCTGGCGTAATAGCAGAAAGGTCCATTCGCAATCGTATATTACCCGTATTACACACTAGATTATTATTTTATATGAAAAACTAAACTATCTACAATCTACATAATATTATTATATTTAATATTAGATTCGATAACTCATTAAATTAAAATGTTTTCTAAGAACTTAAATGAAATACAAATTGACTAGTTGACCCTATGAAATTTTCTCAAACTATTTTTTTAAAACAAATTAAATTTAAGACAATATTTACGAAAGAATTTAACATATCATCAATCAATCATCAATAATACTTAAATTAATGCTCAAAATTTTTTTTTCAAAACATAATAAATATTTTTTAATTTAAATATTTTCCTATAAAATAATGAATTTTCGGGAAAATGTTTTAAGACATTTCTTATAGAAAATTATAACTTCTGAAATAAAGGTTCTATAGAATTTTACAATAAATTCTATAGATTTCCACTCAAATGCGAAAAACTATTAAACTACCCTATTTAGCCATTTTTCAACACTCTTGAGGGACGTTAAGGGGGTAAGTTATCGAAACCAAATTTGGCCTAATTTTTTTTCTCATGGTAATTAACAAAATGGTGGGTACCTGGATTAAAAATATTGACCTTTTTTTTTTCTTCTTCCATAACTAAGGACCACCTTAATATATATGTATAATTAAATACATATGTACATATGTATATACATAATTTTGAAAATTTACAATAGGAAATGGGGAAATTAAAGTGACGAGGGACCCGCGTCTTGCAATTATCGTGCCTGATCAGGTTAGTTATTAATATACATAATAATTTATTATAAGAAAACAATATAAGAAAAATAAATAAAGGACATGCGTCTTGCGTCGCTTATTACGGGTCTGTATGGGGGGGGGGGACAAGACACATAAGCAAACAATAATATATTTCAATATATTTCACACTGTATACCTATAATAAATAACAATAAATGTAATAATCAATTGTATAAATTTATATAAATAAACATTTTGTCATGTTATTTAATTGGTTTTTATTGTATAGATTATAATGTAGTAAAATTAATTTATGAGGCCTGTGGAAATATATAAATATATAATATTAGATAATTATAGTCATCGGTCACTAATCTGATATGTATAAAATATTAAATAAAATACATACCATGTTTGCTCTGTATGTGGTCGGACGGATTACTTCAACGGATGAAATCTTGTTAGCATTCACCACATGTAAATTTAATTTGTTTATGAGATTTTCAATGCCTCAACATATAACACTTCACAGTGAAAACTTTGTCACAAACACTGCAATTAAACATTTTTACTGATAGGTAATAAACACTGGGTTAAGATCAATATTAGCACGTAGACTACTTGTAAGAGCTTTGTACACGTGCGTGATAGCATAGGAGGGGTGGGGGTAAGGTCGGGAACCTGCGTGGTAGGATGGAAGGAGATGCTCTCATACATGTGCGACAATAGGCTGGGCGGGGTAACTGGATTCCCTGGATTTGCGGGGGCACAAAAGGAACTAAAACATACTACTCGTATCAATTAGTAATTTTTTCCATAACATAAAATTAATTATTAGGTTTACGAGCGCAAAAAAACCGGATGGGCCTCGCACTGCTGTACACTTGGGGGTGAAGTGCGACTATTCATAGGATAGGTCATTATAATGGATTTGTTAAATTTGAATTCAATAATAGGTATCATTGTATACGAAAAACAATTCTGAACGGAATTAATATGTTTGTCTAGAATATAATACAATGTTATTTATAAATATTGTAATAAGTATATTTTATTTTGAAACGAAAAATTTAGAAACATCAAAAATTTAAATTGTCTAAAAATAAGTCAAAATATGTCAAAATACTTTGAAAACTTAACCATGTATAGAGAACGTCAATATAAAGATTTGGTGAAAATTTCAAGTTGTTGCGGTTTTTCGTTTTTGAGTTAGAGAATTTTAAAAAAACCGATATCATTTGTCAGTCTAGAATATTATACATTATATTATATTTTACATGTTTTAATTAATCCAACCCAGCTTTCCAATTTAAAAAAGGTTGGATATTAAAGAGTTAGGAGTTATTATAAGTGTACCATTCAAAAATGTACTCTCGAATAATACATTATTTCATTACGAAGTATAAAAATAGAATTATCAGTGATAATTTTCTATAATTGACAACTTGTTGTACCTATAATTATCGTAAACGCTTATCTATAATATCTCGGAATATCTATTATATATGATATTGTATATTCTAATAAACCGTATGTATTATATTGTAAAATGTAAGTGAATTTTGTTTACTTATTAGTTACTATCTATTGACACTAATACACTATGCAGTATGCAATGCACAGAGCAGCGAGCACACACACATATTTTTAAATTTTGTATTATTACATTGAGTTTTGTACTATCGTTTTTAGATTCTGAACGGAGTGATGGAATCTATTGGTTTTACAATGATGTGTGTTTTTTTTTTTTTTTAAATTTTTTATTTTTTATTTTTTTTTTTGTGTCTGACGACACCTATTTTGGCAGTAAAAATGCTTCGATTTGCTTATGTAGCAACTTTTCTGAAAGGAAAGTGAATGTAGATGGTACTTTGGCTAGTCTAAAATCCAACTTTTCAATACTTTTTAGAAAAAAATCGAAAAAAACAATAAAAAAATTACGAAAAAACAGGAAATTTTACGCAAAATCACGTTTTTACAAATTAAATTTTTTTAAAATGCTCTAACTCAAAAACGAAAAACCGCAACAACTTGAAATATTCACCAAATCTTTGTATTGACGTTTTCTATACATGGTTAAGTTTTCAGACAATTTAAATTTTCGATTTTTTTAAAATTTTTGTTTTTAAACATCTATAAAATTATTGGTTGACCGAAAACTCTTGAAAATTTAGTACAAGGTTCATAATAAGTTAAACTTATCGTAACTAAAAAATATCGGTGATCGGTTTACTCAAATTTTTTTTATAAGCCTTTAATGCTCAAATTTGTATAAAATGAGTAAAAATCACGATAATTTGCAAGTTATTTTGTAGATAAAAATTCATAAAATTTTTTCTGTTCAAAATTTTAACACTAGGTTATCTATAAGCTATTCTTCAAAAATCTTTAAAAAAATATCTACCAGACTTAATTTTGCCATCTCATCAAACATCATATAAATTGCCGCCCGGGTGCTGTAATATTTGATCAGTGGACACTTCAAAACAGTATGAAAACGCAATTATTTGCGTTTCAATTGTATGAACACTCGCGTCGAGTTTACGGAATTATAGAGAACCAAAGTAAAATTCGAAACAATATTTTATTTTATTTATTCTTTTTTTTTTTCTTTTTATATATATAATACGGTGTTTTTTCAACACTTAACAAAAATTATAACTGCAACACGTGAAACGTGAAAGCGACTTTATGCAATCGCCGTCGTCGTGACGGACCGCTTTGCACACGTCCGCGTGCGCGCAGCCGTCGTTGTCGCACCGGCGCGGACTGTCCCTGTTGCGCTGGTAGGAAGTGGTTTCGGGTTCGGCAATGGCCGTTGCCGTGGCATGGGGGGTACTGCACCGGTCGCACGATTGCCGCGGTCCAAAGTCGTGACCGCGATGGTCGCACTTGGTGCAGTCGCGGTGGCGGTGGTGGCCACGCGCCCGTTGGCCCCGGAGACAACGTGTGCCGGTGGCCGAGGCACGGACTTCTGAACCCGGCGTTTCCGATCGAGCAACGTCCGCTGCTGCGACTGCTTGTCCGCGGGCCACTTGGCCCACGCGACGTCGATGCGCACGCCCGTGGCCACGTCCTGGGAACCGTCCAACGCGTACATGGCCGATTGCGCGTCCTCGCGCCGCTCGAAATGTACGAACGCGTAGCTCTTCAAGATTTTCACGCGCTCCACGGTCCCGTACCGACCGAACTTCCGGGCCAGCACTCGCTCATCTAGCACGCCGCCGTACTGCCTGACGTACAGTACGCGCACCTTTGGCATCGTGTCCGCTTTCGGCTGCGGTTTCGGATGCGCCCAGTCCACGATCGTCTTGCACCCGAACAACTTGTGCTGCAACAGCGTCCGCTTAGCGTCCGTGGCCGCGGCCGCCGACCCGTAGTCCAGAAAGCAGAAGCCCCGGTGCGTCGACGGGTTGTCGGAGTTCTTGAAAGTGATCACCCGCATCAGGCGGCCGCGCGTTATGCGACTCACCTCGTCGAATATCTCCTGTGCCGTCTTTACCTTCGGCATGTTGCCCACGAACAGCCTGCACTTGTGGCTGTTGTCCGCAGTGGCCAAAGGTTTAACCGAACGATCCGTCATCGTATTACGTAGTATTGTCGTCGTCGTCGCGGGCGCCGCCTGTACTTTTCGACCGTTGACGGCGAGATTCGACGTGTGCTTGATGGTGTTGTGTCTTCCTTGTTTCTCGGTAGTTTGATTTTTATTCTTCAATATTTTCCCGTCCATAGTGCTTCGATCTCGTGTAAAACGGTTCGACTAATGTTTCCTACTTGTTTTACTCTCGTTGAAACCTCGCAATACGGATTATGTTATATTGATTTTGTATACATAGCCAGCCAGATATTACACAGCACTGTTTGGAATCTGGTAATTTAGTGATTTATTTTTATTTTTTTATTTATCCGTCGTACAGTTTTTTTATTTCGTTTAGACGCATTATTTCTTAAAGGCCAACAGCAAGTAATATTGCATCGACCTACAGATTTAGTCGACTATATTGCTTGGACTTTTTCGTTGCCTAACGTTTCTAATTTGTAGCTTTATAGTTTATTTAACTTTCTGCTTATCTACAATGTTACCTAATATTTAGACTTGGTTATTAAAATACTCTCATTGTCTGCATTTTTAATTGATACATTTCCAGAAATATTCCTGAGTTCCGTAATCGTACACTTTAAACGTTAATAAATATTTTTTATATTTTTCGTCACATACGCATACGTACTCAGCACAGATTGTTATTTCTAGACTTATCTACGGTTTATTTTATGTTCAATAATTTATTTCTACTGGACATAATCTTTATATTTTCAGAAAATTGTAAGCTACTCTTCAAAAATCTTTAAAAAAATTTCTACCGGACTTAGAGGAAAAAATTTTATAACTGTTTGAAATTTAAATATTTACGAAATTGCATAAAATAGCGATTTATTCTCGAACGATTTTAAATATTTGTTATAATTCAATAAGTATAAGTCGCAGATTTTTTAAATTTATACCAGCTGTTAAGATTGGCATTTCCTTTATGTCACATTTTTTCAAAATATTATATTGACTTTTAAGCCACTTATAGGCATTTAAAATATTTGATTTTTTTACATTTTATTTTTATAATCGACGATAAAAAAAATTTGGCTCCTACAAAATACTTAAAAATTTAATAGAAGATTCCACAGAAGTAGTTCTTAATGTCATTCAAAAATTATTAAAATTCATAGGCACAATTTTTTTTATAAGCGTTTGAACTGCGAATATTGACATAAAATTACATGTAAAATATAATATAATGTATAATATTCTAGACTGACAAATGATATCGGTTTTTTTAAAATGCTCTAACTCAAAAACCAAAAATCGCAACAACTTGAAATATTCACCAAATCTTTATATTGATGTTCTCTATACATGGTTAAGTTTTCAATGTATTTTGACATATTTTGACTTATTTATAGACAATTTTTCTAAATTTTTTGTTTCACAATAAAATAAACTTATTACAATATTTATAAATAACAATTTATTATATTCTAGACTAACATATCATCTCCGTTCAGAATCGTTTTTCGTATACAATGATACCTATCATTGAATTCAAATTTAAAAAATCCATTATAATGACCTATCCTATGAAGAGTCACACTTCACCCCAAGTGTACAGCAGAGCGAGGCCCATACGGTTCTTTATTTATAATTAGTAATTACCGTTTGTATTTCTCTCAAATGGGGAATAAAAAAAATTATAAATATGCTTCAAAAAAAACTAAGCTGTCCAAGTCTGTGAAGATGTTGCTGTTGAAAAAACAACAGAAGAATTTAATTAATTCTCCAGAGGAGTAAGTTATTATGTAAATAAGTAATAATTTTTAGAGGTGTGCAAATTAGAGACCTATCGTTAGTTCAATGTTCGGCTGGAAAAAACGATGAAACTAGTTCGGTTTTATACTAGTCTAGAGCACAAAAAAAAAGGTTTCATCTCAGATTTAATTTATATTATATTGTACATATTTAGTTTTATTTGTTTATTTATGTCAATTTGCTTATTAGTTGTTACGTATACTACAATATTATGTTGTATTGAAAAAGTTATATGGAAATATGTATCAAATAAATAAGGACAATATTCGTAATATACATATATCTGTGTGTATGTATTTTTTTATACTATACTAGCTTCTGTGTGCCTCGCTGCGGGTGTAATTCGCTTAATTATTATTAATAGAAATATTAATTAATTAATAATAATTACTTATTAAAAAGTCAAAACATTTTTATGCAGAATTACAATATACCACGGTTACGAATCGTGTGATAATTACTACTTTTGATAACACGTACGGGTGGAAAACTGAGACGCCTTCGGCGTCAACAGCGTTCGCTATCTAGCAGTCACTTTTTGCACAATTTTTTTTTTTAGGATTTTGTATTTATCAAAGTAGTCCACAATGAGTAAGAATTGTAATTTGTAATACTTTACCGTTGAAAATTGGAATCAAAATATTGAATATAACCGTTAAGGGTACCTACATTGTATAATTTATTTAAAGAGCACTAACAATTGTATTTTATTGTAAAAAAGTTTATATATCAACCTAATCGTTTCATTATTAGTACTACAGTACCATATTCTCAATTGACATGTGTCAAACATATATAACCATGTAAAAAAGTAAAACAATCAAACAGCAGAGGGCAATAATAATGATTGAATAGATGGAATAGAATTAAAAAGAGTATTAATATACATATAGATCTTGATATTTCAATTATAGAATAAAATATCTCCTTATGATTATAAAATTATTATAAGAGTCTTCTGCTGTAATAAACCAATAGCATATTGAAGGGAATAAAAGTAAAACATTTTAATATGATTTAAAAATGTATTGCTTTTTAAAAGTTTGGCACAATCAAAAAGTGTATAATATTTAAACATAATTTAATGTTAAGGTACAAATAAAAATATAATACATAAGTAATCCATAAAAGAATACATGAAGACAACGTATAATAACAATATAAATATTTTATGAAAGAATGTGGAAGTTTCTCATAATCAGAGAATATAAGTAAAGTTTACAGAAGAGAAATACATATAAAAATATAATACATAAAAGAATACATGAAGATAATGTACAACAATATAAATAATTTATGAAAGACAGAACACAGAAGAGAAATACATATAAAAATATAATACATAAAAGAATATATGAAGATAATGTACAACAATATAAATAATTTATGAAAGACAGAACACAGAAGTTTCTCATAATCAGAGAATATAAGTAAAGTTTACAGAAGAGAAATACATATAAAAATATAATACATAAAAGAATACATGAAGATAATGTACAACAATATAAACAATTTATGAAAGACAGAACACAGAAGTTTCTCATAATCAGAGAATATAAGCAAAAGTTTACAGAAGAGAAATACATATAAAAATAAATATAACATAACAAACATAACAAAAAATATTTACAGAATCTCACGGTACACCACATTCTTCGTAACTCCATTGGCATCGGTCGGTATATAAACTTTGACGGATTCAGCGTTTCTCACCCTGGAGAACGCCACATACAACTGTCCGTGGCTGAACACGGGAGAAGGCAGGTATATTCCAACGCGGTCGAATGTCTGGCCTTGAGACTTGTTGATGGTCACCGAAAAAGCCAATCGAACTGGGAACTGCATTCGCCGCAACTTGAAGGGTAAGCCGTCAGCTTCGGTAGTGGTCAGCGGAATCCTGGGAATTATGATGTCATCGTCGTGCTCGGTAGCGTTGAGCAGCCTAGCTCTGAAATTCAAACGTCGAAGCTCGACAATTACCATCCTCGTACCGTTGCAAAGTCCTCTTTTGGCGTCCAGGTTTCTGAGCAGCATGACGACAGCGCCCACCTTGAGAGCCAGGTCGTGAAGAGGGAGTCCCGTGGGGTTTAGCGAATGAATGAACTCTATCGGGAAGTCTGCGGCGTCCTCGGGGTCGTCGCACTCTACGGTGTCCGTGCTGATGTAATGCCTGACTTCACCCTCGAGACGATTGCGGAGAATGCCTTCGTTCATCTGACGACAACCCTCGTTGGTAGGGCATAAGATGACCTTGTTCGCAAAGTCGTTGATGTTGGCCAAGTTCATCATTTGAGGGAACACGAAGTCGGCCAATGGAATTTGACACAGGAATCTGCGGGGCACTTGTATCGCGTTCTCGTCGTCGCCGTACCTGTCCACATTACCGTTGCCTAATAGGAGAAGCCACGCTGCAAACTCTCTGTCGCCGTCCGCTCGCATGTTCCGGGTGAGGGAGAACTGTTGCATGACGGGCCACAACTCGTTGGATTTGATGCACGCGCCGACGATGTCACTTCTCGTCCCATGGGAGACGACTGGAAGAATCTGCCTGAAATCACCACCTAAAAGAAAAGGTTTACCTCCAAAAGGAAGATTCGACTGCATGATGTCCTTCAGAAGCCGATCGACAACCGTCAGTTGGAAACCCGGGGACATGGGTGCCTCGTCCCAGACGATGAGCGCAGCGTCGCGAATCCTGTGCGCCATGCGGGACTGCAATCTGATGGTGGAAGTGGACTCGTGCGTGAGCACTCCGAATGGCAAACCGAAGGTGGAGTGAACGGTCCTTCCGCCGTTCAAAAGAGCGGCCGCGATCCCGGTGAACGCCACTGCCAAGACATTCCTGTTTCGGCCGCGCAACACGGACATAAGGCACGAGTACAGCATTGTCTTTCCAGTCCCACCTGGACCGTTGACGAAGAACACCTTGGCGCTCGGACGGGGGTCCAACACCGCGGCCATGACGCGATCGTACACAGCCCTCTGATCGACGTTGAGTTGCTGGAGTAACGCATCGCCCCGCTCCGCTTCATCAATAGCGTCGTACATCATCTCTCGTGGTTCTTCTATCACGTCTGGAACAGGCAAACCAAAATCGGCGAGCGACTTACCGTGGGTTCCGAATAATTGGTTCAAGGCGTTGAGACACGCCGCCCTGGCAGCGCCTTCCGGCCGGTTGCGCGAGAAATCCGACATCAGGTGTTCCTCGACGCCGTTGTACAAATCCAATGGGTTGGTCGGCAAACAGTAGACGCAGATGATTGTGAAGAGGGCCCGAACCTGTCGCGGAGTGTCGTGTTGGCAGGCCTCTGCCAGACAGCGATTCCACGCCGTATCGTCTTCGAGCAACCCCAGTGCCAGCGCGGCCGCTTCGTAGGTGAGATGAAGCACGCCGTCAACAGTCTTCACGTCGGCGAACGAAACACAGCCCCGCCTATGCACGAGTAACAAACGAAGGAAAAAACGATCGCGGTCTAAAGGACTTACGGAATACATTCGACCAATGACTCGGTCTCCAGTGTTTCCCTTTCTTCTAGTCCAGCAGCATGTAGAAGCGTTCCAGCAATAGTGATTGGGCACTTCGTGGTACAGGTATTGTCGAGCCTCTGGATCCGTAGCGTTCAGGCGGAAGTAAGCGGTAAGGGTGGTGTCTCGGTGTCTCGCTCTTTCGACCTGTTGCATAAGCTCACCGGCCCTGAAAAAAACGTTATGCCTACCCTCCAAGTGTACAGCCAGTCGAACGATGACGTGGCTCCTGTTCTGCAAATGGAAAGAGAAGAGTCTCCAGATCGCTTCCGGCGCGCTCACGTATCTAGTGTCGATGAACCTCTGAATTTCATCGTTTGCGCAAACCCGAACCGTGGCCACATCGTGACCTTTGTAGACGTACTTGTACAGGTACATGACGCTTTTAACGGTCGAACACACTTCCACGTTGATATGGGCGTTGTATTTGAGTAGCAAATATGGATTGTACGGCACTACGGAATCGTTAAACAGCTCTCTGTCCCGCACCATAGCTGCGCGGCCGTTGTCTCTTCGTCTGTAGGCAGGATAACCTCCGGCACTCCTGAACTGCGTTTCGTCGTTGAAAGGTTTGGGAAACTCTTTCTGACATTTCCCGTCTACCATGCAGGCGCACGTTGGGTTTTGAATCCCGCAAGGCCCGTGCATCATATTGGTCACCACTATGTCGTACAGTTCTCTCTCGGTGTCCGGGTCGGGTATCTCGGCTCGAATCAGTTGATCTACATCTTCAGCGTCCTTCGGCTTGTACATTTCATGTAAAATCAATAAAATGTGCGCGTGCGGCAATCCCCTCTTTTGGAACTCGACCACGTATACAAAAGCTTCGACCCTGCCGAATATGTGACGCTCGGTTATGTCACGCATGAGATCCTGGAGTTTCAGGTTGAACACCCTGGACACCAAATCCGGTCTGTCAGAAGATGCCACTCTCGGAGGTAGATTCTCCACTATCTCAGGCCACCTAGGGTTACATGTGAAAGTAATGAACAAATCGGGTTTACCAAATTTTCGCACAATCGCCATGGCGTCTTGATAATTTTGTTGCATGCAACGCGGACTGCCTGCGAAAGAAGAGGGCAGTATGACGCGACGGCCAATGGCATGTTGCTGATCCCGCGGAACGTCCTGTACAGCGAGATGATCCATCAGGCCCTGGAAGGATTCGGAGCGCAACTGGTCCTGGTTGTTTCGCAAATATCTCAACCGGCTCGCCTCGACTCTGACATAATGGTCGCACACGTATTGTTGCAACAAAAATCGACCGTTGTGAATGGCACTAAACCGAGCGTTCGGCTCGTTGAGGCCGTCATAACGAACGGCCAAACGATAACACGAATACTCCTTCAGTGAAACGTTTTGATTGACGCGGGTGCGACGCGGTCCTTCGTGCGGCATGTGTGTGGCCCATCCGCTTTCGCCATGGGGAAAGAATAGCGGGTACAGCAAAGGGTCCGTATGACGGCTCGTGGAAGGCATTCGTCGGTGGTTGACGTTGGGATTCGGATTCCTAT
Source organism: Sipha maydis (assembly GCA_034509805.1). Classification (NCBI taxonomy): domain Eukaryota; kingdom Metazoa; phylum Arthropoda; class Insecta; order Hemiptera; family Aphididae; genus Sipha; species Sipha maydis. The sequence continues at coordinate 277,467 of JASXSY010000418.1, forward strand.
CGTAAACAACGAAGTCCACGTTTTCCGGAGGGTCGCCGTCGTTACCGACAAACACTGCGGCGATCTCACGCACGGCCGGCTGGTTGCGGCGTCCCGGGTCTCTGGAATCGCGTACGAAATGCATACTCACAGTCCGAGGCGGTCTCGTCGGATTTTCCGCCGCAGCCAAAATCTGTTCTCTGTTCCACATCTCCGTCATGTGCATGAACATTCGGGCGTACGGGTTGATCTCTCTCAACATGATGTCCAATCTGTCCAAAAGATCCGGTCTACACGCGGAGTTGACGGGGTTTCGAATGCGGCTCTCGGTCGCCAACCGCGTGTCCACGAAGTACAGTTGACAGAACCGTGGGATGACGTCCGGTCCGGCGGCCGCGTCACTGATCAGGTGATACGTTTGGCCGTGCATGACGAATGTTCTGGGTCCTCGTCCCGGTGGTGCCTGGAAGTCTTGCGTGATCAGAGACGCGAACGCCATGGCATTGTTGTACTGACGGACCTCGCTCTGAAAATGCCTGTTCTCCGAGCCGTCTTCGCTGAGCAGTCTCCGCAACGCAAGCGGAACCTCTCCCAACACTCTGTCACCTGTCAACAAAACCTTACCGTCCCTACAACAAATAAAATGTTCACTTACGAAATTTCTCGCGTAGCAGTGAGGACAAACGCGATCCATCGGTCCGATGTGTAAGCGGTCGGGTGCTTGTGCGCCAACTCGGGCGGCGATCAGCTCTTCGACGACTACGATGTTGGCCATCAAATCTTCGTCGTTCCGGTCGTCGACCAGGTCAACGTCGTTCACCGTTTCCTCTTCCACCTCGACGATCCCAAGGTCGATATCATTAACAACGTCTACGATTTCTTCGACCGCTACGTCGACGACATCATAGTTCTGACCGATGTCCATGTCCACTGGGCCGTCGACCATCGCCTGCCCTCCGTCGGCTAAGGCGTTGTTCTGAAGGGAACCGTCAACATCGATGTCGACGTCATCATCACCCGCTACGTCGACTACAACGTAGTTTTGACCGATGTCCATGTCCACCGGAACGTCGACGAACGTCTGTCGATCTTCGCCGCCAACATTGTCCTGTAATAGAAGATTACCTTCGACAACGGCGTGCGGGACCACGTGGACCGCTGCTACTGGTGCATCGGGTAAAACGGCATTTCTCGGTACTGCGTCGCGGTGGAGAACACGTCGAACGGCCGTAAACACGAAGTCGTCACGATCAAAATGTCTCGAACACAGTTTTGACGTCACGAATACTTGGTTTCGATCGATTCCGTAGCGCGAGACAAAATCTAACCATTCGTTCCGAATCGCTTGGTTCATCGTCGGGAATTTATGAAGGGAAATGCCAACGCGGCGGACAGGTCCACATACGACACACGTGGGTGCCATCACAAAAAAAAATTTGAAACTAAAGAAAAAAAATTAGAATTCGACACAAAAAAAAAAAAAACCGACAATCTAAACTGAAAAGTTCCAATTGACGGCACAGCAATAAAGCATTCGAAATGTAATAGAATACAATCAAATGACAGCGCAATAAAAGCGGAAGTACATCCAAGTGCTACGACGTTCATCGAAGCACAGACAAATCTTTTGTCTATGCCACAGACGGCTACGTGCAACGGGAAAACCCACAATTCCTAACGGACCGGATGGCGTCGTTCGACGGTGTAGCCAACACTCGCATAATTCGACAGTTTAGCCAACACTCGCGACGTACATGCAAACAAACGTCACAATTTAATATATATACAGCACTATACAAACATTTTTCAATATATTAATTGTTTGAAACTTGTATGTTATAAAAATTCATATTAAACAACATTGAGTATAGTGTATGAATAAAAACACACTATACATATTAATGACACAGTGTACAACATAGTCATTGTAAAACATACAACAAAATATTAAACTTACTGGGCTTTTTTGTTTTCATTTAATTTTATCCAAGTGTGAGGACAGATACACCATAATACTCTTTTACTAAAACCGAAAAAACACAAATTCAATATATTATATAAGTTAAAAAATGTAATACTCGCCATGTCTTCTTTTTATATCTTAATATATTATCATTAAAGTGAATCACATTGAATTGTTCTTGTGCAGTAAACTAAAAATATTGACAAACGCTATAAGATTCCTACAGTTGAAAAAAATAAATCAATAAATGTATTAATAACCAAGCAATTTTGGTGAATCAGTAAACCTACTTATGTTAAAGCTTAGTTGAATGAAAAAATTAAAAAATGTAATACATACCATGTTTTCTTATTTTGTATATGTGTAATATGTAATTTATTGCATCTTTACCATAAATAGCATTGAATAATTCCTTTCCAGTCCACAAAATATAATGAAAACACCTTACAGCTATACATTAAAGTTATATATTATTAGTTTCTTTTCCTGTGACAAACCAATAGCATATAGAATGGAATAAATAAAAAATTTTAATATGGTTTGAAAACACATAAAGTATTAATATGCATATAGATCATGATATTTCAACTTTAGAATAAAAATCTCTATATGATTATCAAAATATTATAAGTGTCTTCTCCTGTAATAAACCAATTGCATATCGAAGGGAATATAAATAATACATTTTAATATAATTTAAAAACGCATTAAACATGTATAGCTTTAAAAAGTATTGCACAATGAAAAAATGAAATATTTAAACATAATTTAATGTTAAGGTACAATGCGAATATCACAATTTGAATATGCAATATAACATGTTTGATTTCTAATCATCAATCAATATGTAGTAGAACCAACAATAATTAAAGGGTAAAAAAAAAATACATTTAAATATAACAGAAATAACCATTAATATGTAGATAGATCTTGTTGAAAGCGAATACTTAATGATACATTTTATTGCACAACAATGAATCCAGTAAGATAGGGTTTAATTAAATAAACTATACTAAGACAATAATATTATAATATTATATTAAGAGAATAGAAGTGTATTAATAACCAAGCTCTTGGGTACAATAGTACTACAATCATGTTCGAGCATTTCTCAATCCATTACTCTGCAACCCACTATGAGCAAAGTACACAGTATATTTTAATATATTTTAAAAAGACATTTAAAGCATAGTGGAATTAGAGCATTAAAAAATGTGTAATATTGTTAACTTTATTTTATTTTTGTTATTAGCACCAAATTGGAATTTGATTCCAATAAAAAAAGTATAATGAACACATACAACATCATATTTATGATTTACAAAAAAATTAAAACTTACTGGGCTTCCTCATTTTCATGTTATAAAAGTTTTCATTTAATTTTATCCAAGTGTAAGGACTGATGCTCTATAACACTCTTTAACTAAAACCGAAATAATGAACATTCAATTTATAATATGTAGTCGAAGGAATGAGTTAAAAAATGTGTAATACGTACCATGATTTCTTTATTTTGAATAGTATCTCATTAGCATCAATGTCATTCCATTCCAAAAGTATAACGAAAACATACAACAGCTATCTCCCTATATTATTTGGAAAAATATATGAAATCCAATGTGAGTAATCAACATAATTTAAAGACACAATTATTTACATACGTGGTTTTCATTGTTTTTTAGCTGTGCGAGTTTTTCATAATATCATATCAGAAAACATCCGATTAGCTGTCTCCTTATATTACTTTTAGGGAAAACAAATCGAAATCACATATATACCTATGAATAACATATTTATTAAAATTAATAAGCATTTCCAATACATCATAATAGTGATAATAATAGCTGTGATATGTGAACAATATTACCTATGTTGTGTTTGTGTGTTTCAGCAACATTTTGTCAATAATTTGAATTTTTCCTTTGCAGTCAACAAAATATATTGAAAACTTCCTATAGCTCTCTATAATATAAATATATAAAATATAAAAAATTAAATTAAATGTATTTAACATATTTTATTACCATATTTAAAGCAAATAATTGAAAAATAGTATTAAAAATGTAATTCAATTCTGTTTTCATATTTCTATATTATCAAAAAGTAACACCAAGTGTTAAGATTAAAACTATAAGATTCTTCTCCTACATCATATTATAAAAACACATTCAACGCATTTAGAAAATGTAATACATACCATGTTTTCATATTTTTATATCTGAGGGTCTCTTCAATAGTATCATTACAGTCATAAAGTGCAGTCATTGGCATTGAATTATAGCATATTAAGCATATATTATTATTAGATTATAATATGCATAGTACACAACAAAGCTCTCTTCCTATAATTTTTGATAGAATAATTCCAAATTAATAATGTATTTAAAATATTTTAATAACACATTTAGAGTGTAGTTGAATAATAATACAATCTAAAAATGTAATACATACCATATCTACATGTTTTTAAAAGTGTCATTTCGTTCACATTCCTTTCCAGTCAACAAAGTATACCGACAAATACTTTCAGATTCTCCACCTACATTTGAAAGAAATTAATAATAATCAAGTATTATTATCAAATAATCAATCAAATCTCCGATTATGGTATCCATGTTTGATTACCCTTTAACCTACTGTTAGCAATGAAAACAATAATTTAACATTGTTTAAAGCCACAGTTAAAGCTTAGAATAAGTTGAAAAAATGTAATACGTACCATTTTATTTTGAATAGTATCATAAGCACCAATGACATTGAATTCCATTCAATTCCGATAAAAAAAGTATAACGAAAACACAGCTAAACTAAATTTATTTGGAAACATAATAATTATAAGGCACATGCCAGGTTTTCATTGTTTTTAATGTAGCTTTAATGTAATTTGGTGTGATTATATAACAAAAACAATTAGAAATCACATATAAATTTGTTAAAACTTAAACGAATAAAAAAAAAGTTGAAACTTTAACGGAAAAAAAAAAAAACAAATCTACCCGATGGCGTCTAATCAATCAAATCTCCGATTATGGTACCCATGTTTGATTACCCGTTTACCTAAATTAAGTATGAAAACAATCATTTAACGTTGTTTAAAGACACAATAAAAGCTTAGTTAAAGTTGAATGTATTACGTACCATTTTATTTTGAACAGTATCATTAGCACCAATGACTTTGAATTCCATTCCAATAAGAAAAGTATAATGAAAACATACGGCCATTTGTAAATATAAATCTTATCAAAGTTAACGTAATAATTTTAAAGCACAATTAAAAACGTACCAGGTCTTCATTGCTTTTATATAACGAAAACAAATAGAAATCACATAAAAATTTGTTAAAACTTAGACGAAAAAAAAAAAAGTTGACTTTAACGAAAAAAAAAAAAAAAAGAATTTCGAATGATTCCGATGGCATCGTTGGTCGGCGGCTGTACAATTCAACGGCGGCAGTGCAACAAACGTCGAACCGTACGGGCAGGGTTCGAACCGGGTACCTACAGATCCTATCGCCTAACGCCTAATGCCTACCTACCTAACGGTCGAGTTGAAAATCATGGCGAAAATCGGGACACTTAAACGGTGTGGCGGACGCGAAAAGGTAGATAAGGTAAGCGGACGACCGCGGAATAGTGACGTCACGCGGGGCGAAACGTCACGGAGGAGCGAGGGAAACAGGTACCGATCGCCGCGATTGGCTAGGTGCTTAGAACGATATATATATGGGTTTTTCATCCGGTCGAATCGGGAAAACGGCTCGTCGGAAAATTCAAAGGACGGCCGTAATGGATAGAGGAGGAAAAAGGCAACGGGATGGGACCGAAGAAAAAGGGAAAAAGCTCCCGGGGAATAAAAAAAACCGTCCACCAATGAGAACGCTCAGAAATTTTTTTATATAATAGAAGAAGAAGACTGCATTGAGTGCATGAAGTTACGAGCCCTGGTTATTACCAATAATTATTATGATACGTGTACTGATATTATTATATTATTGTGCTTATTCGCTTGACTGGTCAAAGAAACGTATCACCAGTAATGTTTATTTGTTAGTTAAATTAAGTAACAAAATTATTGTATAGTATGATTTGCACACGTTCCTGTAGTTTGGAGTATAATTAATAAGGTCATAGGCTGACTATTTTTCTTTATTCATTGGTTCTGCGTTAGTAGGTGACAATATATTAAAATCTGGCTCGTCACTTGAGTCATGCAATGTTTCTAAAACAATAAGCACACAGTTTTATAGAAATTAAAAGAGTCAAAATTAAATAAATATCGATAAAAAATAGCAGCTTTACAATTGTATATATTATATAATAATAAGTTGGCTTGAATGAATTTTGTCGTCAACTGTCATTAAGAAGTTATTTTCGCAAATATTTCAGTAAACAAAAAACTATTTGTTAATATTTAATTTGTTATAATTGTTATTATTCTAATAAACTATTAGACATTATTTATTATTAAGAAATTGTTCGGGAATGTACAAAGAGCATACCATAATAGAAGTAAATATTATATTATAGCCTAAAACTGATTTCTAACTGAAAAAATAAAATTTTTGGTATTTTTTAGATGGATGATCTGGAAATTGTACCAAAACGTGATTTATGTTATAGAACGTCTTCAAAAAAGACAAATTGTATGATATTTATGTTAATATTACTATGTTTTTGTATATTAACAACAGAAAGTGCTGTAATAAGAAAACAAGTAAGTTGATTGTTATATTTTGCATAAGACTAAGGGCCGTTTTTAAAACTGACACGGTAGCTCTACACAACCGTTGGCGTTTCAACGTGGCTTTCTGCATGATGTATACATGTTTTACCGTTCCTAATCTGATTCAGCGCGATAGGCTTCGTAATTTTTATACAAACACTTAAAACAAATATAATATTAAATGTTACCTACATACATTCTTTTACTATCAAGATTTATAGTTATGAATCCAAAAAATTAACAATAAATACATATTTCTGTTATTATTAATATGTTCATCACATTATATTATAGACATATTACATAGTCATAACTCATAATATAAGTATCAGTAATAATAATATAAGTAACATATTTTTAATCAGGCTGAATACGTGTTATATACAGCGTTGTGAATTATAAAATGTGCTGTTAAGTTATCTCGTAATGTTTCTTTCGACTCAAGCTGATGGTATCAATATTAATAGTTATGGCTATTTAGGCATAGTAGGTAGTATAGGTATTACTATGTGTAGTAGTATTTTATCTTAAAAGTTTATAACGATTATGGTAGCAACTATTAGTGTGCACAGGGTAACTTTCAAAATCGTCTGTAAAATGTACCCAAATAAGATAAAATTGTAAATATCGGTTAAGCTGCGGCCCCACTGGGAGCGATTTGCGTTTTTACGATAGCGTGTAACGATTTTGCGTTTTAGCGATTTTAACAAAAGTATGTAACTCATATATAGTGGCCCCACTGAGCGCGTGCCGCGTGTCGCGTGTAGCTTTACACGCGCGGTAATCGCTGAAAGAACAAAATAGTTTGATATTCGGCGATTAATCGCAGAAACGCTCGAATCGCAGAATCGCAGAATCGCTCCCAGTGGGGCCGCACCTTTAATGTTTTCACAACGTTCTATGTGACATAAATACCTATTTAGTGTGGTAATTTTAATTTACATATATTGTTAAATGTGGATGCCTAATTATTAGATACTTCATTAAAGTAAAAATGGATGTAAGTCAAATTTTTAAGTTTGATACATCTTGTGTTGTTTTAAATAGTGATGTCAAAACTTGTGAACATTTCCGCCTCGCGCTGAATCAGATAAGAATCGTTAAAAACATGTATACATCATGCAGAAAGGTTTTGGCTTCGCCCCCCGCGCTGAAACGTACTAAGATTGGGAAATAGGTTCTTTACCGGTCTTGGTACGCAATTACGCAATATCCGGTAAAGTGATGATTAAATATTTTTGTGATTTTAACTTAACTTTAATTTTTTTTTTTTTCCTGGTCCAACCTACTGGCCCACTCATTTAAATAGACATCCAGACATATTTGGACCAAACTGCCAAATCACTTAACCACTTTAGCAAATAATATATGCGACCTCTCAAGTGATCATTCACCTGTTATATTAACATAAGGAGGTAACCCAGTCCATAACATTAGACCTTCACTAACCAATAAACTGGACTAAATTTAAAAATCACGTAGACAATAATATGAATTTAAATATATCCCTGAAAACTTGCAATGAAATTGAATATGCTGCTTTGGTAAAAAACATTCAACAATCAGCAAATATTAGTTCTTACCTGAATAAAAATCAAACTACCAATAAAAATAATAGATTACCTTGCAACGTTCAACAATTAATAGCACTAAAGCGCAGAATCAGAGCTCGCTGGCAACAATACAGATATCCCAGTCTCAAACAATAACTTAATCAAACAACAAATTTACTAAAAAATAAAATAAAACAACTCAAGTCAGAGGAATATCAATCACACCTAAACAATCTTAATCCTCAAAACGGCTCTCTATGGAAAGCAATAAAAAATTTAACAAAAACTAGAGAATACATCCCACCACTTCGACTTACTGACGGCACATATAGTGTAACCGATAAACAGAAGGCTGACACTTTCGCTAATCAGCTCCATAAAATTTTTAAACCACACCAAGATATCGTCGACAATAATACCCACCTCAACGATATATACAACTTTCTTGACAGTCCCCTACCAATGTCATTACCAGCAAAACCAATTTCGCCATGCGAAATTGAATATACCTTAATAAAATTGTCTGCTTATAAATCCCCCGGAAACGATCTCATTACTAATAAGATATTAAAAAATCTCCCCAAAAAATGTATAATCTATCTAACATATATTTATAATGGAATGTTAAGATTATCATATTTTCCCTCGATATGGAAATCCGCAATAATAATTTTTATCCACAAGTCTGGGAAGCTAAAACACATACCTACCTCATACAGACCAATTAGTCTACTCCCTACACTCGGAAAACTATTTGAAAAACTTTTGCTCAAAAGAATTCGACCAATAATGTTAAAAAGAGGTATCATCCCAAATATCCAATTCGGTTTTCGTCCAAAACATTCAACCATCCATCAAATTCATCGCTTAACTGATTCAATAGCTTCAGCTCTCGAAAAAAAACAATATTGCACAGCCCTATTCCTTGACATAGAACAAGCTTTTGACCGAGTTTGGCATGCGGGTTTATTATTTAAACTCAAAAAAATATTTCCGGCACCGTAATTTCTACTACTCAAATCATACTTAAAAGACAGAACTTTTCAAGTACGCCAAGGTAATGATAACTCTGGCTCTTTTGATATCAATGCAGGGGTTCCTCAAGGCAGCGATCTATCCCCGGATTTATATAATATATATACTTCTGACATACCCACCGACCCAAATACGATACTAGCAACCTATGCCGACGACACTGCTATTCTATCCATCAACAAAAATCCCATCACTGCTTCTAAAAACTCACAAAATCATACTTCTAAAATCAAAACTTGGTCAAAAAAATGGAAAACGAAAATAAATGAAAACAAATCTGCCCATATTACATTTACCTTAAAAAAAGACCACTGCCCCAATATTACTGTCAACAATAAAGTCATACCATCATCTAATCAAATAAAATACTTAGGTTTAACATTAGACAAGCGCCTCACATGGGTACCCCATTTAAAACTTAAAAGACAAGCAGCAAACATAAGACTACACAAACTTCGTCCACTGTTAAAATCCAAACTAAGCCTAAAAACAAAATTATTAATTTTTAAGACAGTAAGAAGACCCATTTGGTCTTACGGAATCCAAATTTGGGGACCAACTAAACCTTCCAACATTCGTCCAATACAAGCCCATCAGAACATCACTCTTCGTACAATTACAGGCGCACCATGGTACATAAGCAATGCTGCGCTTAACAAAGACCTCAACATCGCAACAGTTAAAGAACTAGCTACCTCTCACTACAAAAGATTCCATTCCAAACTCGACTCCCACACAAATTCTCTTATAAAAAATATGTCCTCACACAAAAACCCGAAAAGACGATTAAAAAGGAATTGGTCTCGTGACCTATTATAATAAATTGTTAAATTTCAAATTATGAGGGTGTTGCCAATGGGCCTCTTCCCCAATCATTTCATTCACGCCATTGCTATACATAATTTTTATCATATTTACTTATGGTTTTTGTTTTGTTTGTACAGATTGTAAATTCTCTTTTAATCAAAAATAAAAAAAAATAAATTAATTTTTTATACTTTAAAGGAACCAAAGTGGAACCAAATCCCATGTGAATTTAATAACTTAACCAAGTTCACTTTGTTTGAAATCATTAATGAAATGGAAAAAATGAACATTTCACTCGATTCTAATTATGATATATTAACACGTGATGTATCAGAAATTTCAAACCCTGTAGATGCAGTATCTTTTTTGTATAGCATCATGCGGAATATTGGGGGTAAAATATTCAAAAAACAAAAATCAGAATCACCTGCAAGTATTCATATTGTTAATAGCACATTAAATGTTATTAACAATACTGTTAATATTTTAAAGGAACCAAAGAAAATCCAAAATGAATTTAATGATTCAATAAAGTTCACTTTATGTGATATAATAAATGAAATTCAAAAAATGAACATTTCAGTGGATTATAATCATGAAATAAGAAAACGTGATCTATCAAACATTTTAAACCCTGTAGATGCAGCATCTTTTTTGTTTAGCATCGTGCGGAATATTGCGGGTAAAATATTCAAAAAACAAAAATCAGAATTACCTGCTAGTATTCATATTGTTAACAACATTACTAATACTGGTAACATTATTATTAATAACTATCAATTACGTTGCGATCATTCAAATGTGAACGAAACAAAATCATAATTGATATGAAAGATATTGAAATATATTGCTGTTTGCTTATGTGTCTTGTCTCCCCCCCCCTACAGGCGGGTACACACGAGCGCGCCGAACCTGCAATGCAACGTTGCACGCGCGGCGCGAAGTAATTTTTAGGCTGGATTTAGTGCTCGACCGACGGTCAGCGTGTACTGTGCACGCTGATGGTACGCGCTGATCATCACCAAGCGTTTAGTGCTTAGCCGACGGCAAATTCGGTCGGTTATAACATAAAATTGTAATAAGAAAAAAATGTCATGTACACATTTGTGTACGCCCATACGGTCGGTCGTCGTCAGTGTGGAACTAAACGCTTGTATTTACTGAAATAACCTGTTGATCGACCGACGTACGCCCAACGGACGCGCTCGACCGACGGTTCTCGTCAGCGCGACGTAGCTGTACGCGCGTAGCAATTTATCAGCGCTGCACTGTAGTTGGTCATATGCATATATTGATATAGCTACGTTCGACCGACGTCAGCGCTGAGCGTCGGTCGAGCACTAAATCCAGCCTTAATTCACAATATCAGACACGATAATTGAGGCGTTGCAAGACGCGGGTCCCTCGTCATTTTAATTTCCCCATTTCCTTTTGTAAATTTTCCAAATTATGTATATACATATGTACATATGTATATAATTATGTATATATATATATATATATATATATATATATATATATATATATATATATATATATATATTAGGGTGGTCCTTAGTTATGGGAGAAGAAAAAAAAGGTCAATATTTTTAACCCACCATTTTGATTATTACCTTAAAAAAAAAATTAGGCCAAATTTGGTTTCGATAACTCAACTCCTTCACGTCCTTCAAGATGGTTGAAAAATGGCCAAATAGGGTAGTTTATTAGTTTTTCGCATTTGAATGGAACTCTATAAAATGTATCGTAAAATACTATGGAACCTTTATTTTAGAAATTATAATTTTCTATAAGAAATGTCTTATTACATTTTCCCGAAAATTCATTATTTTCCAGGGAAATATATAAATAAAAAATATTTATTATGTTTCAAAAAATGTTTTATAGTTATTTAAATATTATTAATGAATGGTTGAAACTATGATACATTTTTTTTTTAAATTTATGGTATAAAATTTAATTTTTTACAAAAGAAGTGATTAGTACACATTTTATTGGTCAACTAGTTTTAAATCTTACTTAAGTACTTATAAAAATATAGTTGGTAAAAATTCGTAATTTTATAAAAATTCCAAAGAAAGTATTTAATATTTAAAAAGCTTATTTAAATTGTATATTCTCCTTTCAAAAGGTTACGACTACATCCTGGGCACTGCTTCCTATAATCTTGGACAGTCTATAATTATAAAAAAAGTTACGAAATTGTTATAAATTGTGTAAAATCGACTAATTCTTTTAACAATTATATATCATTAATTGGAGCTGCAATCGGATCTGGAGAACAAATCCATGACTCTACATAGCATGTTATAATAAAACAACATATTTCTTGTAAACTTCTTTTTTCTAATGGAGTAAGTTTAAGGTCCTTTCACACATATCCGATCCGGGTCCGTTCCGAGTCCAATCCGTCAAAGCATCCGTTTACTCGGAAATATAAACTTACTGTTTTCCAATGCATATGTTCACACATGTCCGATCCGAGCTTTCCGAGCTCTATCCGACTAAAAAATATTGTCAGTGACCGATTTTCGTCCGATTTTTCGTCTGAGCTCGGTCGGTTTTTGACGGAATAATGTCGGATCGGACATGTATGAACACGTTTCGACTGGTGTGTTCAGCATACTACGAAATCTATTATTGTTATTATGTTATTATTGTTATCTATTATTATTATTATTGGCTGTTTCATTCGACAACAGCATATGAACTGTTTAAAAATAAGTAAAATGATGGACTCGACTCGGAACGCTAAAAATCGGACTCGGAACGGACCCGGATCGGATATGTGTGAAAGGACCTTTAAACTGCTCACAGAACAACAACATTTTAAGATTGAATACCTTTTGCCATCCATCAGGCTAAATGGTATGCCCCCGGGGGTCGAAAACGTATACCATGTGGAGGTATTTTTCCCAAAAAAATGATGACAAGCTCTATAAATCCTTTATAGTCATCTCTCGGAAAAGATTCATTAATTTTTTTCGTACAAAATAATAAAACATCATCAACTACATTTTTTAAAACTTCAAATACTTCAGGATACACTGAAATTATTAGTATCTAAGTTTGCCCAGTTGTTTTGAAATCGTCTAAATAATGGAATATCAGGTCCAGACATAACCGAAAGTTTTGATGTGATAAAAACAGCTTGTAAAACAATTTCCAATATATGGTGGTGACAAGCAAAAAAAAAGAATATTTCGATTCAACTTTTGTTCAAGAAGTATGCATGCACTGTTTAAACGGCCACTATTTGATGCTGTAGTGTCAAAAACAAAAGCCTCTACTTGATCTAATAAATTCCAGTCTTGTAATGTATCATATATGGCCGAAGATATTTCATTCCCAGTCCCAAATGATAATTGTGTAACTCCTAATAAATTGTCAGTATCAGGTGCTGTAATAATTACAGAAAGACGATCTACTTTTTCACTTCCTGTTAAACTAGGTAATAATTTCGAGTCCCAATGTACAACAGCAAATTTCAAATTTACATTAATAAATTTAGATTTTATTGCTTCCGATAATTTTTCACGACACTTTTCTCGAGATCTTTTAATTGAAGACCTATTAATAATATACTCACTAGTATTAACATTAAACGATTCAGCTGCAGCAGTGAGTAAATGTACGGTGTCACGATCGCTAATTTTACATTAGTCCAAGGCAGCTGATAAACGATGGCTTACAATTTCTTTACGTGCACGCTTGATTATTGATGGACCAGGTGATTCAGTATCTATAATTACCTCATTTTCAGTGAAATCGTCTTCTGATGAATAATCCCAAGTTTCAACTATAATTTACAAAATTATAATTGAAAATTGCAAGTATTTCAATGAAATATAATCATTACTGATTCCATTTGATTTTTTTCTATTTGCTTGGTTTTCTGTTCTTCTAAAGACACTTTAAGTAACTCGACAGCAGTTAATTTTATATCTTTGCCCATCATACATCCTTGACGTCCTTTTTCACGTTGTTTGATTAAAAAAAGCTTATCTTTATCTATTTTTATAATATTTAATACAATACTGTGTGCGATATCAAATAATCCAGTATTTTTCCTTTGTGTTTCAGTATTTCTATTTTTATTTTGATCTAACTTAACCCATTGATCATAAATTTTTTTTATTTTTTTTTGTACAATTTGATCGATCCTGAATCGGTATACGAGCTTTAATTCAAAAAAATTTGACATTCATCAAAGACAAGGCTTGCACTATCGTGTAATTTTGACAACACGCATATTGTAAAATAAAACACTCAAAATATATTTTTTGGATGGCAATTTACTACCAGTAATCTGGTTCTTCATAACACCAACTAAGAATATTAATTTTCTCGACATAATTAATCTTAAAAAAATATTCAATAGTAAATAAAATATAAACGTTGAAACAAACTTCTGCACTCGACAGTCGACATACACTCGTCAAGTAACAATAAAAAAATAGAAGATAAGCTTATCCTTGTGTAACAGTAATTATGAGTTAAAAATAGAATCCAACCCAAATGACGATAAAGATATTGATATTTTATTATAGGGTACAACACGATTGCGAACGTTTTACCTTTTTTATAACACGATTGCGAACGAATGACGCTTATCAGAGAATTTCATTTTTTTACCCAAAAAACGAACGATTGCGAACGTTTTTATAGGAGTAGTATAAAAAAGACAGTTCTGGAGCTCCTCCCCCTTAAATTTTACATGTAAAAAGCATAGCTCCTCTGTATAGGCAATACGTAGTACACGCTCCTCCGAAACTTGTATGAATTACTTGATATAGGCAACCCGCAGTACAGATCCTCTCAAACTTGTATGAATTACTCAATATAGGCAACCTACAACACATATAAACCTAACCTAACCTAACCGAACCTAACCTACGCGACATATATTTAATCCCTATCATTACCCTCCCCTATCATAAACCCCCCCCCTCCTTAATTTCTCATTATGAAAATATTATTAAAAAAAAAAAACATTTTTTTTTTTTTTTTAGTATATTATACTGTTCTGATTGAAACGACTATACAGCACCTATATGGTTTACATTTACTTCTAAGTTCATTGAAAATGTATGCATGTATGTATGTAATTCTAATAAAATATTAATACACACACTCCCACGCACATACATATACAAACATACATAGGTACACATACTTTTACTTGTAATACTTACATATATAGATATAAAACACATAGGTTAGGTTAGGTTAGGTTTATATGTGTTGTAGGTTGCCTATATTGAGTAATTCATACAAGTTTGAGAGGATCTGTACTGTGGGTTGCCTATATCAAGTAATTCATACACGTTTCGGAGGAGCGTGTACTACGTATTGCCTATACAGAGGAGCTATGCTTTTTACATGTAAAATTTAAGGGGGAGGAGCTCCAGAACTGTCTTTTTTATACTACTTATAGGCTACGTTGCCAAGTTTATATGCATTTTTCAAATTTGAATCTCCATAAATCTGTAGATATTTAAATCGTACCTATCTATCTTATAGCCTGGCGTAATAGCAGAAAGGTCCATTCGCAATCGTATATTACCCGTATTACACACTAGATTATTATTTTATATGAAAAACTAAACTATCTACAATCTACATAATATTATTATATTTAATATTAGATTCGATAACTCATTAAATTAAAATGTTTTCTAAGAACTTAAATGAAATACAAATTGACTAGTTGACCCTATGAAATTTTCTCAAACTATTTTTTTAAAACAAATTAAATTTAAGACAATATTTACGAAAGAATTTAACATATCATCAATCAATCATCAATAATACTTAAATTAATGCTCAAAATTTTTTTTTCAAAACATAATAAATATTTTTTAATTTAAATATTTTCCTATAAAATAATGAATTTTCGGGAAAATGTTTTAAGACATTTCTTATAGAAAATTATAACTTCTGAAATAAAGGTTCTATAGAATTTTACAATAAATTCTATAGATTTCCACTCAAATGCGAAAAACTATTAAACTACCCTATTTAGCCATTTTTCAACACTCTTGAGGGACGTTAAGGGGGTAAGTTATCGAAACCAAATTTGGCCTAATTTTTTTTCTCATGGTAATTAACAAAATGGTGGGTACCTGGATTAAAAATATTGACCTTTTTTTTTTCTTCTTCCATAACTAAGGACCACCTTAATATATATGTATAATTAAATACATATGTACATATGTATATACATAATTTTGAAAATTTACAATAGGAAATGGGGAAATTAAAGTGACGAGGGACCCGCGTCTTGCAATTATCGTGCCTGATCAGGTTAGTTATTAATATACATAATAATTTATTATAAGAAAACAATATAAGAAAAATAAATAAAGGACATGCGTCTTGCGTCGCTTATTACGGGTCTGTATGGGGGGGGGGGACAAGACACATAAGCAAACAATAATATATTTCAATATATTTCACACTGTATACCTATAATAAATAACAATAAATGTAATAATCAATTGTATAAATTTATATAAATAAACATTTTGTCATGTTATTTAATTGGTTTTTATTGTATAGATTATAATGTAGTAAAATTAATTTATGAGGCCTGTGGAAATATATAAATATATAATATTAGATAATTATAGTCATCGGTCACTAATCTGATATGTATAAAATATTAAATAAAATACATACCATGTTTGCTCTGTATGTGGTCGGACGGATTACTTCAACGGATGAAATCTTGTTAGCATTCACCACATGTAAATTTAATTTGTTTATGAGATTTTCAATGCCTCAACATATAACACTTCACAGTGAAAACTTTGTCACAAACACTGCAATTAAACATTTTTACTGATAGGTAATAAACACTGGGTTAAGATCAATATTAGCACGTAGACTACTTGTAAGAGCTTTGTACACGTGCGTGATAGCATAGGAGGGGTGGGGGTAAGGTCGGGAACCTGCGTGGTAGGATGGAAGGAGATGCTCTCATACATGTGCGACAATAGGCTGGGCGGGGTAACTGGATTCCCTGGATTTGCGGGGGCACAAAAGGAACTAAAACATACTACTCGTATCAATTAGTAATTTTTTCCATAACATAAAATTAATTATTAGGTTTACGAGCGCAAAAAAACCGGATGGGCCTCGCACTGCTGTACACTTGGGGGTGAAGTGCGACTATTCATAGGATAGGTCATTATAATGGATTTGTTAAATTTGAATTCAATAATAGGTATCATTGTATACGAAAAACAATTCTGAACGGAATTAATATGTTTGTCTAGAATATAATACAATGTTATTTATAAATATTGTAATAAGTATATTTTATTTTGAAACGAAAAATTTAGAAACATCAAAAATTTAAATTGTCTAAAAATAAGTCAAAATATGTCAAAATACTTTGAAAACTTAACCATGTATAGAGAACGTCAATATAAAGATTTGGTGAAAATTTCAAGTTGTTGCGGTTTTTCGTTTTTGAGTTAGAGAATTTTAAAAAAACCGATATCATTTGTCAGTCTAGAATATTATACATTATATTATATTTTACATGTTTTAATTAATCCAACCCAGCTTTCCAATTTAAAAAAGGTTGGATATTAAAGAGTTAGGAGTTATTATAAGTGTACCATTCAAAAATGTACTCTCGAATAATACATTATTTCATTACGAAGTATAAAAATAGAATTATCAGTGATAATTTTCTATAATTGACAACTTGTTGTACCTATAATTATCGTAAACGCTTATCTATAATATCTCGGAATATCTATTATATATGATATTGTATATTCTAATAAACCGTATGTATTATATTGTAAAATGTAAGTGAATTTTGTTTACTTATTAGTTACTATCTATTGACACTAATACACTATGCAGTATGCAATGCACAGAGCAGCGAGCACACACACATATTTTTAAATTTTGTATTATTACATTGAGTTTTGTACTATCGTTTTTAGATTCTGAACGGAGTGATGGAATCTATTGGTTTTACAATGATGTGTGTTTTTTTTTTTTTTTAAATTTTTTATTTTTTATTTTTTTTTTTGTGTCTGACGACACCTATTTTGGCAGTAAAAATGCTTCGATTTGCTTATGTAGCAACTTTTCTGAAAGGAAAGTGAATGTAGATGGTACTTTGGCTAGTCTAAAATCCAACTTTTCAATACTTTTTAGAAAAAAATCGAAAAAAACAATAAAAAAATTACGAAAAAACAGGAAATTTTACGCAAAATCACGTTTTTACAAATTAAATTTTTTTAAAATGCTCTAACTCAAAAACGAAAAACCGCAACAACTTGAAATATTCACCAAATCTTTGTATTGACGTTTTCTATACATGGTTAAGTTTTCAGACAATTTAAATTTTCGATTTTTTTAAAATTTTTGTTTTTAAACATCTATAAAATTATTGGTTGACCGAAAACTCTTGAAAATTTAGTACAAGGTTCATAATAAGTTAAACTTATCGTAACTAAAAAATATCGGTGATCGGTTTACTCAAATTTTTTTTATAAGCCTTTAATGCTCAAATTTGTATAAAATGAGTAAAAATCACGATAATTTGCAAGTTATTTTGTAGATAAAAATTCATAAAATTTTTTCTGTTCAAAATTTTAACACTAGGTTATCTATAAGCTATTCTTCAAAAATCTTTAAAAAAATATCTACCAGACTTAATTTTGCCATCTCATCAAACATCATATAAATTGCCGCCCGGGTGCTGTAATATTTGATCAGTGGACACTTCAAAACAGTATGAAAACGCAATTATTTGCGTTTCAATTGTATGAACACTCGCGTCGAGTTTACGGAATTATAGAGAACCAAAGTAAAATTCGAAACAATATTTTATTTTATTTATTCTTTTTTTTTTTCTTTTTATATATATAATACGGTGTTTTTTCAACACTTAACAAAAATTATAACTGCAACACGTGAAACGTGAAAGCGACTTTATGCAATCGCCGTCGTCGTGACGGACCGCTTTGCACACGTCCGCGTGCGCGCAGCCGTCGTTGTCGCACCGGCGCGGACTGTCCCTGTTGCGCTGGTAGGAAGTGGTTTCGGGTTCGGCAATGGCCGTTGCCGTGGCATGGGGGGTACTGCACCGGTCGCACGATTGCCGCGGTCCAAAGTCGTGACCGCGATGGTCGCACTTGGTGCAGTCGCGGTGGCGGTGGTGGCCACGCGCCCGTTGGCCCCGGAGACAACGTGTGCCGGTGGCCGAGGCACGGACTTCTGAACCCGGCGTTTCCGATCGAGCAACGTCCGCTGCTGCGACTGCTTGTCCGCGGGCCACTTGGCCCACGCGACGTCGATGCGCACGCCCGTGGCCACGTCCTGGGAACCGTCCAACGCGTACATGGCCGATTGCGCGTCCTCGCGCCGCTCGAAATGTACGAACGCGTAGCTCTTCAAGATTTTCACGCGCTCCACGGTCCCGTACCGACCGAACTTCCGGGCCAGCACTCGCTCATCTAGCACGCCGCCGTACTGCCTGACGTACAGTACGCGCACCTTTGGCATCGTGTCCGCTTTCGGCTGCGGTTTCGGATGCGCCCAGTCCACGATCGTCTTGCACCCGAACAACTTGTGCTGCAACAGCGTCCGCTTAGCGTCCGTGGCCGCGGCCGCCGACCCGTAGTCCAGAAAGCAGAAGCCCCGGTGCGTCGACGGGTTGTCGGAGTTCTTGAAAGTGATCACCCGCATCAGGCGGCCGCGCGTTATGCGACTCACCTCGTCGAATATCTCCTGTGCCGTCTTTACCTTCGGCATGTTGCCCACGAACAGCCTGCACTTGTGGCTGTTGTCCGCAGTGGCCAAAGGTTTAACCGAACGATCCGTCATCGTATTACGTAGTATTGTCGTCGTCGTCGCGGGCGCCGCCTGTACTTTTCGACCGTTGACGGCGAGATTCGACGTGTGCTTGATGGTGTTGTGTCTTCCTTGTTTCTCGGTAGTTTGATTTTTATTCTTCAATATTTTCCCGTCCATAGTGCTTCGATCTCGTGTAAAACGGTTCGACTAATGTTTCCTACTTGTTTTACTCTCGTTGAAACCTCGCAATACGGATTATGTTATATTGATTTTGTATACATAGCCAGCCAGATATTACACAGCACTGTTTGGAATCTGGTAATTTAGTGATTTATTTTTATTTTTTTATTTATCCGTCGTACAGTTTTTTTATTTCGTTTAGACGCATTATTTCTTAAAGGCCAACAGCAAGTAATATTGCATCGACCTACAGATTTAGTCGACTATATTGCTTGGACTTTTTCGTTGCCTAACGTTTCTAATTTGTAGCTTTATAGTTTATTTAACTTTCTGCTTATCTACAATGTTACCTAATATTTAGACTTGGTTATTAAAATACTCTCATTGTCTGCATTTTTAATTGATACATTTCCAGAAATATTCCTGAGTTCCGTAATCGTACACTTTAAACGTTAATAAATATTTTTTATATTTTTCGTCACATACGCATACGTACTCAGCACAGATTGTTATTTCTAGACTTATCTACGGTTTATTTTATGTTCAATAATTTATTTCTACTGGACATAATCTTTATATTTTCAGAAAATTGTAAGCTACTCTTCAAAAATCTTTAAAAAAATTTCTACCGGACTTAGAGGAAAAAATTTTATAACTGTTTGAAATTTAAATATTTACGAAATTGCATAAAATAGCGATTTATTCTTGAACGATTTTAAATATTTGTTATAATTCAATAAGTATAAGTCGCAGATTTTTTAAATTTATACCAGCTGTTAAGATTGGCATTTCCTTTATGTCACATTTTTTCAAAATATTATATTGACTTTTAAGCCACTTATAGGCATTTAAAATATTTGATTTTTTTACATTTTATTTTTATAATCGACGATAAAAAAAATTTGGCTCCTACAAAATACTTAAAAATTTAATAGAAGATTCCACAGAAGTAGTTCTTAATGTCATTCAAAAATTATTAAAATTCATAGGCACAATTTTTTTTATAAGCGTTTGAACTGCGAATATTGACATAAAATTACATGTAAAATATAATATAATGTATAATATTCTAGACTGACAAATGATATCGGTTTTTTTAAAATGCTCTAACTCAAAAACCAAAAATCGCAACAACTTGAAATATTCACCAAATCTTTATATTGATGTTCTCTATACATGGTTAAGTTTTCAATGTATTTTGACATATTTTGACTTATTTATAGACAATTTTTCTAAATTTTTTGTTTCACAATAAAATAAACTTATTACAATATTTATAAATAACAATTTATTATATTCTAGACTAACATATCATCTCCGTTCAGAATCGTTTTTCGTATACAATGATACCTATCATTGAATTCAAATTTAAAAAATCCATTATAATGACCTATCCTATGAAGAGTCACACTTCACCCCAAGTGTACAGCAGAGCGAGGCCCATACGGTTCTTTATTTATAATTAGTAATTACCGTTTGTATTTCTCTCAAATGGGGAATAAAAAAAATTATAAATATGCTTCAAAAAAAACTAAGCTGTCCAAGTCTGTGAAGATGTTGCTGTTGAAAAAACAACAGAAGAATTTAATTAATTCTCCAGAGGAGTAAGTTATTATGTAAATAAGTAATAATTTTTAGAGGTGTGCAAATTAGAGACCTATCGTTAGTTCAATGTTCGGCTGGAAAAAACGATGAAACTAGTTCGGTTTTATACTAGTCTAGAGCACAAAAAAAAAGGTTTCATCTCAGATTTAATTTATATTATATTGTACATATTTAGTTTTATTTGTTTATTTATGTCAATTTGCTTATTAGTTGTTACGTATACTACAATATTATGTTGTATTGAAAAAGTTATATGGAAATATGTATCAAATAAATAAGGACAATATTCGTAATATACATATATCTGTGTGTATGTATTTTTTTATACTATACTAGCTTCTGTGTGCCTCGCTGCGGGTGTAATTCGCTTAATTATTATTAATAGAAATATTAATTAATTAATAATAATTACTTATTAAAAAGTCAAAACATTTTTATGCAGAATTACAATATACCACGGTTACGAATCGTGTGATAATTACTACTTTTGATAACACGTACGGGTGGAAAACTGAGACGCCTTCGGCGTCAACAGCGTTCGCTATCTAGCAGTCACTTTTTGCACAATTTTTTTTTTTAGGATTTTGTATTTATCAAAGTAGTCCACAATGAGTAAGAATTGTAATTTGTAATACTTTACCGTTGAAAATTGGAATCAAAATATTGAATATAACCGTTAAGGGTACCTACATTGTATAATTTATTTAAAGAGCACTAACAATTGTATTTTATTGTAAAAAAGTTTATATATCAACCTAATCGTTTCATTATTAGTACTACAGTACCATATTCTCAATTGACATGTGTCAAACATATATAACCATGTAAAAAAGTAAAACAATCAAACAGCAGAGGGCAATAATAATGATTGAATAGATGGAATAGAATTAAAAAGAGTATTAATATACATATAGATCTTGATATTTCAATTATAGAATAAAATATCTCCTTATGATTATAAAATTATTATAAGAGTCTTCTGCTGTAATAAACCAATAGCATATTGAAGGGAATAAAAGTAAAACATTTTAATATGATTTAAAAATGTATTGCTTTTTAAAAGTTTGGCACAATCAAAAAGTGTATAATATTTAAACATAATTTAATGTTAAGGTACAAATAAAAATATAATACATAAGTAATCCATAAAAGAATACATGAAGACAACGTATAATAACAATATAAATATTTTATGAAAGAATGTGGAAGTTTCTCATAATCAGAGAATATAAGTAAAGTTTACAGAAGAGAAATACATATAAAAATATAATACATAAAAGAATACATGAAGATAATGTACAACAATATAAATAATTTATGAAAGACAGAACACAGAAGAGAAATACATATAAAAATATAATACATAAAAGAATATATGAAGATAATGTACAACAATATAAATAATTTATGAAAGACAGAACACAGAAGTTTCTCATAATCAGAGAATATAAGTAAAGTTTACAGAAGAGAAATACATATAAAAATATAATACATAAAAGAATACATGAAGATAATGTACAACAATATAAACAATTTATGAAAGACAGAACACAGAAGTTTCTCATAATCAGAGAATATAAGCAAAAGTTTACAGAAGAGAAATACATATAAAAATAAATATAACATAACAAACATAACAAAAAATATTTACAGAATCTCACGGTACACCACATTCTTCGTAACTCCATTGGCATCGGTCGGTATATAAACTTTGACGGATTCAGCGTTTCTCACCCTGGAGAACGCCACATACAACTGTCCGTGGCTGAACACGGGAGAAGGCAGGTATATTCCAACGCGGTCGAATGTCTGGCCTTGAGACTTGTTGATGGTCACCGAAAAAGCCAATCGAACTGGGAACTGCATTCGCCGCAACTTGAAGGGTAAGCCGTCAGCTTCGGTAGTGGTCAGCGGAATCCTGGGAATTATGATGTCATCGTCGTGCTCGGTAGCGTTGAGCAGCCTAGCTCTGAAATTCAAACGTCGAAGCTCGACAATTACCATCCTCGTACCGTTGCAAAGTCCTCTTTTGGCGTCCAGGTTTCTGAGCAGCATGACGACAGCGCCCACCTTGAGAGCCAGGTCGTGAAGAGGGAGTCCCGTGGGGTTTAGCGAATGAATGAACTCTATCGGGAAGTCTGCGGCGTCCTCGGGGTCGTCGCACTCTACGGTGTCCGTGCTGATGTAATGCCTGACTTCACCCTCGAGACGATTGCGGAGAATGCCTTCGTTCATCTGACGACAACCCTCGTTGGTAGGGCATAAGATGACCTTGTTCGCAAAGTCGTTGATGTTGGCCAAGTTCATCATTTGAGGGAACACGAAGTCGGCCAATGGAATTTGACACAGGAATCTGCGGGGCACTTGTATCGCGTTCTCGTCGTCGCCGTACCTGTCCACATTACCGTTGCCTAATAGGAGAAGCCACGCTGCAAACTCTCTGTCGCCGTCCGCTCGCATGTTCCGGGTGAGGGAGAACTGTTGCATGACGGGCCACAACTCGTTGGATTTGATGCACGCGCCGACGATGTCACTTCTCGTCCCATGGGAGACGACTGGAAGAATCTGCCTGAAATCACCACCTAAAAGAAAAGGTTTACCTCCAAAAGGAAGATTCGACTGCATGATGTCCTTCAGAAGCCGATCGACAACCGTCAGTTGGAAACCCGGGGACATGGGTGCCTCGTCCCAGACGATGAGCGCAGCGTCGCGAATCCTGTGCGCCATGCGGGACTGCAATCTGATGGTGGAAGTGGACTCGTGCGTGAGCACTCCGAATGGCAAACCGAAGGTGGAGTGAACGGTCCTTCCGCCGTTCAAAAGAGCGGCCGCGATCCCGGTGAACGCCACTGCCAAGACATTCCTGTTTCGGCCGCGCAACACGGACATAAGGCACGAGTACAGCATTGTCTTTCCAGTCCCACCTGGACCGTTGACGAAGAACACCTTGGCGCTCGGACGGGGGTCCAACACCGCGGCCATGACGCGATCGTACACAGCCCTCTGATCGACGTTGAGTTGCTGGAGTAACGCATCGCCCCGCTCCGCTTCATCAATAGCGTCGTACATCATCTCTCGTGGTTCTTCTATCACGTCTGGAACAGGCAAACCAAAATCGGCGAGCGACTTACCGTGGGTTCCGAATAATTGGTTCAAGGCGTTGAGACACGCCGCCCTGGCAGCGCCTTCCGGCCGGTTGCGCGAGAAATCCGACATCAGGTGTTCCTCGACGCCGTTGTACAAATCCAATGGGTTGGTCGGCAAACAGTAGACGCAGATGATTGTGAAGAGGGCCCGAACCTGTCGCGGAGTGTCGTGTTGGCAGGCCTCTGCCAGACAGCGATTCCACGCCGTATCGTCTTCGAGCAACCCCAGTGCCAGCGCGGCCGCTTCGTAGGTGAGATGAAGCACGCCGTCAACAGTCTTCACGTCGGCGAACGAAACACAGCCCCGCCTATGCACGAGTAACAAACGAAGGAAAAAACGATCGCGGTCTAAAGGACTTACGGAATACATTCGACCAATGACTCGGTCTCCAGTGTTTCCCTTTCTTCTAGTCCAGCAGCATGTAGAAGCGTTCCAGCAATAGTGATTGGGCACTTCGTGGTACAGGTATTGTCGAGCCTCTGGATCCGTAGCGTTCAGGCGGAAGTAAGCGGTAAGGGTGGTGTCTCGGTGTCTCGCTCTTTCGACCTGTTGCATAAGCTCACCGGCCCTGAAAAAAACGTTATGCCTACCCTCCAAGTGTACAGCCAGTCGAACGATGACGTGGCTCCTGTTCTGCAAATGGAAAGAGAAGAGTCTCCAGATCGCTTCCGGCGCGCTCACGTATCTAGTGTCGATGAACCTCTGAATTTCATCGTTTGCGCAAACCCGAACCGTGGCCACATCGTGACCTTTGTAGACGTACTTGTACAGGTACATGACGCTTTTAACGGTCGAACACACTTCCACGTTGATATGGGCGTTGTATTTGAGTAGCAAATATGGATTGTACGGCACTACGGAATCGTTAAACAGCTCTCTGTCCCGCACCATAGCTGCGCGGCCGTTGTCTCTTCGTCTGTAGGCAGGATAACCTCCGGCACTCCTGAACTGCGTTTCGTCGTTGAAAGGTTTGGGAAACTCTTTCTGACATTTCCCGTCTACCATGCAGGCGCACGTTGGGTTTTGAATCCCGCAAGGCCCGTGCATCATATTGGTCACCACTATGTCGTACAGTTCTCTCTCGGTGTCCGGGTCGGGTATCTCGGCTCGAATCAGTTGATCTACATCTTCAGCGTCCTTCGGCTTGTACATTTCATGTAAAATCAATAAAATGTGCGCGTGCGGCAATCCCCTCTTTTGGAACTCGACCACGTATACAAAAGCTTCGACCCTGCCGAATATGTGACGCTCGGTTATGTCACGCATGAGATCCTGGAGTTTCAGGTTGAACACCCTGGACACCAAATCCGGTCTGTCAGAAGATGCCACTCTCGGAGGTAGATTCTCCACTATCTCAGGCCACCTAGGGTTACATGTGAAAGTAATGAACAAATCGGGTTTACCAAATTTTCGCACAATCGCCATGGCGTCTTGATAATTTTGTTGCATGCAACGCGGACTGCCTGCGAAAGAAGAGGGCAGTATGACGCGACGGCCAATGGCATGTTGCTGATCCCGCGGAACGTCCTGTACAGCGAGATGATCCATCAGGCCCTGGAAGGATTCGGAGCGCAACTGGTCCTGGTTGTTTCGCAAATATCTCAACCGGCTCGCCTCGACTCTGACATAATGGTCGCACACGTATTGTTGCAACAAAAATCGACCGTTGTGAATGGCACTAAACCGAGCGTTCGGCTCGTTGAGGCCGTCATAACGAACGGCCAAACGATAACACGAATACTCCTTCAGTGAAACGTTTTGATTGACGCGGGTGCGACGCGGTCCTTCGTGCGGCATGTGTGTGGCCCATCCGCTTTCGCCATGGGGAAAGAATAGCGGGTACAGCAAAGGGTCCGTATGACGGCTCGTGGAAGGCATTCGTCGGTGGTTGACGTTGGGATTCGGATTCCTATCGTAAACAACGAAGTCCACGTTTTCCGGAGGGTCGCCGTCGTTACCGACAAACACTGCGGCGATCTCACGCACGGCCGGCTGGTTGCGGCGTCCCGGGTCTCTGGAATCGCGTACGAAATGCATACTCACAGTCCGAGGCGGTCTCGTCGGATTTTCCGCCGCAGCCAAAATCTGTTCTCTGTTCCACATCTCCGTCATGTGCATGAACATTCGGGCGTACGGGTTGATCTCTCTCAACATGATGTCCAATCTGTCCAAAAGATCCGGTCTACACGCGGAGTTGACGGGGTTTCGAATGCGGCTCTCGGTCGCCAACCGCGTGTCCACGAAGTACAGTTGACAGAACCGTGGGATGACGTCCGGTCCGGCGGCCGCGTCACTGATCAGGTGATACGTTTGGCCGTGCATGACGAATGTTCTGGGTCCTCGTCCCGGTGGTGCCTGGAAGTCTTGCGTGATCAGAGACGCGAACGCCATGGCATTGTTGTACTGACGGACCTCGCTCTGAAAATGCCTGTTCTCCGAGCCGTCTTCGCTGAGCAGTCTCCGCAACGCAAGCGGAACCTCTCCCAACACTCTGTCACCTGTCAACAAAACCTTACCGTCCCTACAACAAATAAAATGTTCACTTACGAAATTTCTCGCGTAGCAGTGAGGACAAACGCGATCCATCGGTCCGATGTGTAAGCGGTCGGGTGCTTGTGCGCCAACTCGGGCGGCGATCAGCTCTTCGACGACTACGATGTTGGCCATCAAATCTTCGTCGTTCCGGTCGTCGACCAGGTCAACGTCGTTCACCGTTTCCTCTTCCACCTCGACGATCCCAAGGTCGATATCATTAACAACGTCTACGATTTCTTCGACCGCTACGTCGACGACATCATAGTTCTGACCGATGTCCATGTCCACTGGGCCGTCGACCATCGCCTGCCCTCCGTCGGCTAAGGCGTTGTTCTGAAGGGAACCGTCAACATCGATGTCGACGTCATCATCACCCGCTACGTCGACTACAACGTAGTTTTGACCGATGTCCATGTCCACCGGAACGTCGACGAACGTCTGTCGATCTTCGCCGCCAACATTGTCCTGTAATAGAAGATTACCTTCGACAACGGCGTGCGGGACCACGTGGACCGCTGCTACTGGTGCATCGGGTAAAACGGCATTTCTCGGTACTGCGTCGCGGTGGAGAACACGTCGAACGGCCGTAAACACGAAGTCGTCACGATCAAAATGTCTCGAACACAGTTTTGACGTCACGAATACTTGGTTTCGATCGATTCCGTAGCGCGAGACAAAATCTAACCATTCGTTCCGAATCGCTTGGTTCATCGTCGGGAATTTATGAAGGGAAATGCCAACGCGGCGGACAGGTCCACATACGACACACGTGGGTGCCATCACAAAAAAAAATTTGAAACTAAAGAAAAAAAATTAGAATTCGACACAAAAAAAAAAAAAACCGACAATCTAAACTGAAAAGTTCCAATTGACGGCACAGCAATAAAGCATTCGAAATGTAATAGAATACAATCAAATGACAGCGCAATAAAAGCGGAAGTACATCCAAGTGCTACGACGTTCATCGAAGCACAGACAAATCTTTTGTCTATGCCACAGACGGCTACGTGCAACGGGAAAACCCACAATTCCTAACGGACCGGATGGCGTCGTTCGACGGTGTAGCCAACACTCGCATAATTCGACAGTTTAGCCAACACTCGCGACGTACATGCAAACAAACGTCACAATTTAATATATATACAGCACTATACAAACATTTTTCAATATATTAATTGTTTGAAACTTGTATGTTATAAAAATTCATATTAAACAACATTGAGTATAGTGTATGAATAAAAACACACTATACATATTAATGACACAGTGTACAACATAGTCATTGTAAAACATACAACAAAATATTAAACTTACTGGGCTTTTTTGTTTTCATTTAATTTTATCCAAGTGTGAGGACAGATACACCATAATACTCTTTTACTAAAACCGAAAAAACACAAATTCAATATATTATATAAGTTAAAAAATGTAATACTCGCCATGTCTTCTTTTTATATCTTAATATATTATCATTAAAGTGAATCACATTGAATTGTTCTTGTGCAGTAAACTAAAAATATTGACAAACGCTATAAGATTCCTACAGTTGAAAAAAATAAATCAATAAATGTATTAATAACCAAGCAATTTTGGTGAATCAGTAAACCTACTTATGTTAAAGCTTAGTTGAATGAAAAAATTA
This sequence comes from Sipha maydis, assembly GCA_034509805.1. NCBI lineage: Eukaryota > Metazoa > Arthropoda > Insecta > Hemiptera > Aphididae > Sipha > Sipha maydis. Next base: position 306,460 of record JASXSY010000418.1, read on the forward strand.
AAAAATGTAATACATACCATGTTTTCTTATTTTGTATATGTGTAATATGTAATTTATTGCATCTTTACCATAAATAGCATTGAATAATTCCTTTCCAGTCCACAAAATATAATGAAAACACCTTACAGCTATACATTAAAGTTATATATTATTAGTTTCTTTTCCTGTGACAAACCAATAGCATATAGAATGGAATAAATAAAAAATTTTAATATGGTTTGAAAACACATAAAGTATTAATATGCATATAGATCATGATATTTCAACTTTAGAATAAAAATCTCTATATGATTATCAAAATATTATAAGTGTCTTCTCCTGTAATAAACCAATTGCATATCGAAGGGAATATAAATAATACATTTTAATATAATTTAAAAACGCATTAAACATGTATAGCTTTAAAAAGTATTGCACAATGAAAAAATGAAATATTTAAACATAATTTAATGTTAAGGTACAATGCGAATATCACAATTTGAATATGCAATATAACATGTTTGATTTCTAATCATCAATCAATATGTAGTAGAACCAACAATAATTAAAGGGTAAAAAAAAAATACATTTAAATATAACAGAAATAACCATTAATATGTAGATAGATCTTGTTGAAAGCGAATACTTAATGATACATTTTATTGCACAACAATGAATCCAGTAAGATAGGGTTTAATTAAATAAACTATACTAAGACAATAATATTATAATATTATATTAAGAGAATAGAAGTGTATTAATAACCAAGCTCTTGGGTACAATAGTACTACAATCATGTTCGAGCATTTCTCAATCCATTACTCTGCAACCCACTATGAGCAAAGTACACAGTATATTTTAATATATTTTAAAAAGACATTTAAAGCATAGTGGAATTAGAGCATTAAAAAATGTGTAATATTGTTAACTTTATTTTATTTTTGTTATTAGCACCAAATTGGAATTTGATTCCAATAAAAAAAGTATAATGAACACATACAACATCATATTTATGATTTACAAAAAAATTAAAACTTACTGGGCTTCCTCATTTTCATGTTATAAAAGTTTTCATTTAATTTTATCCAAGTGTAAGGACTGATGCTCTATAACACTCTTTAACTAAAACCGAAATAATGAACATTCAATTTATAATATGTAGTCGAAGGAATGAGTTAAAAAATGTGTAATACGTACCATGATTTCTTTATTTTGAATAGTATCTCATTAGCATCAATGTCATTCCATTCCAAAAGTATAACGAAAACATACAACAGCTATCTCCCTATATTATTTGGAAAAATATATGAAATCCAATGTGAGTAATCAACATAATTTAAAGACACAATTATTTACATACGTGGTTTTCATTGTTTTTTAGCTGTGCGAGTTTTTCATAATATCATATCAGAAAACATCCGATTAGCTGTCTCCTTATATTACTTTTAGGGAAAACAAATCGAAATCACATATATACCTATGAATAACATATTTATTAAAATTAATAAGCATTTCCAATACATCATAATAGTGATAATAATAGCTGTGATATGTGAACAATATTACCTATGTTGTGTTTGTGTGTTTCAGCAACATTTTGTCAATAATTTGAATTTTTCCTTTGCAGTCAACAAAATATATTGAAAACTTCCTATAGCTCTCTATAATATAAATATATAAAATATAAAAAATTAAATTAAATGTATTTAACATATTTTATTACCATATTTAAAGCAAATAATTGAAAAATAGTATTAAAAATGTAATTCAATTCTGTTTTCATATTTCTATATTATCAAAAAGTAACACCAAGTGTTAAGATTAAAACTATAAGATTCTTCTCCTACATCATATTATAAAAACACATTCAACGCATTTAGAAAATGTAATACATACCATGTTTTCATATTTTTATATCTGAGGGTCTCTTCAATAGTATCATTACAGTCATAAAGTGCAGTCATTGGCATTGAATTATAGCATATTAAGCATATATTATTATTAGATTATAATATGCATAGTACACAACAAAGCTCTCTTCCTATAATTTTTGATAGAATAATTCCAAATTAATAATGTATTTAAAATATTTTAATAACACATTTAGAGTGTAGTTGAATAATAATACAATCTAAAAATGTAATACATACCATATCTACATGTTTTTAAAAGTGTCATTTCGTTCACATTCCTTTCCAGTCAACAAAGTATACCGACAAATACTTTCAGATTCTCCACCTACATTTGAAAGAAATTAATAATAATCAAGTATTATTATCAAATAATCAATCAAATCTCCGATTATGGTATCCATGTTTGATTACCCTTTAACCTACTGTTAGCAATGAAAACAATAATTTAACATTGTTTAAAGCCACAGTTAAAGCTTAGAATAAGTTGAAAAAATGTAATACGTACCATTTTATTTTGAATAGTATCATAAGCACCAATGACATTGAATTCCATTCAATTCCGATAAAAAAAGTATAACGAAAACACAGCTAAACTAAATTTATTTGGAAACATAATAATTATAAGGCACATGCCAGGTTTTCATTGTTTTTAATGTAGCTTTAATGTAATTTGGTGTGATTATATAACAAAAACAATTAGAAATCACATATAAATTTGTTAAAACTTAAACGAATAAAAAAAAAGTTGAAACTTTAACGGAAAAAAAAAAAAACAAATCTACCCGATGGCGTCTAATCAATCAAATCTCCGATTATGGTACCCATGTTTGATTACCCGTTTACCTAAATTAAGTATGAAAACAATCATTTAACGTTGTTTAAAGACACAATAAAAGCTTAGTTAAAGTTGAATGTATTACGTACCATTTTATTTTGAACAGTATCATTAGCACCAATGACTTTGAATTCCATTCCAATAAGAAAAGTATAATGAAAACATACGGCCATTTGTAAATATAAATCTTATCAAAGTTAACGTAATAATTTTAAAGCACAATTAAAAACGTACCAGGTCTTCATTGCTTTTATATAACGAAAACAAATAGAAATCACATAAAAATTTGTTAAAACTTAGACGAAAAAAAAAAAAGTTGACTTTAACGAAAAAAAAAAAAAAAAGAAATTCGAATGATCCCGATGGCATCGTTGGTCGGCGGCTGTACAATTCAACGGCGGCAGTGCAACAAACGTCGAACCGTACGGGCAGGGTTCGAACCGGGTACCTACAGATCCTATCGCCTAACGCCTAATGCCTACCTACCTAACGGTCGAGTTGAAAATCATGGCGAAAATCGGGACACTTAAACGGTGTGGCGGACGCGAAAAGGTAGATAAGGTAAGCGGACGACCGCGGAATAGTGACGTCACGCGGGGCGAAACGTCACGGAGGAGCGAGGGAAACAGGTACCGAACGCCGCGATTGGCTAGGTGCTTAGAACGATATATATATGGGTTTTTCATCCGGTCGAATCGGGAAAACGGCTCGTCGGAAAATTCAAAGGACGGCCGTAATGGATAGAGGAGGAAAAAGGCAACGGGATGGGACCGAAGAAAAAGGGAAAAAGCTCCCGGGGAATAAAAAAAACCGTCCACCAATGAGAACGCTCAGAAATTTTTTTATATAATAGACTAGCTTCTGTGTGCCTCGCTGAGGGTGTAATTCGCTTTAATTTAAAATAATTAATAAATTAATAATTTACAATTAATAATTCAAAACATTTTTATGTAGAATTGCAACAATCTACCACGGTTACGAATCGTGTGATAATTATAACTTTTGATAACACGTACGGGTGTAAAACTGAGACGCCTTCGGCGTCAACAGCGTCCGCTATCTAGCAGTCACTGTTTGCACAATCTTTTTTTAGTTCACAATGAGTAAGAATTGTAATTTGTAATACTTACCGTAGAAAATTGGAATCAAAATATTGAATGTAATCGTTAAGGGTAACTACATTGTTGTATAATTCATTTGAATTGCTTCGACAAATGTTTTTAATCGTACAAAAGTTAATATATCTACCTAATCGTTTCATTATTAGCACCACAGTACCATACCCTCAATTAACATGTGTTAAACATATAAAACCATGTAAAAAAGTAAAACTATCAAACAGCAGAGAGCAATAATAAGTATTGAATATACGGAATAGAATTAAAAAAGGATTTTTAGGATTTTGTATTCATGAAAGTAGTCCACAATGAGTAAGAATTGTAATTTGTAATACTTTACCGTTGAAAATTGGAATCAAAATATTGAATGTAATCGCTAAGGGTACCTACATAGTATAATTTATTTAAAGAACACTAAAAATTGTTTTTAATTGTAAAAAAGTTAATATACTTGTTTCATTATTATTACTGCAGTACCATACCCTCAACTGACATGTGTCAAAAATATAAAACCATGTAAAATAGTAAAACAATCAAATAGCACAGGGCAAACCACATTATATTTGAAAATAAACGAATAGAACATTATGTGTCTCCACAACAATAGTTAAAGTTTAAATGTATCACATTTATTTCTAAACAGATGGAATAGAATCTAAAAAAAGTATTAATATGCATATAGATCTTGATATTTCAATTATAGAATAAAACAACTCTTGATGATTATAAATATATTATAAGTGTCTTCTCCTGTGATAAACCATTAGCATATCGAAGTGAATAAAAGTAATAAATTTTAATATGATTTAAAAACACATTAAAAATGTATAGCTTTAAAAAGTATGACACAAAATAAAAATGCAATATATAACATGTTTGATTTCTAATTATCAATCAATATGTAGTACAATCAACAATAATTAAATGGATAAAAATAAATACATTTCATTTAAATAACAGAGATAAGCATTGATATGTAGATAGATCTTGTTGTAAGTGAATACTAAATGATATATGATTATTGCACAATAATGAACATTGGTATTAGGAATAGTGTTAGAATTTGATGTAATTTGTCCAAAACTTGTAGGAATGCTATAAAATTTCATATTAGACAACTTTGAGTATAGTGTATGAATATAAAATGCAAACTATACTGATAGTTTTAATAACACAGTGTAAAACATAATCATTGTAAAACAAATATTATTATTATTATACAACGTTCCAGTAATATAGGGTTTAAGTAAATAATCTAAACTCAGACAATAATATTTTAATATTATATTAGGAGAAAAAAAGGGTATTTATAACCAAGCTCTTGGGTACAATACTACTACACTCATGTTCGAGCATTTCTCAATTCATTACTCTGCAAACCACTATGAGCAAAGTACACAGTATAGTTTAATATATTTTAAAAAGACATTTAAAGAAAAGTGGAATAAGAGCATTAAATAATGTGTAATATTGTTAACTTTATTTGATTTTCGTCATTTGCACCAATGACATTGATTTGGCTACCATTCCAATAAAAAAAGTGTAATGAAAACATACAACAGCTATCTTCACCATAAATTATTTGGAAAAATATATCAAATTGTATTTGACATATATTTAGAAGACAAATTTATAATTATGTAACACATAATTTAAAGACACAGTTAAATAATAGTCAAAAAATAGACTAATTGTGAACAATAAAATTATAAAAAGTTTTGAACATAAGTAAATAATATTATATCTGTTTAACGAAAATCATTGAAAACATCCAGTAGCTCTCTACTAATAATATTTTAAAATAAAAATACATAGCTGGTTTTCTTAATTTTAAATCTGTGTTTGTTTTGAATAGCACTAATGCCATTGAATTCCATTCCATTATCCAATGAAAAAAGAATGATGAACACACAAAACAGCTTATTTATGATTTACAAACAGAGTAAAACTTACTGGGCTTCCTAATTTTCATGTTATAAATGATTTCATTTAATGCTATCCAAGTGTAAGGACTGATACACTATAACACTCTTTTACTAAAACTGAAAAAAAAACATTCAATAGATAATATGTAGTCGAAGGTATGAGTTAAAAATGTGTAATTCGTACCAAAATTTCTTTATTTTGAACAGTATCTCATTAGCACTAATGACAATGAATACTATTCCATCAGTATAATGTAAGTGTTTCCATTATCTCATAATAGTGATAATAATAGCTGTGTTATGTGAGCAATATTACTTATATTGTGTTTGTTTTTTCAGCAACATTTTATCAATAATTTGAATTTATCCTTTACAATCAACAAAATATATTGAAAACTTCCCTATAATTTTTGGTAAAAAAAAATCAAAATAAATGTATTTAACATAATTTATTACCACCTTAAAAGCATGTAATTGAAAAATAGTATTAAAAATGTAATTCATTTTGTTTTCTTATGTCTATTATATCTAAAAAGAAACACCAAGTGTAATGATTAAAACTATAAGATTCATCTCCTACATCATATTTTAAAAACATATTCAATGCATATAGAAAATGTAATACATACCATGTTTTCTTATTTTTATTTCTAATGGTCTCTTCAATAGTATCATTACAGTCATTACGTAAAGTCATTCACATTGAATTAAAGCATTCCAGTCAACTGTAATATGCATATATTATTATTAGATTATAATATGCATAGTACACAACAAAGCTCTCTTGCTTTAATTATTGATATAACAATTTCAAATTAATAATGTATTAAAAATATTATAAAAACACATTCCGAGTATACAATCTAAAAATGTAATACATACCATCTTTACATGTTTTTAAAAGTGTCATTTCGTTCACAATAATTTCCAGTCAACAATGTATACCGAAAAATACTATCAGATTATCAAATAATCAATCAAATCTCCGATTATGGTACCCATGTTTGATTACCCGTTTACCTAAATTAAGTATGAAAACAATCATTTATCGTTGTTTAAAGCCACAATTTAAGCTATGTTGAAGTTGAATGTAATACGTACCATTTTATTTTGAATAGTATCATTAGCACCAATGACTTTGAATTCCATTCCGATAAGAAAAGTATAATTAAAACATACGGCTATTCGGAAAAATAAATCATATCAAATTTAACGTAATAATTTAAAAGCACAATTAAAAACATACCAGGTTTTCATTGCTTTTTAGCTGTGAGTAATTATATAACGAAAACAAATAGAAGTCACATATATATTTGTTAATAAGTTAAAACTTAAAGAACGAAAAAAAAAAAGTTAAAACTTAAACGAAAAAAAAAAAGCAAATCGATTCCGATATATCAGACATTGACGGCGGCTTTACATTTCGGCGGCGGCAGCACAACAATTACTACGCAACAAATGTCAGAAAGTTACAGTCATTAGGTACAGCCATACGTATTTAACTATAGAATTCCAGTCAACAAAGCTCTTTCCCTATAACAATTAAAATTTATTATGTATTTAAAATATTTTAAAAACACATTTGGAGTGTAGTTGAATAATAATACGAATAAAAAAATGAAATACATACCATTTTATCTGATTAGAAATCCATATATGTTTTCAAAAGTGTTATTTCGTTCAATCACATTGAATCCTTCCTATGTATTGTATATTAACGAATACTATCAGATTGTCCAACTACGGTTGAAAATGTATACGTACGGTTGAAAATGTACCCGTGTTTGAGTATTTTATAATTCATTGCATTTGAACGTACTATTAGGAATGAAAACAATCATTTAACGTTGTTTAAAGACACAATAAAAGCTTAGTTGAAGTTGAATGTAATACGCACCATTTTATTCTGAATAGTATCATTAGCACCAATGACGTTGAATTCCATTCCAATAAGAAAAGTATAATGAAAAAAACATACGGCCATTTGTAAATATAAATCTTATCAAAGTTAACGTAATAATTAAAAAGCACAATTAAAAACGTAGCAGGTCTTCATTGCTTTAATTTAACGGAAACAAATAGAATTCACGTTTAAATTTGTTAAAGCATAAACGAAAAAAAAAAAAAGTTGAAACTTTAACGAAAAAAAAAAAAAAATTCGGAGCGAAAAAAAAAAAAAGAAGTCAGATGGCATCGTTCGTCTGTGGCAGTACAAATCAACGATTACTGCGCAACAAACGTCGAACCGTACGGGCAGGGTTCGAACCGGGTACCTACAGATCCTATCGCCTAACGCCTAATGCCTACCTACCTAACGGTCGAGTTGTAAATGTTGGCGAAAATCGGGACATTTAAACGGTTCGTTGGACGCGAAAAGGTAGATAAGGTAAGCGGACGACTGCGGATATGTGACGTCACGCGGGGCGAAACGTCACGGAGGCGCGAGGGAAACAGGTAACGATCGCCGCGATTGGCTAGGTGCTTAGAACGATATATATATGGGTTTTTCATCCGGTCGAATCGGGAAAACGGCTCGTCGGAAAATTCAAAGGACGGCCGTAATGGATAGAGGAGGAAAAAGGCAACGGGATGGGACCGAAGAAATAGGTAAAAAGCTCACGGGGAATAAAAAAAACCGTCCACCAATGAGAACGCTCAGAAATTTTTTTATATAATAGACTAGCTTCTGTGTGCCTCGCTGAGGGTGTAATTCGCTTAATTATTATTAATAGAAATATTAATTAATTAATAATAATTACTTATTAAAAAGTCAAAACATTTTTTTGTAGAATTACAATATACCACGGTTACAAATCGTATGATAATTACTACTTTTGATAACACGTACGGGTGGAAAACTGAGACGCCTTCGGCGTCAACAGCGTTCGCTATCTAGCAGTCACTGTTTGCACAATTTTTTTTTATGGATTTTGTACTTATTAAAGTAGTCCACAATGAGTAAGAATTGTTATTTGTAATACTTTACTGTAGAAAATTGAAATCATAATATTGAATATAACCGTTAAGGGTACCTACATTGTATAATTTATTTAAAGAGCACTAACAATTGTATTTTATTGTAAAAAAGTTTATATATCAACCTAATCGTTTCATTATTAGTACTACAGTACCATATTCTCAATTGACATGTGTCAAACATATATAACCATGTAAAAAAGTAAAACAATCAAACAGCAGAGGGCAATAATAATGATTGAATAGATGGAATAGAATTAAAAAGAGTATTAATATACATATAGATCTTGATATTTCAATTATAGAATAAAATATCTCCTTATGATTATAAAATTATTATAAGAGTCTTCTGCTGTAATAAACCAACAGCATATTGAAGGGAATAAAAGTAAAACATTTTAATATGATTTAAAAATGTATTGCTTTTTAAAAGTTTGGCACAATCAAAAAGTGTATAATATTTAAACATAATTTAATGTTAAGGTACAAATAAAAATATAATACATAAGTAATCCATAAAAGAAAACATGAAGACAACGTATAACAATATAAATATTTTATGAAAGAATGTGGAAGTTTCTCATAATCAGAGAATATAAGTAAAGTTTACAGAAGAGAAATACATATAAAAATATAATACATAAAAGAATACATGAAGATAATGTACAACAATATAAATAATTTATGAAAGACAGAACACAGAAGAGAAATACATATAAAAATATAATACATAAAAGAATATATGAAGATAATGTACAACAATATAAATAATTTATGAAAGACAGAACACAGAAGTTTCTCATAATCAGAGAATATAAGTAAAGTTTACAGAAGAGAAATACATATAAAAATATAATACATAAAAGAATACATGAAGATAATGTACAACAATATAAATAATTTATGAAAGACAGAACACAGAAGTTTCTCATAATCAGAGAATATAAGCAAAAGTTTACAGAAGAGAAATACATATAAAAATAAATATAACATAACAAAAAATATTTACAGAATCTCACGGTACACCACATTCTTCGTAACTCCATTGGCATCGGTCGGTATATAAACTTTGACGGATTCAGCGTTTCTCACCCTGGAGAACGCCACACACAACTGTCCGTGGCTGAACACGGGAGAAGGCAGGTATATTCCAACGCGGTCGAATGTCTGGCCTTGAGACTTGTTGATGGTCACCGAAAAAGCCAATCGAACTGGGAACTGCATTCGCCGCAACTTGAAGGGTAAGCCGTCAGCTTCGGTAGTGGTCAGCGGAATCCTGGGAATTATGATGTCATCGTCGTGCTCGGTAGCGTTGAGCAGCCTAGCTCTGAAATTCAAACGTCGAAGCTCGACAATTACCATCCTCGTACCGTTGCAAAGTCCTCTTTTGGCGTCCAGGTTTCTGAGCAGCATGACGACAGCGCCCACCTTGAGAGCCAGGTCGTGAAGAGGGAGTCCCGTGGGGTTTAGCGAATGAATGAACTCTATCGGGAAGTCTGCGGCGTCCTCGGGGTCGTCGCACTCTACGGTGTCCGTGCTGATGTAATGCCTGACTTCACCCTCGAGACGATTGCGGAGAATGCCTTCGTTCATCTGACGACAACCCTCGTTGGTAGGGCATAAGATGACCTTGTTCGCAAAGTCGTTGATGTTGGCCAAGTTCATCATTTGAGGGAACACGAAGTCGGCCAATGGAATTTGACACAGGAATCTGCGGGGCACTTGTATCGCGTTCTCGTCGTCGCCGTACCTGTCCACATTACCGTTGCCTAATAGGAGAAGCCACGCTGCAAACTCTCTGTCGCCGTCCGCTCGCATGTTCCGGGTGAGGGAGAACTGTTGCATGACGGGCCACAACTCGTTGGATTTGATGCACGCGCCGACGATGTCACTTCTCGTCCCATGGGAGACGACTGGAAGAATCTGCCTGAAATCACCACCTAAAAGAAAAGGTTTACCTCCAAAAGGAAGATTCGACTGCATGATGTCCTTCAGAAGCCGATCGACAACCGTCAGTTGGAAACCCGGGGACATGGGTGCCTCGTCCCAGACGATGAGCGCAGCGTCGCGAATCCTGTGCGCCATGCGGGACTGCAATCTGATGGTGGAAGTGGACTCGTGCGTGAGCACTCCGAATGGCAAACCGAAGGTGGAGTGAACGGTCCTTCCGCCGTTCAAAAGAGCGGCCGCGATCCCGGTGAACGCCACTGCCAAGACATTCCTGTTTCGGCCGCGCAACACGGACATAAGGCACGAGTACAGCATCGTCTTTCCAGTCCCACCTGGACCGTTGACGAAGAACACCTTGGCGCTCGGACGGGGGTCCAACACCGCGGCCATGACGCGATCGTACACAGCCCTCTGATCGACGTTGAGTTGCTGGAGTAACGCATCGCCCCGCTCCGCTTCATCAATAGCGTCGTACATCATCTCTCGTGGTTCTTCTATCACGTCTGGAACAGGCAAACCAAAATCGGCGAGCGACTTACCGTGGGTTCCGAATAATTGGTTCAAGGCGTTGAGACACGCCGCCCTGGCAGCGCCTTCCGGCCGGTTGCGCGAGAAATCCGACATCAGGTGTTCCTCGACGCCGTTGTACAAATCCAATGGGTTGGTCGGCAAACAGTAGACGCAGATGATTGTGAAGAGGGCCCGAACCTGTCGCGGAGTGTCGTGTTGGCAGGCCTCTGCCAGACAGCGACTCCACGCCGTATCGTCTTCGAGCAACCCCAGTGCCAGCGCGGCCGCTTCGTAGGTGAGATGAAGCACGCCGTCAACAGTCTTCACGTCGGCGAACGAAACACAGCCCCGCCTATGCACGAGTAACAAACGAAGGAAAAAACGATCGCGGTCTAAAGGACTTACGGAATACATTCGACCAATGACTCGGCCTCCAGTGTTTCCCTTTCTTCTAGTCCAGCGGCATGTAGAAGCGTTCCAGCAATAGTGATTGGGCACTTCGTGGTACAGGAATTGTCGAGCCTCTGGATCCGTAGCGTTCAGACGGAAGTATGCGGTAAGGGTGGTGTCTCGGTGTCTCGCTCTTTCGACCTGTTGTATCAGCTCACCGGCCCTGAAAAAAACATTATGCCTACCCTCCAAGTGTACAGCCAATCGAACGATGACATGACTCCTGTTCTGCAAATGGAAAGAGAAGAGTCTTCAGATCGCTTCCGGCGCGCTCACGTACCTCGTGTCGATGAACTTCTGGATTTCATCGTTTGCGCAGACCCGAACTGTGGCCACATCGTGGCCTTTGTAGACGTACTTGTACAGGTACATGACGCTTTTAACGGTCGAACACACTTCCACGTTGATATGGGCGTTGTATTTGAGTAGCAAATATGGATTGTACGGCACTACGGAATCGTTAAACAGCTCTCTGTCCCGCACCATAGCTGCGCGGCCGTTGTCTCTTCGTCTGTAGGCAGGATAACCTCCGGCACTCCTGAACTGCGTTTCGTCGTTGAAAGGTTTGGGAAACTCTTTCTGACATTTCCCGTCTACCATGCAGGCGCACGTTGGGTTTTGAATCCCGCAAGGTCCGTGCATCATATTGGTCACCACTATGTCGTACAGTTCTCTCTCGGTGTCCGGGTCGGGTATCTCGGCTCGAATCAGTTGATCTACATCTTCAGCGTCCTTCGGCTTGTACATTTCCTGTAAAATCAATAAAATGTGCGCGTGCGGCAATCCCCTCTTTTGGAACTCGACCACGTATACAAAAGCTTCGACCCTGCCGAATATGTGACGCTCGGTTATGTCACGCATGAGATCCTGGAGTTTCAGGTTGAACACCCTGGACACCAAATCCGGTCTGTCAGAAGATGCCACTCTCGGAGGTAGATTCTCCACTATCTCAGGCCACCTAGGGTTACACGTGAAAGTAATGAACAAATCGGGTTTACCAAATTTTCGCACAATCGCCATGGCGTCTTGATAATTTTGTTGCATGCAACGCGGACTGCCTGCGAAGGAAGAGGGCAGTATGACGCGACGGCCAATGGCATGTTGCTGATCCCGCGGAACGTCCTGTACAGCGAGATGATCCATCAGGCCCTGGAAGGATTCGGAGCGCAACTGGTCCTGGTTGTTTCGCAAATATCTCAACCGGCTCGCCTCGACTCTGACATAATGGTCGCACACGTATTGTTGCAACAAAAATCGACCGTTGTGAATGGCACTAAACCGAGCGTTCGGCTCGTTGAGGCCGTCATAACGAACGGCCAAACGATAACACGAATACTCCTTCAGTGAAACGTTTTGATTGACGCGGGTGCGACGCGGTCCTTCGTGCGGCATGTGTGTGGCCCATCCGCTTTCGCCATGGGGAAAGAATAGCGGGTACAGCAAAGGGTCCGTATGACGGCTCGTGGAAGGCATTCGTCGGTGGTTGACGTTGGGATTCGGATTCCTATCGTAAACAACGAAGTCCACGTTTTCCGGAGGGTCGCCGTCGTTACCGACAAACACTGCGGCGATCTCACGCACGGCCGGCTGGTTGCGGCGTCCCGGGTCTCTGGAATCGCGTACGAAATGCATACTCACAGTCCGAGGCGGTCTCGTCGGATTTTCCGCCGCAGCCAAAATCTGTTCTCTGTTCCACATCTCCGTCATGTGCATGAACATTCGGGCGTACGGGTTGATCTCTCTCAACATGATGTCCAATCTGTCCAAAAGATCCGGTCTACACGCGGAGTTGACGGGGTTTCGAATGCGGCTCTCGGTCGCCAACCGCGTGTCCACGAAGTACAGTTGACAGAACCGTGGGATGACGTCCGGTCCGGCGGCCGCGTCACTGATCAGGTGATACGTTTGGCCGTGCATGACGAATGTTCTGGGTCCTCGTCCCGGTGGTGCCTGGAAGTCTTGCGTGATCAGAGACGCGAACGCCATGGCATTGTTGTACTGACGGACCTCGCTCTGAAAATGCCTGTTCTCCGAGCCGTCTTCGCTGAGCAGTCTCCGCAACGCAAGCGGAACCTCTCCCAACACTCTGTCACCTGTCAACAAAACCTTACCGTCCCTACAACAAATAAAATGTTCACTTACGAAATTTCTCGCGTAGCAGTGAGGACAAACGCGATCCATCGGTCCGATGTGTAAGCGGTCGGGTGCTTGTGCGCCAACTCGGGCGGCGATCAGCTCTTCGACGACTACGATGTTGGCCATCAAATCTTCGTCGTTCCGGTCGTCGACCAGGTCAACGTCGTTCACCGTTTCCTCTTCCACCTCGACGATCCCAAGGTCGATATCATTAACAACGTCTACGATTTCTTCGACCGCTACGTCGACGACATCATAGTTCTGACCGATGTCCATGTCCACTGGGCCGTCGACCATCGCCTGCCCTCCGTCGGCTAAGGCGTTGTTCTGAAGGGAACCGTCAACATCGATGTCGACGTCATCATCACCCGCTACGTCGACTACAACGTAGTTTTGACCGATGTCCATGTCCACCGGAACGTCGACGAACGTCTGTCGATCTTCGCCGCCAACATTGTCCTGTAATAGAAGATTACCTTCGACAACGGCGTGCGGGACCACGTGGACCGCTGCTACTGGTGCATCGGGTAAAACGGCATTTCTCGGTACTGCGTCGCGGTGGAGAACACGTCGAACGGCCGTAAACACGAAGTCGTCACGATCAAAATGTCTCGAACACAGTTTTGACGTCACGAATACTTGGTTTCGATCGATTCCGTAGCGCGAGACAAAATCTAACCATTCGTTCCGAATCGCTTGGTTCATCGTCGGGAATTTATGAAGGGAAATGCCAACGCGGCGGACAGGTCCACATACGACACACGTGGGTGCCATCACAAAAAAAAATTTGAAACTAAAGAAAAAAAATTAGAATTCGACACAAAAAAAAAAAAAAACCGACAATCTAAACTGAAAAGTTCCAATTGACGGCACAGCAATAAAGCATTCGAAATGTAATAGAATACAATCAAATGACAGCGCAATAAAAGCGGAAGTACATCCAAGTGCTACGACGTTCATCGAAGCACAGACAAATCTTTTGTCTATGCCACAGACGGCTACGTGCAACGGGAAAACCCACAATTCCTAACGGACCGGATGGCGTCGTTCGACGGTGTAGCCAACACTCGCATAATTCGACAGTTTAGCCAACACTCGCGACGTACATGCAAACAAACGTCACAATTTAATATATATACAGCACTATACAAACATTTTTCAATATATTAATTGTTTGAAACTTGTATGTTATAAAAATTCATATTAAACAACATTGAGTATAGTGTATGAATAAAAACACACTATACATATTAATGACACAGTGTACAACATAGTCATTGTAAAACATACAACAAAATATTAAACTTACTGGGCTTTTTTGTTTTCATTTAATTTTATCCAAGTGTGAGGACAGATACACCATAATACTCTTTTACTAAAACCGAAAAAACACAAATTCAATATATTATATAAGTTAAAAAATGTAATACTCGCCATGTCTTCTTTTTATATCTTAATATATTATCATTAAAGTGAATCACATTGAATTGTTCTTGTGCAGTAAACTAAAAATATTGACAAACGCTATAAGATTCCTACAGTTGAAAAAAATAAATCAATAAATGTATTAATAACCAAGCAATTTTGGTGAATCAGTAAACCTACTTATGTTAAAGCTTAGTTGAATGAAAAAATTAAAAAATGTAATACATACCATGTTTTCTTATTTTTATATGTGTAATATGTAATTTATTGCATCTTTACCATAAATAGCATTGAATAATTCCTTTCCAGTCCACAAAATATAATGAAAACACCTTACAGCTATACATTAAAGTTATATATTATTAGTTTCTTTTCCTGTAACAAACCAATAGCATATAGAATGGAATAAATAATAAATTTTAATATGGTTTGAAAACACATAAAGTATTAATATGCATATAGATCATGATATTTCAACTTTAGAATAAAAATCTCTATATGATTATCAAAATATTATAAGTGTCTTCTCCTGTAATAAACCAATTGCATATCGAAGGGAATATAAATAATACATTTTAATATAATTTAAAAACGCATTAAACATGTATAGCTTTAAAAAGTATTGCACAATGAAAAAATGAAATATTTAAACATAATTTAATGTTAAGGTACAATGCGAATATCACAATTTGAATATGCAATATAACATGTTTGATTTCTAATCATCAATCAATATGTAGTAGAACCAACAATAATTAAAGGGTAAAAAAAAATACATTTAAATATAACAGAAATAACCATTAATATGTAGATAGATCTTGTTGAAAGCGAATACTTAATGATACATTTTATTGCACAACAATGAATCCAGTAAGATAGGGTTTAATTAAATAAACTATACTAAGACAATAATATTATAATATTATATTAAGAGAATAGAAGTGTATTAATAACCAAGCTCTTGGGTACAATAGTAAGACTAATACTAAGACTATACTAAGACAATAATATTATAATATTATATTAAGAGAATAGAAGTGTATTAATAACCAAGCTCTTGGGTACAATAGTACTACAATCATGTTCGAGCATTTCTCAATCCATTACTCTGCAACCCACTATGAGCAAAGTACACAGTATATTTTAATATATTTTAAAAAGACATTTAAAGCATAGTGGAATTAGAGCATTAAAAAATGTGTAATATTGTTAACTTTATTTTATTTTTGTTATTAGCACCAAATTGGAATTTGATTCCAATAAAAAAAGTATAATGAACACATACAACATCATATTTATGATTTACAAAAAAATTAAAACTTACTGGGCTTCCTCATTTTCATGTTATAAAAGTTTTCATTTAATTTTATCCAAGTGTAAGGACTGATGCTCTATAACACTCTTTAACTAAAACCGAAATAATGAACATTCAATTTATAATATGTAGTCGAAGGAATGAGTTAAAAAATGTGTAATACGTACCATGATTTCTTTATTTTGAATAGTATCTCATTAGCATCAATGTCATTCCATTCCAAAAGTATAACGAAAACATACAACAGCTATCTCCCTATATTATTTGGAAAAATATATGAAATCCAATGTGAGTAATCAACATAATTTAAAGACACAATTATTTACATACGTGGTTTTCATTGTTTTTTAGCTGTGCGATTTTTTCATAATATCATATCAGAAAACATCCGATTAGCTGTCTCCTTATATTACTTTTAGGGAAAACAAATCAAAATCACATATATACCTATGAATAACATATTTATTAAAATTAATAAGCATTTCCAATACATCATAATAGTGATAATAATAGCTGTGATATGTGAACAATATTACCTATGTTGTGTTTGTGTGTTTCAGCAACATTTTGTCAATAATTTGAATTTTTCCTTTGCAGTCAACAAAATATATTGAAAACTTCCTATAGCTCTCTATAATATAAATATATAAAATATAAAAAATTAAATTAAATGTATTTAACATATTTTATTACCATATTTAAAGCAAATAATTGAAAAATAGTATTAAAAATGTAATTCAATTCTGTTTTCATATTTCTATATTATCAAAAAGTAACACCAAGTGTTAAGATTAAAAGATTCTTCTCCTACATCATATTATAAAAACACATTCAACGCATTTAGAAAATGTAATACATACCATGTTTTCATATTTTTATATCTGAGGGTCTCTTCAATAGTATCATTACAGTCATAAAGTGCAGTCATTGGCATTGAATTATAGCATATTAAGCATATATTATTATTAGATTATAATATGCATAGTACACAACAAAGCTCTCTTCCTATAATTTTTGATAGAATAATTCCAAATTAATAATGTATTTAAAATATTTTAAATAATTATATAAAAAAATTTCTGAGCGTTCTCATTGGTGGACGGTTTTTTTTATTCCCCGTGAGCTTTTTACCTATTTCTTCGGTCCCATCCCGTTGCCTTTTTCCTCCTCTATCCATTACGGCCGTCCTTTGAATTTTCCGACGAGCCGTTTTCCCGATTCGACCGGATGAAAAACCCATATATATATCGTTCTAAGCACCTAGCCAATCGCGGCGATCGGTACCTGTTTCCCTCGCTCCTCCGTGACGTTTCGCCCCGCGTGACGTCACTATTCCGCGGTCGTCCGCTTACCTTATCTTCCTTTTCGCGTCCGCCGGACCGTTTAAATGTCCCGATTTTCGCCAAGATTTACAACTCGACCGTTAGGTAGGTAGGCATTAGGCGTTAGGCGATAGGATCTGTAGGTACCCGGTTCGAACCCTGCCCGTACGGTTCGACGTTTGTTGCGCAGTAATCGTTGATTTGTACAGCCGCCGACGAACGATGCCATCGGGTACGTCTGATTTCTTTTTTTTTTTTTTTCGCTCCGAATTTTTTTTTTTTTTTCGTTAAAGTTTCAACTTTTTTTTTTTTAAGTTTTTACAAATTTAAACGCGATTTCTATTTGTTTCCGTTATATAAAAGCAATGGAAGACCTGGTACGTTTTTATTACGTTAACTTTGATATGATTTATATTTACAAATGGCCGTATGTTTTCATTATACTTTTCTTATTGGAATGGAATTCAAAGTCATTGGTGCTAATGATACTGTTCAAAATAAAATGGTACGTATTACATTCAACTTCAACTAAGCTTTTATTGTGTCTTTAAATAACGTTAAATGATTGTTTTCATACTTAATTTAGGTAAACGGGTAATCAAACATGGGTACCATAATCGGAGATTTGATTGATTAGACGCCATCGGGTAGATTTGTTTTTTTTTTTTTCCGTTAAAGTTTCAACTTTTTTTTTATTCGTTTAAGTTTTAACAAATTTATATGTGATTTCTAATTGTTTTCGTTATATAATCACACCAAATTACATTAAAGCTACATTAAAAACAATGAAAACCTGGCATGTGCCTTATAATTATTATGTTTCCAAATAAATTTAGTTTAGCTGTGTTTTCATTATACTTTTTTTATCGGAATTGAATGGAATTCAATGTCATTGGTGCTTATGATACTATTCAAAATAAAATGGTACGTATTACATTTTTTCAACTTATTCCAAGCTTTAACTGTGGCTTTAAACAATGTTAAATTATTGTTTTCATTGCTAACAGTAGGTTAAAGGGTAATCAAACATGGATACCATAATCGGAGATTTGATTGATTATTTGATAATAATACTTGATTATTATTAATTTCTTTCAAATGTAGGTGGAGAATCTGAAAGTATTTGTCGGTATACTTTGTTGACTGGAAAGGAATGTGAACGAAATGACACTTTTAAAAACATGTAGATATGGTATGTATTACATTTTTAGATTGTATTATTATTCAACTACACTCTAAATGTGTTATTAAAATATTTTAAATACATTATTAATTTGGAATTATTCTATCAAAAATTATAGGAAGAGAGCTTTGTTGTGTACTATGCATATTATAATCTAATAATAATATATGCTTAATATGCTATAATTCAATGCCAATGACTGCACTTTATGACTGTAATGATACTATTGAAGAGACCCTCAGATATAAAAATATGAAAACATGGTATGTATTACATTTTCTAAATGCGTTGAATGTGTTTTTATAATATGATGTAGGAGAAGAATCTTATCTTAACACTTGGTGTTACTTTTTGATAATATAGAAATATGAAAACAGAATTGAATTACATTTTTAATACTATTTTTCAATTATTTGCTTTAAATATGGTAATAAAATATGTTAAATACATTTAATTTAATTTTTTATATTTTATATATTTATATTATAGAGAGCTATAGGAAGTTTTCAATATATTTTGTTGACTGCAAAGGAAAAATTCAAATTATTGACAAAATGTTGCTGAAACACACAAACACAACATAGGTAATATTGTTCACATATCACAGCTATTATTATCACTATTATGATGTATTGGAAATGCTTATTAATTTTAATAAATATGTTATTCATAGGTATATATGTGATTTTGATTTGTTTTCCCTAAAAGTAATATAAGGAGACAGCTAATCGGATGTTTTCTGATATGATATTATGAAAAAATCGCACAGCTAAAAAACAATGAAAACCACGTATGTAAATAATTGTGTCTTTAAATTATGTTGATTACTCACATTGGATTTCATATATTTTTCCAAATAATATAGGGAGATAGCTGTTGTATGTTTTCGTTATACTTTTGGAATGGAATGACATTGATGCTAATGAGATACTATTCAAAATAAAGAAATCATGGTACGTATTACACATTTTTTAACTCATTCCTTCGACTACATATTATAAATTGAATGTTCATTATTTCGGTTTTAGTTAAAGAGTGTTATAGAGCATCAGTCCTTACACTTGGATAAAATTAAATGAAAACTTTTATAACATGAAAATGAGGAAGCCCAGTAAGTTTTAATTTTTTTGTAAATCATAAATATGATGTTGTATGTGTTCATTATACTTTTTTTATTGGAATCAAATTCCAATTTGGTGCTAATAACAAAAATAAAATAAAGTTAACAATATTACACATTTTTTAATGCTCTAATTCCACTATGCTTTAAATGTCTTTTTAAAATATATTAAAATATACTGTGTACTTTGCTCATAGTGGGTTGCAGAGTAATGGATTGAGAAATGCTCGAACATGATTGTAGTACTATTGTACCCAAGAGCTTGGTTATTAATATACGGCGACATAATGGTCGCACACGTATTGTTGCAACAAAAATCGACCGTTGTGAATGGCACTAAACCGAGCGTTCGGCTCGTTGAGGCCGTCATAACGAACGGCCAAACGATAACACGAATACTCCTTCAGTGAAACGTTTTGATTGACGCGGGTGCGACGCGGTCCTTCGTGCGGCATGTGTGTGGCCCATCCGCTTTCGCCATGGGGAAAGAATAGCGGGTACAGCAAAGGGTCCGTATGACGGCTCGTGGAAGGCATTCGTCGGTGGTTGACGTTGGGATTCGGATTCCTATCGTAAACAACGAAGTCCACGTTTTCCGGAGGGTCGCCGTCGTTACCGACAAACACTGCGGCGATCTCACGCACGGCCGGCTGGTTGCGGCGTCCCGGGTCTCTGGAATCGCGTACGAAATGCATACTCACAGTCCGAGGCGGTCTCGTCGGATTTTCCGCCGCAGCCAAAATCTGTTCTCTGTTCCACATCTCCGTCATGTGCATGAACATTCGGGCGTACGGGTTGATCTCTCTCAACATGATGTCCAATCTGTCCAAAAGATCCGGTCTACACGCGGAGTTGACGGGGTTTCGAATGCGGCTCTCGGTCGCCAACCGCGTGTCCACGAAGTACAGTTGACAGAACCGTGGGATGACGTCCGGTCCGGCGGCCGCGTCACTGATCAGGTGATACGTTTGGCCGTGCATGACGAATGTTCTGGGTCCTCGTCCCGGTGGTGCCTGGAAGTCTTGCGTGATCAGAGACGCGAACGCCATGGCATTGTTGTACTGACGGACCTCGCTCTGAAAATGCCTGTTCTCCGAGCCGTCTTCGCTGAGCAGTCTCCGCAACGCAAGCGGAACCTCTCCCAACACTCTGTCACCTGTCAACAAAACCTTACCGTCCCTACAACAAATAAAATGTTCACTTACGAAATTTCTCGCGTAGCAGTGAGGACAAACGCGATCCATCGGTCCGATGTGTAAGCGGTCGGGTGCTTGTGCGCCAACTCGGGCGGCGATCAGCTCTTCGACGACTACGATGTTGGCCATCAAATCTTCGTCGTTCCGGTCGTCGACCAGGTCAACGTCGTTCACCGTTTCCTCTTCCACCTCGACGATCCCAAGGTCGATATCATTAACAACGTCTACGATTTCTTCGACCGCTACGTCGACGACATCATAGTTCTGACCGATGTCCATGTCCACTGGGCCGTCGACCATCGCCTGCCCTCCGTCGGCTAAGGCGTTGTTCTGAAGGGAACCGTCAACATCGATGTCGACGTCATCATCACCCGCTACGTCGACTACAACGTAGTTTTGACCGATGTCCATGTCCACCGGAACGTCGACGAACGTCTGTCGATCTTCGCCGCCAACATTGTCCTGTAATAGAAGATTACCTTCGACAACGGCGTGCGGGACCACGTGGACCGCTGCTACTGGTGCATCGGGTAAAACGGCATTTCTCGGTACTGCGTCGCGGTGGAGAACACGTCGAACGGCCGTAAACACGAAGTCGTCACGATCAAAATGTCTCGAACACAGTTTTGACGTCACGAATACTTGGTTTCGATCGATTCCGTAGCGCGAGACAAAATCTAACCATTCGTTCCGAATCGCTTGGTTCATCGTCGGGAATTTATGAAGGGAAATGCCAACGCGGCGGACAGGTCCACATACGACACACGTGGGTGCCATCACAAAAAAAAATTTGAAACTAAAGAAAAAAAATTAGAATTCGACACAAAAAAAAAAAAAAACCGACAATCTAAACTGAAAAGTTCCAATTGACGGCACAGCAATAAAGCATTCGAAATGTAATAGAATACAATCAAATGACAGCGCAATAAAAGCGGAAGTACATCCAAGTGCTACGACGTTCATCGAAGCACAGACAAATCTTTTGTCTATGCCACAGACGGCTACGTGCAACGGGAAAACCCACAATTCCTAACGGACCGGATGGCGTCGTTCGACGGTGTAGCCAACACTCGCATAATTCGACAGTTTAGCCAACACTCGCGACGTACATGCAAACAAACGTCACAATTTAATATATATACAGCACTATACAAACATTTTTCAATATATTAATTGTTTGAAACTTGTATGTTATAAAAATTCATATTAAACAACATTGAGTATAGTGTATGAATAAAAACACACTATACATATTAATGACACAGTGTACAACATAGTCATTGTAAAACATACAACAAAATATTAAACTTACTGGGCTTTTTTGTTTTCATTTAATTTTATCCAAGTGTGAGGACAGATACACCATAATACTCTTTTACTAAAACCGAAAAAACACAAATTCAATATATTATATAAGTTAAAAAATGTAATACTCGCCATGTCTTCTTTTTATATCTTAATATATTATCATTAAAGTGAATCACATTGAATTGTTCTTGTGCAGTAAACTAAAAATATTGACAAACGCTATAAGATTCCTACAGTTGAAAAAAATAAATCAATAAATGTATTAATAACCAAGCAATTTTGGTGAATCAGTAAACCTACTTATGTTAAAGCTTAGTTGAATGAAAAAATTAAAAAATGTAATACATACCATGTTTTCTTATTTTTATATGTGTAATATGTAATTTATTGCATCTTTACCATAAATAGCATTGAATAATTCCTTTCCAGTCCACAAAATATAATGAAAACACCTTACAGCTATACATTAAAGTTATATATTATTAGTTTCTTTTCCTGTAACAAACCAATAGCATATAGAATGGAATAAATAATAAATTTTAATATGGTTTGAAAACACATAAAGTATTAATATGCATATAGATCATGATATTTCAACTTTAGAATAAAAATCTCTATATGATTATCAAAATATTATAAGTGTCTTCTCCTGTAATAAACCAATTGCATATCGAAGGGAATATAAATAATACATTTTAATATAATTTAAAAACGCATTAAACATGTATAGCTTTAAAAAGTATTGCACAATGAAAAAATGAAATATTTAAACATAATTTAATGTTAAGGTACAATGCGAATATCACAATTTGAATATGCAATATAACATGTTTGATTTCTAATCATCAATCAATATGTAGTAGAACCAACAATAATTAAAGGGTAAAAAAAAATACATTTAAATATAACAGAAATAACCATTAATATGTAGATAGATCTTGTTGAAAGCGAATACTTAATGATACATTTTATTGCACAACAATGAATCCAGTAAGATAGGGTTTAATTAAATAAACTATACTAAGACAATAATATTATAATATTATATTAAGAGAATAGAAGTGTATTAATAACCAAGCTCTTGGGTACAATAGTAAGACTAATACTAAGACTATACTAAGACAATAATATTATAATATTATATTAAGAGAATAGAAGTGTATTAATAACCAAGCTCTTGGGTACAATAGTACTACAATCATGTTCGAGCATTTCTCAATCCATTACTCTGCAACCCACTATGAGCAAAGTACACAGTATATTTTAATATATTTTAAAAAGACATTTAAAGCATAGTGGAATTAGAGCATTAAAAAATGTGTAATATTGTTAACTTTATTTTATTTTTGTTATTAGCACCAAATTGGAATTTGATTCCAATAAAAAAAGTATAATGAACACATACAACATCATATTTATGATTTACAAAAAAATTAAAACTTACTGGGCTTCCTCATTTTCATGTTATAAAAGTTTTCATTTAATTTTATCCAAGTGTAAGGACTGATGCTCTATAACACTCTTTAACTAAAACCGAAATAATGAACATTCAATTTATAATATGTAGTCGAAGGAATGAGTTAAAAAATGTGTAATACGTACCATGATTTCTTTATTTTGAATAGTATCTCATTAGCATCAATGTCATTCCATTCCAAAAGTATAACGAAAACATACAACAGCTATCTCCCTATATTATTTGGAAAAATATATGAAATCCAATGTGAGTAATCAACATAATTTAAAGACACAATTATTTACATACGTGGTTTTCATTGTTTTTTAGCTGTGCGATTTTTTCATAATATCATATCAGAAAACATCCGATTAGCTGTCTCCTTATATTACTTTTAGGGAAAACAAATCAAAATCACATATATACCTATGAATAACATATTTATTAAAATTAATAAGCATTTCCAATACATCATAATAGTGATAATAATAGCTGTGATATGTGAACAATATTACCTATGTTGTGTTTGTGTGTTTCAGCAACATTTTGTCAATAATTTGAATTTTTCCTTTGCAGTCAACAAAATATATTGAAAACTTCCTATAGCTCTCTATAATATAAATATATAAAATATAAAAAATTAAATTAAATGTATTTAACATATTTTATTACCATATTTAAAGCAAATAATTGAAAAATAGTATTAAAAATGTAATTCAATTCTGTTTTCATATTTCTATATTATCAAAAAGTAACACCAAGTGTTAAGATTAAAACTATAAGATTCTTCTCCTACATCATATTATAAAAACACATTCAACGCATTTAGAAAATGTAATACATACCATGTTTTCATATTTTTATATCTGAGGGTCTCTTCAATAGTATCATTACAGTCATAAAGTGCAGTCATTGGCATTGAATTATAGCATATTAAGCATATATTATTATTAGATTATAATATGCATAGTACACAACAAAGCTCTCTTCCTATAATTTTTGATAGAATAATTCCAAATTAATAATGTATTTAAAATATTTTAATAACACATTTAGAGTGTAGTTGAATAATAATACAATCTAAAAATGTAATACATACCATATCTACATGTTTTTAAAAGTGTCATTTCGTTCACATTCCTTTCCAGTCAACAAAGTATACCGACAAATACTTTCAGATTCTCCACCTACATTTGAAAGAAATTAATAATAATCAAGTATTATTATCAAATAATCAATCAAATCTCCGATTATGGTATCCATGTTTGATTACCCTTTAACCTACTGTTAGCAATGAAAACAATAATTTAACATTGTTTAAAGCCACAGTTAAAGCTTGGAATAAGTTGAAAAAATGTAATACGTACCATTTTATTTTGAATAGTATCATAAGCACCAATGACATTGAATTCCATTCAATTCCGATAAAAAAAGTATAATGAAAACACAGCTAAACTAAATTTATTTGGAAACATAATAATTATAAGGCACATGCCAGGTTTTCATTGTTTTTAATGTAGCTTTAATGTAATTTGGTGTGATTATATAACGAAAACAATTAGAAATCACATATAAATTTGTTAAAACTTAAACGAATAAAAAAAAAGTTGAAACTTTAACGGAAAAAAAAAAAAACAAATCTACCCGATGGCGTCTAATCAATCAAATCTCCGATTATGGTACCCATGTTTGATTACCCGTTTACCTAAATTAAGTATGAAAACAATCATTTAACGTTATTTAAAGACACAATAAAAGCTTAGTTGAAGTTGAATGTAATACGTACCATTTTATTTTGAACAGTATCATTAGCACCAATGACTTTGAATTCCATTCCAATAAGAAAAGTATAATGAAAACATACGGCCATTTGTAAATATAAATCATATCAAAGTTAACGTAATAAAAACGTACCAGGTCTTCCATTGCTTTTATATAACGGAAACAAATAGAAATCGCGTTTAAATTTGTAAAAACTTAAAAAAAAAAAAGTTGAAACTTTAACGAAAAAAAAAAAAAAATTCGGAGCGAAAAAAAAAAAAAAAGAAATCAGACGTACCCGATGGCATCGTTCGTCGGCGGCTGTACAAATCAACGATTACTGCGCAACAAACGTCGAACCGTACGGGCAGGGTTCGAACCGGGTACCTACAGATCCTATCGCCTAACGCCTAATGCCTACCTACCTAACGGTCGAGTTGTAAATCTTGGCGAAAATCGGGACATTTAAACGGTCCGGCGGACGCGAAAAGGAAGATAAGGTAAGCGGACGACCGCGGAATAGTGACGTCACGCGGGGCGAAACGTCACGGAGGAGCGAGGGAAACAGGTACCGATCGCCGCGATTGGCTAGGTGCTTAGAACGATATATATATGGGTTTTTCATCCGGTCGAATCGGGAAAACGGCTCGTCGGAAAATTCAAAGGACGGCCGTAATGGATAGAGGAGGAAAAAGGCAACGGGATGGGACCGAAGAAATAGGTAAAAAGCTCACGGGGAATAAAAAAAACCGTCCACCAATGAGAACGCTCAGAAATTTTTTTATATAATTATTTAAAATATTTTAAATACATTATTAATTTGGAATTATTCTATCAAAAATTATAGGAAGAGAGCTTTGTTGTGTACTATGCATATTATAATCTAATAATAATATATGCTTAATATGCTATAATTCAATGCCAATGACTGCACTTTATGACTGTAATGATACTATTGAAGAGACCCTCAGATATAAAAATATGAAAACATGGTATGTATTACATTTTCTAAATGCGTTGAATGTGTTTTTATAATATGATGTAGGAGAAGAATCTTATCTTAACACTTGGTGTTACTTTTTGATAATATAGAAATATGAAAACAGAATTGAATTACATTTTTAATACTATTTTTCAATTATTTGCTTTAAATATGGTAATAAAATATGTTAAATACATTTAATTTAATTTTTTATATTTTATATATTTATATTATAGAGAGCTATAGGAAGTTTTCAATATATTTTGTTGACTGCAAAGGAAAAATTCAAATTATTGACAAAATGTTGCTGAAACACACAAACACAACATAG
Source organism: Sipha maydis (assembly GCA_034509805.1). Taxonomy (NCBI): domain Eukaryota; kingdom Metazoa; phylum Arthropoda; class Insecta; order Hemiptera; family Aphididae; genus Sipha; species Sipha maydis. The sequence continues at coordinate 333,651 of JASXSY010000418.1, forward strand.
GTAATATTGTTCACATATCACAGCTATTATTATCACTATTATGATGTATTGGAAATGCTTATTAATTTTAATAAATATGTTATTCATAGGTATATATGTGATTTTGATTTGTTTTCCCTAAAAGTAATATAAGGAGACAGCTAATCGGATGTTTTCTGATATGATATTATGAAAAAATCGCACAGCTAAAAAACAATGAAAACCACGTATGTAAATAATTGTGTCTTTAAATTATGTTGATTACTCACATTGGATTTCATATATTTTTCCAAATAATATAGGGAGATAGCTGTTGTATGTTTTCGTTATACTTTTGGAATGGAATGACATTGATGCTAATGAGATACTATTCAAAATAAAGAAATCATGGTACGTATTACACATTTTTTAACTCATTCCTTCGACTACATATTATAAATTGAATGTTCATTATTTCGGTTTTAGTTAAAGAGTGTTATAGAGCATCAGTCCTTACACTTGGATAAAATTAAATGAAAACTTTTATAACATGAAAATGAGGAAGCCCAGTAAGTTTTAATTTTTTTGTAAATCATAAATATGATGTTGTATGTGTTCATTATACTTTTTTTATTGGAATCAAATTCCAATTTGGTGCTAATAACAAAAATAAAATAAAGTTAACAATATTACACATTTTTTAATGCTCTAATTCCACTATGCTTTAAATGTCTTTTTAAAATATATTAAAATATACTGTGTACTTTGCTCATAGTGGGTTGCAGAGTAATGGATTGAGAAATGCTCGAACATGATTGTAGTACTATTGTACCCAAGAGCTTGGTTATTAATATACGGCGACATAATGGTCGCACACGTATTGTTGCAACAAAAATCGACCGTTGTGAATGGCACTAAACCGAGCGTTCGGCTCGTTGAGGCCGTCATAACGAACGGCCAAACGATAACACGAATACTCCTTCAGTGAAACGTTTTGATTGACGCGGGTGCGACGCGGTCCTTCGTGCGGCATGTGTGTGGCCCATCCGCTTTCGCCATGGGGAAAGAATAGCGGGTACAGCAAAGGGTCCGTATGACGGCTCGTGGAAGGCATTCGTCGGTGGTTGACGTTGGGATTCGGATTCCTATCGTAAACAACGAAGTCCACGTTTTCCGGAGGGTCGCCGTCGTTACCGACAAACACTGCGGCGATCTCACGCACGGCCGGCTGGTTGCGGCGTCCCGGGTCTCTGGAATCGCGTACGAAATGCATACTCACAGTCCGAGGCGGTCTCGTCGGATTTTCCGCCGCAGCCAAAATCTGTTCTCTGTTCCACATCTCCGTCATGTGCATGAACATTCGGGCGTACGGGTTGATCTCTCTCAACATGATGTCCAATCTGTCCAAAAGATCCGGTCTACACGCGGAGTTGACGGGGTTTCGAATGCGGCTCTCGGTCGCCAACCGCGTGTCCACGAAGTACAGTTGACAGAACCGTGGGATGACGTCCGGTCCGGCGGCCGCGTCACTGATCAGGTGATACGTTTGGCCGTGCATGACGAATGTTCTGGGTCCTCGTCCCGGTGGTGCCTGGAAGTCTTGCGTGATCAGAGACGCGAACGCCATGGCATTGTTGTACTGACGGACCTCGCTCTGAAAATGCCTGTTCTCCGAGCCGTCTTCGCTGAGCAGTCTCCGCAACGCAAGCGGAACCTCTCCCAACACTCTGTCACCTGTCAACAAAACCTTACCGTCCCTACAACAAATAAAATGTTCACTTACGAAATTTCTCGCGTAGCAGTGAGGACAAACGCGATCCATCGGTCCGATGTGTAAGCGGTCGGGTGCTTGTGCGCCAACTCGGGCGGCGATCAGCTCTTCGACGACTACGATGTTGGCCATCAAATCTTCGTCGTTCCGGTCGTCGACCAGGTCAACGTCGTTCACCGTTTCCTCTTCCACCTCGACGATCCCAAGGTCGATATCATTAACAACGTCTACGATTTCTTCGACCGCTACGTCGACGACATCATAGTTCTGACCGATGTCCATGTCCACTGGGCCGTCGACCATCGCCTGCCCTCCGTCGGCTAAGGCGTTGTTCTGAAGGGAACCGTCAACATCGATGTCGACGTCATCATCACCCGCTACGTCGACTACAACGTAGTTTTGACCGATGTCCATGTCCACCGGAACGTCGACGAACGTCTGTCGATCTTCGCCGCCAACATTGTCCTGTAATAGAAGATTACCTTCGACAACGGCGTGCGGGACCACGTGGACCGCTGCTACTGGTGCATCGGGTAAAACGGCATTTCTCGGTACTGCGTCGCGGTGGAGAACACGTCGAACGGCCGTAAACACGAAGTCGTCACGATCAAAATGTCTCGAACACAGTTTTGACGTCACGAATACTTGGTTTCGATCGATTCCGTAGCGCGAGACAAAATCTAACCATTCGTTCCGAATCGCTTGGTTCATCGTCGGGAATTTATGAAGGGAAATGCCAACGCGGCGGACAGGTCCACATACGACACACGTGGGTGCCATCACAAAAAAAAATTTGAAACTAAAGAAAAAAAATTAGAATTCGACACAAAAAAAAAAAAAAACCGACAATCTAAACTGAAAAGTTCCAATTGACGGCACAGCAATAAAGCATTCGAAATGTAATAGAATACAATCAAATGACAGCGCAATAAAAGCGGAAGTACATCCAAGTGCTACGACGTTCATCGAAGCACAGACAAATCTTTTGTCTATGCCACAGACGGCTACGTGCAACGGGAAAACCCACAATTCCTAACGGACCGGATGGCGTCGTTCGACGGTGTAGCCAACACTCGCATAATTCGACAGTTTAGCCAACACTCGCGACGTACATGCAAACAAACGTCACAATTTAATATATATACAGCACTATACAAACATTTTTCAATATATTAATTGTTTGAAACTTGTATGTTATAAAAATTCATATTAAACAACATTGAGTATAGTGTATGAATAAAAACACACTATACATATTAATGACACAGTGTACAACATAGTCATTGTAAAACATACAACAAAATATTAAACTTACTGGGCTTTTTTGTTTTCATTTAATTTTATCCAAGTGTGAGGACAGATACACCATAATACTCTTTTACTAAAACCGAAAAAACACAAATTCAATATATTATATAAGTTAAAAAATGTAATACTCGCCATGTCTTCTTTTTATATCTTAATATATTATCATTAAAGTGAATCACATTGAATTGTTCTTGTGCAGTAAACTAAAAATATTGACAAACGCTATAAGATTCCTACAGTTGAAAAAAATAAATCAATAAATGTATTAATAACCAAGCAATTTTGGTGAATCAGTAAACCTACTTATGTTAAAGCTTAGTTGAATGAAAAAATTAAAAAATGTAATACATACCATGTTTTCTTATTTTTATATGTGTAATATGTAATTTATTGCATCTTTACCATAAATAGCATTGAATAATTCCTTTCCAGTCCACAAAATATAATGAAAACACCTTACAGCTATACATTAAAGTTATATATTATTAGTTTCTTTTCCTGTAACAAACCAATAGCATATAGAATGGAATAAATAATAAATTTTAATATGGTTTGAAAACACATAAAGTATTAATATGCATATAGATCATGATATTTCAACTTTAGAATAAAAATCTCTATATGATTATCAAAATATTATAAGTGTCTTCTCCTGTAATAAACCAATTGCATATCGAAGGGAATATAAATAATACATTTTAATATAATTTAAAAACGCATTAAACATGTATAGCTTTAAAAAGTATTGCACAATGAAAAAATGAAATATTTAAACATAATTTAATGTTAAGGTACAATGCGAATATCACAATTTGAATATGCAATATAACATGTTTGATTTCTAATCATCAATCAATATGTAGTAGAACCAACAATAATTAAAGGGTAAAAAAAAATACATTTAAATATAACAGAAATAACCATTAATATGTAGATAGATCTTGTTGAAAGCGAATACTTAATGATACATTTTATTGCACAACAATGAATCCAGTAAGATAGGGTTTAATTAAATAAACTATACTAAGACAATAATATTATAATATTATATTAAGAGAATAGAAGTGTATTAATAACCAAGCTCTTGGGTACAATAGTAAGACTAATACTAAGACTATACTAAGACAATAATATTATAATATTATATTAAGAGAATAGAAGTGTATTAATAACCAAGCTCTTGGGTACAATAGTACTACAATCATGTTCGAGCATTTCTCAATCCATTACTCTGCAACCCACTATGAGCAAAGTACACAGTATATTTTAATATATTTTAAAAAGACATTTAAAGCATAGTGGAATTAGAGCATTAAAAAATGTGTAATATTGTTAACTTTATTTTATTTTTGTTATTAGCACCAAATTGGAATTTGATTCCAATAAAAAAAGTATAATGAACACATACAACATCATATTTATGATTTACAAAAAAATTAAAACTTACTGGGCTTCCTCATTTTCATGTTATAAAAGTTTTCATTTAATTTTATCCAAGTGTAAGGACTGATGCTCTATAACACTCTTTAACTAAAACCGAAATAATGAACATTCAATTTATAATATGTAGTCGAAGGAATGAGTTAAAAAATGTGTAATACGTACCATGATTTCTTTATTTTGAATAGTATCTCATTAGCATCAATGTCATTCCATTCCAAAAGTATAACGAAAACATACAACAGCTATCTCCCTATATTATTTGGAAAAATATATGAAATCCAATGTGAGTAATCAACATAATTTAAAGACACAATTATTTACATACGTGGTTTTCATTGTTTTTTAGCTGTGCGATTTTTTCATAATATCATATCAGAAAACATCCGATTAGCTGTCTCCTTATATTACTTTTAGGGAAAACAAATCAAAATCACATATATACCTATGAATAACATATTTATTAAAATTAATAAGCATTTCCAATACATCATAATAGTGATAATAATAGCTGTGATATGTGAACAATATTACCTATGTTGTGTTTGTGTGTTTCAGCAACATTTTGTCAATAATTTGAATTTTTCCTTTGCAGTCAACAAAATATATTGAAAACTTCCTATAGCTCTCTATAATATAAATATATAAAATATAAAAAATTAAATTAAATGTATTTAACATATTTTATTACCATATTTAAAGCAAATAATTGAAAAATAGTATTAAAAATGTAATTCAATTCTGTTTTCATATTTCTATATTATCAAAAAGTAACACCAAGTGTTAAGATTAAAACTATAAGATTCTTCTCCTACATCATATTATAAAAACACATTCAACGCATTTAGAAAATGTAATACATACCATGTTTTCATATTTTTATATCTGAGGGTCTCTTCAATAGTATCATTACAGTCATAAAGTGCAGTCATTGGCATTGAATTATAGCATATTAAGCATATATTATTATTAGATTATAATATGCATAGTACACAACAAAGCTCTCTTCCTATAATTTTTGATAGAATAATTCCAAATTAATAATGTATTTAAAATATTTTAATAACACATTTAGAGTGTAGTTGAATAATAATACAATCTAAAAATGTAATACATACCATATCTACATGTTTTTAAAAGTGTCATTTCGTTCACATTCCTTTCCAGTCAACAAAGTATACCGACAAATACTTTCAGATTCTCCACCTACATTTGAAAGAAATTAATAATAATCAAGTATTATTATCAAATAATCAATCAAATCTCCGATTATGGTATCCATGTTTGATTACCCTTTAACCTACTGTTAGCAATGAAAACAATAATTTAACATTGTTTAAAGCCACAGTTAAAGCTTGGAATAAGTTGAAAAAATGTAATACGTACCATTTTATTTTGAATAGTATCATAAGCACCAATGACATTGAATTCCATTCAATTCCGATAAAAAAAGTATAATGAAAACACAGCTAAACTAAATTTATTTGGAAACATAATAATTATAAGGCACATGCCAGGTTTTCATTGTTTTTAATGTAGCTTTAATGTAATTTGGTGTGATTATATAACGAAAACAATTAGAAATCACATATAAATTTGTTAAAACTTAAACGAATAAAAAAAAAGTTGAAACTTTAACGGAAAAAAAAAAAAACAAATCTACCCGATGGCGTCTAATCAATCAAATCTCCGATTATGGTACCCATGTTTGATTACCCGTTTACCTAAATTAAGTATGAAAACAATCATTTAACGTTATTTAAAGACACAATAAAAGCTTAGTTGAAGTTGAATGTAATACGTACCATTTTATTTTGAACAGTATCATTAGCACCAATGACTTTGAATTCCATTCCAATAAGAAAAGTATAATGAAAACATACGGCCATTTGTAAATATAAATCATATCAAAGTTAACGTAATAAAAACGTACCAGGTCTTCCATTGCTTTTATATAACGGAAACAAATAGAAATCGCGTTTAAATTTGTAAAAACTTAAAAAAAAAAAAGTTGAAACTTTAACGAAAAAAAAAAAAAAATTCGGAGCGAAAAAAAAAAAAAAAGAAATCAGACGTACCCGATGGCATCGTTCGTCGGCGGCTGTACAAATCAACGATTACTGCGCAACAAACGTCGAACCGTACGGGCAGGGTTCGAACCGGGTACCTACAGATCCTATCGCCTAACGCCTAATGCCTACCTACCTAACGGTCGAGTTGTAAATCTTGGCGAAAATCGGGACATTTAAACGGTCCGGCGGACGCGAAAAGGAAGATAAGGTAAGCGGACGACCGCGGAATAGTGACGTCACGCGGGGCGAAACGTCACGGAGGAGCGAGGGAAACAGGTACCGATCGCCGCGATTGGCTAGGTGCTTAGAACGATATATATATGGGTTTTTCATCCGGTCGAATCGGGAAAACGGCTCGTCGGAAAATTCAAAGGACGGCCGTAATGGATAGAGGAGGAAAAAGGCAACGGGATGGGACCGAAGAAATAGGTAAAAAGCTCACGGGGAATAAAAAAAACCGTCCACCAATGAGAACGCTCAGAAATTTTTTTATATAATAGACTAGCTTCTGTGTGCCTCGCTGAGGGTGTAATTCGCTTTAATTTAAAATAATTAATAAATTAATAATTTACAATTAATAATTCAAAACATTTTTATGTAGAATTGCAACAATCTACCACGGTTACGAATCGTGTGATAATTATAACTTTTGATAACACGTACGGGTGTAAAACTGAGACGCCTTCGGCGTCAACAGCGTCCGCTATCTAGCAGTCACTGTTTGCACAATCTTTTTTTAGTTCACAATGAGTAAGAATTGTAATTTGTAATACTTACCGTAGAAAATTGGAATCAAAATATTGAATGTAATCGTTAAGGGTAACTACATTGTTGTATAATTCATTTGAATTGCTTCGACAAATGTTTTTAATCGTACAAAAGTTAATATATCTACCTAATCGTTTCATTATTAGCACCACAGTACCATACCCTCAATTAACATGTGTTAAACATATAAAACCATGTAAAAAAGTAAAACTATCAAACAGCAGAGAGCAATAATAAGTATTGAATATACGGAATAGAATTAAAAAAGGATTTTTAGGATTTTGTATTCATGAAAGTAGTCCACAATGAGTAAGAATTGTAATTTGTAATACTTTACCGTTGAAAATTGGAATCAAAATATTGAATGTAATCGCTAAGGGTACCTACATAGTATAATTTATTTAAAGAACACTAAAAATTGTTTTTAATTGTAAAAAAGTTAATATACTTGTTTCATTATTATTACTGCAGTACCATACCCTCAACTGACATGTGTCAAAAATATAAAACCATGTAAAATAGTAAAACAATCAAATAGCACAGGGCAAACCACATTATATTTGAAAATAAACGAATAGAACATTATGTGTCTCCACAACAATAGTTAAAGTTTAAATCTATCACATTTATTTCTAAACAGATGGAATAGAATCTAAAAAAAGTATTAATATGCATATAGATCTTGATATTTCAATTATAGAATAAAACAACTCTTGATGATTATAAATATATTATAAGTGTCTTCTCCTGTGATAAACCATTAGCATATCGAAGTGAATAAAAGTAATAAATTTTAATATGATTTAAAAACACATTAAAAATGTATAGCTTTAAAAAGTATGACACAAAATAAAAATGCAATATATAACATGTTTGATTTCTAATTATCAATCAATATGTAGTACAATCAACAATAATTAAATGGATAAAAATAAATACATTTCATTTAAATAACAGAGATAAGCATTGATATGTAGATAGATCTTGTTGTAAGTGAATACTAAATGATATATGATTATTGCACAATAATGAACATTGGTATTAGGAATAGTGTTAGAATTTGATGTAATTTGTCCAAAACTTGTAGGAATGCTATAAAATTTCATATTAGACAACTTTGAGTATAGTGTATGAATATAAAATGCAAACTATACTGATAGTTTTAATAACACAGTGTAAAACATAATCATTGTAAAACAAATATTATTATTATTATACAACGTTCCAGTAATATAGGGTTTAAGTAAATAATCTAAACTCAGACAATAATATTTTAATATTATATTAGGAGAAAAAAAGGGTATTTATAACCAAGCTCTTGGGTACAATACTACTACACTCATGTTCGAGCATTTCTCAATTCATTACTCTGCAAACCACTATGAGCAAAGTACACAGTATAGTTTAATATATTTTAAAAAGACATTTAAAGAAAAGTGGAATAAGAGCATTAAATAATGTGTAATATTGTTAACTTTATTTGATTTTCGTCATTTGCACCAATGACATTGATTTGGCTACCATTCCAATAAAAAAAGTGTAATGAAAACATACAACAGCTATCTTCACCATAAATTATTTGGAAAAATATATCAAATTGTATTTGACATATATTTAGAAGACAAATTTATAATTATGTAACACATAATTTAAAGACACAGTTAAATAATAGTCAAAAAATAGACTAATTGTGAACAATAAAATTATAAAAAGTTTTGAACATAAGTAAATAATATTATATCTGTTTAACGAAAATCATTGAAAACATCCAGTAGCTCTCTACTAATAATATTTTAAAATAAAAATACATAGCTGGTTTTCTTAATTTTAAATCTGTGTTTGTTTTGAATAGCACTAATGCCATTGAATTCCATTCCATTATCCAATGAAAAAAGAATGATGAACACACAAAACAGCTTATTTATGATTTACAAACAGAGTAAAACTTACTGGGCTTCCTAATTTTCATGTTATAAATGATTTCATTTAATGCTATCCAAGTGTAAGGACTGATACACTATAACACTCTTTTACTAAAACTGAAAAAAAAACATTCAATAGATAATATGTAGTCGAAGGTATGAGTTAAAAATGTGTAATTCGTACCAAAATTTCTTTATTTTGAACAGTATCTCATTAGCACTAATGACAATGAATACTATTCCATCAGTATAATGTAAGTGTTTCCATTATCTCATAATAGTGATAATAATAGCTGTGTTATGTGAGCAATATTACTTATATTGTGTTTGTTTTTTCAGCAACATTTTATCAATAATTTGAATTTATCCTTTACAATCAACAAAATATATTGAAAACTTCCCTATAATTTTTGGTAAAAAAAAATCAAAATAAATGTATTTAACATAATTTATTACCACCTTAAAAGCATGTAATTGAAAAATAGTATTAAAAATGTAATTCATTTTGTTTTCTTATGTCTATTATATCTAAAAAGAAACACCAAGTGTAATGATTAAAACTATAAGATTCATCTCCTACATCATATTTTAAAAACATATTCAATGCATATAGAAAATGTAATACATACCATGTTTTCTTATTTTTATTTCTAATGGTCTCTTCAATAGTATCATTACAGTCATTACGTAAAGTCATTCACATTGAATTAAAGCATTCCAGTCAACTGTAATATGCATATATTATTATTAGATTATAATATGCATAGTACACAACAAAGCTCTCTTGCTTTAATTATTGATATAACAATTTCAAATTAATAATGTATTAAAAATATTATAAAAACACATTCCGAGTATACAATCTAAAAATGTAATACATACCATCTTTACATGTTTTTAAAAGTGTCATTTCGTTCACAATAATTTCCAGTCAACAATGTATACCGAAAAATACTATCAGATTATCAAATAATCAATCAAATCTCCGATTATGGTACCCATGTTTGATTACCCGTTTACCTAAATTAAGTATGAAAACAATCATTTATCGTTGTTTAAAGCCACAATTTAAGCTATGTTGAAGTTGAATGTAATACGTACCATTTTATTTTGAATAGTATCATTAGCACCAATGACTTTGAATTCCATTCCGATAAGAAAAGTATAATTAAAACATACGGCTATTCGGAAAAATAAATCATATCAAATTTAACGTAATAATTTAAAAGCACAATTAAAAACATACCAGGTTTTCATTGCTTTTTAGCTGTGAGTAATTATATAACGAAAACAAATAGAAGTCACATATATATTTGTTAATAAGTTAAAACTTAAAGAACGAAAAAAAAAAAGTTAAAACTTAAACGAAAAAAAAAAAGCAAATCGATTCCGATATATCAGACATTGACGGCGGCTTTACATTTCGGCGGCGGCAGCACAACAATTACTACGCAACAAATGTCAGAAAGTTACAGTCATTAGGTACAGCCATACGTATTTAACTATAGAATTCCAGTCAACAAAGCTCTTTCCCTATAACAATTAAAATTTATTATGTATTTAAAATATTTTAAAAACACATTTGGAGTGTAGTTGAATAATAATACGAATAAAAAAATGAAATACATACCATTTTATCTGATTAGAAATCCATATATGTTTTCAAAAGTGTTATTTCGTTCAATCACATTGAATCCTTCCTATGTATTGTATATTAACGAATACTATCAGATTGTCCAACTACGGTTGAAAATGTATACGTACGGTTGAAAATGTACCCGTGTTTGAGTATTTTATAATTCATTGCATTTGAACGTACTATTAGGAATGAAAACAATCATTTAACGTTGTTTAAAGACACAATAAAAGCTTAGTTGAAGTTGAATGTAATACGCACCATTTTATTCTGAATAGTATCATTAGCACCAATGACGTTGAATTCCATTCCAATAAGAAAAGTATAATGAAAAAAACATACGGCCATTTGTAAATATAAATCTTATCAAAGTTAACGTAATAATTAAAAAGCACAATTAAAAACGTAGCAGGTCTTCATTGCTTTAATTTAACGGAAACAAATAGAATTCACGTTTAAATTTGTTAAAGCATAAACGAAAAAAAAAAAAAGTTGAAACTTTAACGAAAAAAAAAAAAAAATTCGGAGCGAAAAAAAAAAAAAGAAGTCAGATGGCATCGTTCGTCTGTGGCAGTACAAATCAACGATTACTGCGCAACAAACGTCGAACCGTACGGGCAGGGTTCGAACCGGGTACCTACAGATCCTATCGCCTAACGCCTAATGCCTACCTACCTAACGGTCGAGTTGTAAATGTTGGCGAAAATCGGGACATTTAAACGGTTCGTTGGACGCGAAAAGGTAGATAAGGTAAGCGGACGACTGCGGATATGTGACGTCACGCGGGGCGAAACGTCACGGAGGCGCGAGGGAAACAGGTAACGATCGCCGCGATTGGCTAGGTGCTTAGAACGATATATATATGGGTTTTTCATCCGGTCG
>JASXSY010000419.1:0-83189 GCA_034509805.1 Sipha maydis
AAAAATGATCGGGTAAACATAAATTGAACAAAAAACATATTTGTTTACTTAGACGAACGATTTGAGTATGCGAGAAAATTAAAAGGAGCTATGACCGAATTAAGGTTAGCCGGAGAAAAGTTAGGTAAATTAGAGCTTTCTAAAACTCAGGCTATACAAAACGAAGATTATGGCAAAGCGAAAAAGAAAAAAACCCAAATGGAAGAGTATCGAGCTCAAGTCTTAATAGAACAACAGGTGGATAATCTTTTGGAAAAAAATGGAGTAAGTTGTATTAGGTGCGATGACATTTTCACAATTAATTCTTCAATAAAAACGTTATTAAAATTAAAATAAATTCACTATCAAATTTTCCACATGAGAAATCGAAATTGTAATTCACAAATATTCATCGATACAAAAATGATATCGATGCTAGTTATGGGATTTAAGTATAAAGCATAAAAGTACTGCAACATTTATTATTGATTGACCATGAATGAACCACATTAACATCCTTTGGATCATAAGTAATTATATATTTAACTTTAGGCTTACATAAAAGTGACTCACAGCTTAAGAAACTTTATTTGAAACGATAATATTTGAGATTCTACTTTTAACAAATAACAGTCATTACAGTCATAACTCTTAGATATCTTAGTCTATTAATTTTTAAAACTTGCTTATAAAAGTTATACTCAGTCTTTGGCAGTTCTCTGTTACAGATAACTACCATAAAAGAAAACTACCCCTGGTACAATTTTCGTTTTCTTATGATCATATCTAAATAAATTAAAATTATAAAATCCTATTATTAAAAATATATCACTGATAATAAAGATTTTTATATTTATATAGTAACAATAACATGTCTATATTAAGGAGAATATACCACGCATGGAAAAGAGGGGTTATGGGTTTTCCTCCCTCTCCGAAATATCAAGAAAAAATGTTATAATACTATGACCGGACTTACAAATTTAATAGTTATTTTAAAGTTTTCCATGTAATTTGTAAATGAAATATATATATATATGTATGTATAATTTTATAGATATTATATGAGTAATAAATCATGCTATTTATCAACATTTTACATTTTTCAAACCTCCCTCCTTTCACCAAAATGTATTCCTGCGTTCGTATCTGACTATATTTATACTTATACAGTTTAATAAATATATAGCTACAAAGTTACTTATTCATAACGTTAAGATTTTAGTATATAAATAGTATTTATATAATTCATATTTTAAAAGCCATTAGAAATCAACGACGAAGAACCTGAAGATCTAGTTGACAAAACACCGGGATCAAGAGACGAAACCGTTAAATATGCTTCGCCATTATCTCCAATCAACTCGCCTAAAGAAATTTCAATTAAGCCATATCAACAAGAAATCTTATCAGAAAAAATTGAAACCGAAGTACCTGATGAACCGGACATTTACCATAGTCCTGTATCGCCACTCCATTATCCTGAAAATAACTCCAGGGAAAGGTATGGAAAAAACATATAATTATATCACTAAAAAAAAATAGATAAAAAAAATTAGAAAATTATATTAAATTAATGAAATAAGTACTTAATGTAAAACTGAATTTATTATATTCAGACAATAATAAATTAAATGAGTATTTATAAAAGAAATTTTATTAATTTTATCTAAAATTAATTTTCACTTAAATATAGTAGTATAAATAGATTTTGTTTTAAAGTTATATTTTAATATATAATTACCTATTCATTATCTACTATATATATTATATATAGAACGAATAATAAAAAATATTAATTAATAATTTACAGTAATTTTAGATTCTGAACGGAGTGATGGAATCTATTCGTTTTACAATGATGTGTGTTTTTTTTTTATTTTTTTATTTATTTTTGTGTCTGACGACACCTTTTTTGACAGTTAAAATGCTTCGATTTGATTAAGCAGCAACTTTTCTGAAAGGAAATTGAATGTAGATGGTACTTTGGCAAGTCAAAAATCCAACTTTTTCAATACTTTTAAAAAAATCGAAAAAAATTACGAAAAAACGGGAATTTTCACGCAAAAACACGTTTTTACAATTTACATTTTTTAAAATGCTCTAACTCAAAAACGAAAAACCGCAACAACTTGAAATATTCACCAAATCTTTATATTGGCGTTCTCTATACATGGTTAAGTTTTCAAAGTATTTTGACATATTTTGACTTATTTATAGACAATTTAAATTTTTGATTTTTGTAAAATTTTTGTTTTTAAACATCTATAAAATTTAATTGATTGACCGAAAACTCTTGAAAATTTAATACAAGGTTTATAATAAGTTAAACTTATCGTAACTAAAAAATATCGGTGATCGGTTTACTCAAATTTTTTTTATAAGCCCTTAAAGCTCAAATTTGTATAAAATGTGTAAAAATCACGATAATTTGCAAGTTATTTTGTACATAAAAATTCATAGAATTTTTTCTGTTCATACTTAAGGTTCAAAATTTTAACACTAGGTTATCTATAAGCTACTCTTCAAAAATCTTTAAAAAAATTTCTTCCGGACTTAGAGGAAAAATTTTTATGACTGTTTGAAATTTAAATATTTACGAAATTGCATAAAATAACGATTTATTCTCGAACGATTTTTAATATTTGTTATAATTCAAAAAGTATAAGTCGCAGATTTTTGAAATTTCTACCAGCTGCTAAGATTGGTATTTCTTTTATGTAATATTTTTTTCAAAATATTATATTGATTTTTAAGCCACTTATAGGCATTTTTTTTTTATAATCGGTGATAAAAAAAATTTGGCTCGTACAAAATACTTGAAAATTTAATAAAATATTCCACAGAAGTAGTTCTTATTGTCATTCAAAAATTATTAAAATCCATAGGCACAATTTTTTTTTATAAGCGTTTGAACAGCGAATATTGACATAAAATTACATGTAAAATATAATATAATGTATAATATTCTAGACTGACCAACTATGTCGATGTATGCAACTGCCAACCCATCCTAATTAAAAAATATATTTATCGTTTCAAAATAAAATATACTTATTACAATATTTATAAATAACATTGTATTCTATTCTAGATAAACATGTCATCTCCGTTCAGAATCGTTTTTCGTATACAATGATACCTATCATTGAATTCAAATTTAACAAATCCATTATAATGACCTATCCTATAAACGAGGTGCACTCCACCCCCAACTATACAGCAGAACGAGGCCCATCCGGTTCTTTTTTTTTTTATTTTTTTATTTTTATTTTTTTTTCTTATTTTTGTGTCTGACGACACCGTTTTTGGCAGTAAAAATGCTTCGATATGCTTATGTAGCAACTTTTCTGAAAGGAAAGTGATTCTTGTTGGTACTTTGGGAGGTCAAAAGTAAAAAATTTTCAATATTTTTTAAATGCGACGGAAAAAACCCTAAAAAATTAAGGGGAAAACGGGAGTTTTTATGCAAAACCAGTTTTCGACAAAATCAAATTTTTTATTTTGCTATAACTCAAAAACTAATCGATGTAAATATTTGAAATTTTCACCAAATGTTTAGATTAGCGTACTCTATATACCGGTAAATTTTCAAAATTTAATAGAAGATTCCACAGAAGTAGTTCTTAATGTCATTCAAAAATTAATAAAATCCATAGGCACAATTTTTTTTTATAAGCGTTTGAACAGCGAATATTGACATAAAATTACATGTAAAATATAATATAATGTATAATATTCTAGACTAACCAACTATGTCGCTGTATGCAACTGCCAACCCATCCTAATTAAAAAATATATTTATCGTTTCAAAATGAAATATACTTTTTACAATATTTATAAATAACAATGTATTATATCCTAGACAAACATATTAACTCCGTTCAGAATCGTTATTCGTATACAATGATACCTATCATTGAATTCAAATTTAACAAATCCATTATAATGACCTATCCTATAAACGAGGTGCACTCCACCTCCAACTGTACAGCAGAGCGAGGCCCATCCGGTTCTTTTTTTTTTTATAGATCTCCCAAATTACAACAAACGATCGTCACGAAAGCAATTTCATTAAAGAGGCCTAAGCCTATGCGTCCTAAATCCAACAAGAGCAGCTACGAATCATATGACGAACAAGCTATCCCTGCTCAAAGATTGTAAGTGTTCAATAAATGTTCGCATTATTGTTTCATATTTTCTACGTTATAAAACCACGTTTAATCGCTTAGAAGGTATACAAATAATAAAATACTGGTTTTTTTCTTTTTTCAGTTGTCAAACGCAAAATAATTCGGACTCTTCGTCATCAGCTGCGGTTAGTGGTGTCGGAGCATCAAAATTAAGCGAACGAGATAAGAAACAGGCTTCTATTCCGATTGCTGTGTTTGGACTTTCGATCGTACGCACACAAATAAATAAAATATAAACAAGAATGTTGATTTTCGTATAGCCTAGCGCCGATTTATTGAATTGTAACTCTAATACTCTCAATGATATACTGGTATACCCATAGGTGAAGAATGAATTATATTTTAGGGACATTATTTTATTTATTTCGTAAACTTTACATGAAAATATACATACCTAAGTAAACTGTTTGCGTAGAAACTATTATTTTTACCATACTTAAAACATTTTTTTAAGGGGATCGAGAAACATTTGAGGGGACCACTGTAACTGTTACCATACCCACAACATAAAAATTGACACTTCGAATTTCATTTCCCTCCAAACTTCTGATTGACTGTTCTTCTAATAACAATCGACATGACAAGAATTTACATAGTTGTATATTGACATTATCAAATATCTTTATACGGAACATACGTTATTGTTGTGACACGATTTTAGGTAAAATATTTTTTTTCGAAACAATATTCGGATAAGGTGGAAGGGTTGAAACTGATGGAAAGCTCGATGAAAAATTTCATGTTCGATGGAGTGGACGCGCGACACTCACCCAATAAAATGACGCGGGCAGCCGTTCAACTTTTGCACCGCACGCTCAGGGATAAAGTGTTTGCCGTCTATAATCTGTCTGCAGAAATCATACGATTCCTGTTTTCCGAATTCGTCCCCGGAAGGTGAGCCATCGTATAACCTGATTTGGGATTTATCTTTATTCGAATAATAATGACTCTCAATAATTATGTTCGTCTGTGGGTATGTGTTTGCATGTATACAGGGTGTCGACAGGCGAAGCTTCTCGGAGTATAGAAACATTGCTTCCGGAATTGTTAGCAAAAGCGGGAGACACGACACCACGTATTCATAACATCGGGATGCATACCATATTGAGCGTGGCCGAAGTGCCTGACATAAGGTGAGTTATGATGACTTTTTGATCGTGCAAGCGGAGACCGAAGTCGAGGCCTAGCGTGTCAAGGCAATCGCAGTAGACTAGAATAGTATAATTATCATCTCAGGGGTGTATTTAGATTTTTTAGAGAGGGGAGAATTTTCTCTAGACAATATTTCACGATTTAACTAATTAAAAACAAAATTTAGAACTTAAGTAAATAATTTGAATCTTTATTGTTTAATAATTTTTTTTACAAAATTAATCAATAAAATATATAATGAAATGGTGTATACTACATTTAAATTGTTACGACCAAAATTAAATATATAAATGAGTACACTACATAACATAAATAATTTGAAACTAATAATTTATAAATCAATGATAATATGAACTTCTACATTTTGATGGGTAAAAGCAGACTTAAAATGTTTTTGTCTATAATTTTGGGAGGCTGAAGTCCCCTTAACCCCCCATAAATACGCCCCTGAGCCTTCTGCTAGTTGTATCAAGTTTCTTTCGAGTGGCCCATGTAGGATTGTGTAATAGGATTGTAATAGGATACGTGTAATTTAATCGGGTATTTCTATAATTTTAAATTATAACTAATTTTTTATTTTCGTAATAATTAAATTCGTTCACTTTAATATGACATTCTTCTGATATTTTATGGATTATATTTTCGAAAAAAATCAAGTTTACTGGTTCAAACAATTGCTGAAACGTTAATTATTTCATCACTGTCCTCAGTCATTAGTTACTACTTATAACTCTAATAGGTATACGGCTTTGTGATAAAATACAAGCATTTAAATGTACATGCACATCACTAAATTTGATAAGGTGATTAGGTAATACAATTCGATTTTTGACTTATTAGCGGGGGCGGATTTAACAATTTTCCGCCCCTATGCCAAATTAAATTTGCCGCCTCTATCTAAAAAAAACTTACTACCTCTTTAATAAAATATCCTCAAATAAATTAATTTTTTCAATACCTACCTAATATGCAATTTTTGCTTATTATAGTATTACGAGACATTTCTTAAACAATAAGATAAGCTATAATACAATACTATCGTCGTTGTCGTAGACGAGTTCCTGGGAAAATATAAATATTATTTTGCTAAAAATAAAAAAATACAAAATCCACAATTTCAAGATTCTGAAGTGGTAATTACAATTTTAAAAATTATGTACCTAATTTTACAAAATCAAAATAAATTTTCAACATAATTTTGCCGCCCTATGCGGCCGCATAGTTCACAGTGCCTTAATCCGTCCCTGCTTAATAGATCTTGCATCCTCGCCAAAATATTGATTGAACGGAATAGGCATATTTGATAATCACCCTATATTCTAGTAGCTAATTATATATTTTATCTTTTCAGAAAACTTAATATTATTCCAATTCATTTGACTCGCTTGTTAACCGGCAACATACATCCCAGACTGATACTCAGTCGTTTAGAAATGGTCGAGCAGTTGATCATCAGTCAAGGCGTATCGTCTGACAAAAATAGGTTGGATTTTAACTAATAAATTACGTCATTGTGTCCACACGATATTCATCATGTTTCGAGTCGTTCTAATTATTTTCTTTCGAAATCAGCGGAATGACCTGTCGCACTTTATGTGAGTTTGGTATGTCGGCTATTCACAACCCGACAGAAGCTGTGCGCAAAGCGGCCGAACGGATTTTAATACACGTGTACAAAGTGAACCCTAGATTTGTTCGGAAACAGCTGCCACCCGATGACGAGATCACTAGAAGGAACATTATGTACAGGCAACTAATGCAGGAGTTCGAACGAATCGACCAAGAAGTGAGCAAAAAATATTATCATGGAAAAATATTTCATATTTTAATATCGTCGCACTATAAACCGTCGTGGTTTAATTTTAACCAGTTGTTTTTTAAAATCTCAATTCTTCTTCCATGTAAATCCTGGTTTCACCATAGCTTCTTATTATTTATATGATACAACCAGGGTTTAAAGTGGTAAAAAAAAGCTGGGGGACAGTATATCATTCTCAGTATTCCATATAGTCCCATTCAATTACTTGGTAATTAATTATAGATTGGTAAATATTATGAATTTTTGTTAGTGAACAATTTCCTCCATAAACTATTCATGTGCTGCAAAAATGTATACATTTGTAAATTACTTGTTTTATCGTTTTAGTAAACTTTTCGGAGAAATGTTAAAGGGAACGCTTTATTAGCGCTATGAAAGGTAGGAGGACTGAGTCCCCTTGCATCCCTCCACTTTAAGCCCTGGGTACAACATCCATCCAACAATACAATAATGAATAAAGTATTGAAAGGTACACTAAATATTCGCGCGTATATAGTTGAAAACAATATATATAGTTGAAAACAATATTAATTGTTTAGAGACTAGGCGAATTGGACCCAGTTGGCCAAACTAAATGCAAACTAGTGCGATCGACTAGTGAGAACACGTCGACATATCACAATAATGAAATCGCTTGCAACAGTGCAGTAAATGTTCAAAGTAAATTGAGTTCCAGTTCCTCGGCTAGTGTGGTTGACGTTTACGAAAATGGGCAAAACAATACCGACACAACCAAACTAAAGTAAGTAGATGCATACCAGGAAAATATAGATACCAATTTGATCGTTTGTGATAGAAGGGTTAAAATGTTTAATTTCAATAACATTAACATATAATTCCACTCGTTGGTCCAAACTACGCGCAATGTTGCATATTGGACAGTATCTACATTATTTTACTACCTATGCGTTTTCTATTTGTGCGTATAGTCGCTGCACGTTTTGCAAAGAAGAATCTAATTTCTCTGAAGAAGAATTGAACATACACTATTGGAAATATTGTCCGTTGCTAATGCGTTGCGAACACTGTTCCGAAGTTATAGAGATCATAGGACTTCGACATCA
Source organism: Sipha maydis (assembly GCA_034509805.1). Classification (NCBI taxonomy): domain Eukaryota; kingdom Metazoa; phylum Arthropoda; class Insecta; order Hemiptera; family Aphididae; genus Sipha; species Sipha maydis. Next base: position 8,208 of record JASXSY010000419.1, read on the forward strand.
TTTATTAAGTATTTCACTATTGTTTCACGTTGCTTAAAATATTTTTAATTCTGAAAATTTTTGGTTGACTGAACATTTAAAATTTGGTATTTCATTTTCTAGAAGACTGTGATTTCAAAGACAAGTATAAAACTTGTGATCTGTGTTTCGAAGTGGTCGAGATAGAATTTCTTGAGCACCATGTTTTGGGGCCTACATGTAAAAGTCAGTAAACATTTTTTTTTTGTTTTTAATTTAAAAATAATACTAAGTATTATTATTTATTAGTTATAAATTATTTAATTTCTCTTTTTTCTTGATCAATAAGATAAATTTGAAGAGAAAAAATTCAGTCATTCTATCAGAATAACTATAAAATATAAATTTAAGAAAAATGCACATGTTTATTGAATAAATACCTATTATATATGATACAGTGATATATAATTAATTTAAGATAAAAATAGTCAGCTAGTACTTAAATTAATTTAATTTAATAATAAATTATTCATTTTAAATATCTGATTTCAGAAAGAAATACTACTATTAGTGGCATATGTCCGTTATGTTCTGAAGAGATAGGAAATGATCAACAAGATTGGAATAAACATTTAATCGGTCCTTCAGCATGTGAAAATCATCCACGGAAAAATTATCTTAAACATCATTAATAATAATTAAATGTACATGGTGTTTAAAAGCTGCTTTGTGGCTAAAATAATATAGTGTGTCTGCCTATATTACAGAAGTTCAATTAAAATTAATTGCCAAAATCTACAAAACCGTCTTTACAACATTTGCCAATATTATTGATAATGTATTAATTATAATAAATTACTTTTAGAAATTGACTGATTGTTATCCAAGCATTTAGTTTTTTACTATTGAGTAATTTACATAACTTATGTTATAGTCAGTTTATTTTTGTATTTTATAAATTTTTAAATATATGTTAATATAATGTACATAAGTATGTTACATGTAATTAACATAAAATTTTTGTTTTGCCTTTACATGTTTGGTGTATTTACTTACATTTCAAAATACATTTAATAATTTTAATTGATATTTTTGTATAATGAGATTTATTAAAAGCATAACATGCATTACAATTCATATATAACTACTACTAAAAAAAATAATCAAACCATTTTGACATTCTACCTACATAAGAGGTATAACTAGAAATGCCATTAAATTAAGGTTATCCCAATTTCTTTTCAACATTTATCAATTTTTTTGTAATAACCAAATAAATGGCAAGACAATAAAAATTAAATTAAAACGCATACCAGAGTATATGTATATAGCCTGTTCAGTGAGAGAACATGCAGGTTCTGCATGTGTAGAATAGTAATCAATAATATGGCAACAGTCACTAAACAACTTTTTGATTTTTGATACCCATATATATGATACACATGTGCACACCAAAATTATATTATTATTGAAGTTATTATTAAATTAAAATTATTGTAGTTGTTATTGCAGTCTCAGTGGGGACATTTATGGCTGTGCATAGGCAGGGAATGTGCATGAATTATATTGGTTGTTCCACAGCAGATTTTCTCACTGGACAGAGTATATGTAGGTCTAGCTAAAAGCAAAAGTTGCATTTTTATCTTAAAATAACACTGATAAAAAATTAAATATGTATAAAGAAAAAAAATGAATCTCAAAGAGCGTGATCATTTTAAATTAAAAAACAAATTTTAATTGGTAAGAAATAATAAATATAAAAAAGAACAACAAGAAATTATTAACATTAAGTTTAATGAAATTTTGTTCGAAGGAAAATCATATCAATGTTACATAAACCTTGTTGTATATTATTAATTCTAAAATATAATTCTTATATCAAAATGCGTAATACTTAAAAAACATTCATTGACACATTTGAAAATTTAGTAAACTAAATCAAATTACATTTTAACACCAGTTCACAAAGTATTTAGCAATGAAGTCGTTTGTCTTGAGGAAAAACTTTATTGTCAGTCTCGAAGGTGCATTATTTTTTTTAAGTATATAAGAAGTAATAATAGCAGTATATTGTGTAACATTTTATTCGCATTTGATGAGTTCAACATCGAAAATCAAAGTGGCATTAGGTGGAATGACACCAGGATGTCCCAAAGCACCATATGCATAGTCTGGAGAACACGTCAATTTTGCACGAGAACCAACGCTCATCTGAAAATATAAAATAAAACAAATGGAAAATAAATATTATGAAGTATTAATATTAATATTAAATTTTTACAGAACAGAAAACTGTTTCAATTATCAGTCATAATTGTTTAAATAGATAGTTCTCACCTGGGCAACGCCTTCGTCCCAACCTTTGATAACTTCTCCCTTTCCAATCTTGAATTTGAAAGGCTTATTGCGGTCTCGGGAAGAGTCAAATTTCTTGCCATCAGTCAACGTACCTATTCACATAATTATATAATAAAGTAAAAGGTTATACTTCAAATCATGGAACATATATAAATTGTACTTTGGTTATCGAATAGGTTATCTAATCTCACATATAATACTACACTAACAAATGTTAATTTTATCATAACACGGGCAAAATCAAAAATTAATTGTTGAAGAAATAGTAATCAGGCACCAAGTCTTATGATTAATGACCAATAAAATATTTGAAATCAAGTGGAAAAGGAATTAGTAATAGTATAAAAACTCAAAAGACAAATTTCGAATGACAGACAACAGCAAAACGCTTTACGCTTCAATTTGTCAGTACGTCCATACCACTGCGATACGACCCTAGGAAAACAGATATGTACTCAAATTCACCTGTGTAGTGTACGGTGACAGTTTGGCCTTTTTTCGGAAACGTCGCACCTGCAAGAAATACGGAAAAAAATAATTATAAATAAAACAAGAGCGCGTGCACAACACACGGTGGTCTCCACCGTCGCCGGGATTAGTCCGAAGTTAACCTCGATGGGTACCAATGCGCACCACACCGGTCAACCGGACGCTATTCGTTCGAGATATGAAACACTTACCGTCTCCTTCGGCCAGGAATGTAACGTCTACGCCCATTGCTGGTGTTAGCGGTTTTATAAAATATTTGCGAGAAGAATTGGAGAACAACTGTTGAGGGAAAGAGACGCACGCGACTAGGACCTAACCAAATAATCAGGAGTAGCGGAAATAATAATAATAGTACGAAAAAAATAAAATAAAATATGTACGATCGAACGGCCGAACGAAGCGTTGATATATGCAGTACGTGTCCGCGTGACGATCCGAAAATGTAGTGCTGCGCGTGCAGTGGCACCACCACACAGACTAAGGGGTCGACGTGCAATGGCGACATTCCCGCCATAATGTAGGTATTACACTTAGTGATGCGATAAGAAAATATTCTTCATCAAATTATTACCGGGTAATTATTACTATAGTGAAACGTGGAAATACTGTATTACTACTTGTGTGTGACTTATTAATTGCGCCTAGAATTATAACATTTATTTCCTTTATTAATATTATAATTAATTATGTATTTTTTCCTTATGTATATAAATCATATAATTTCATAATTATAAAAAGGACATTGTATAATTTAATGAGAAGTTGTATTTTAATTTTTTTTTCGGTTTACTATAAAAATGTATTGAAATAAGTATTCTAATTGTTAGTGTTGTTACTTGTTAATTGCAACAAGAATTATATCATTTATTACCTTCATATTATACAAAACATAATTATTTAAATAATGTTAATGATGTGGACTGTGGTTAAATTCAATTAATAAATTATTAAAGAAAAAGAAAATTACCCAATATTCTCTCAAAAGATAATTACGTTAATTTTACATCACTAATTACACTATTACAATGAGCTTGAGTACGGTGGTGTGCAACTTGTTACTAATTTGTGTTTGTATAACAGACTCGTAGAATAATTTTAGAATAACAAGTGAATAGGGTGAAGTAAATTAACAGGTTTGTCACTTTTGCGTATTCGCAGGCAGATTGCATTGGATGTAGAAAAAAATGTGTTACTTGCGTTTTGTTAAGACATTTTAAAAACCAATACAATACATTTGTGTACTATGAATACATTTAAAGATATTTTAATAACCAACCTAACATTTCTATGACGCGGATATATTTTGTAGAGGAGACAAGTTCTAAATTCCAAAAGATGAAAAAGAAAATTGTTTTACACTCAGTATCTATAGATTCCCATGGAAATTATTAATAATTTTTTTTATTATTTTGGCTCCTCCTCAAGATCTGAAGATACCCTCTGTTGTTAATTGTTGCATTTCGTCATTGTTTCTCATAATTTAGCGTGCACGGATTTCAGATTTTTTTCAACTTATGTTTTAATGTGAGTCCGACAGAAAAAATATTCAAATAATTGTTTTATAGAATTGTAAACTCGCACCAGGCAAGCATCTACTACACCGGTTGGTCACGATTGTTCTGTTCGATGTCGAAGTTAGTTTGTACCTACAAATTAAACGCTTTTCTTGTAAAACACTCGCTGTCTATTAGTGGAAGACCGAAACAATATAGTTACTAAGAAAATCGGCAAAGCTCTTTGTTTCATATTTTATGCGTAGAGATGTTAGTTCGCGGCACAACGTTTCCGAATCGCAACACATTAATGCGTCGAGTTGTTGTTCAATTATAAATATCAATTGTCGACAATGAGATAATTATCGATTGGCTTGGCCTTTCAAACGTCTCATCGGCAACGTTTTACAAATGTTGGTACTACAATAATTAGTATATAATTGTACACAATCAAGGATTTGTATCAAGATTAAATCGAATGTCTTGGATCCCATTCACTGTATAGTTTCAAATGTTACCTGTCCTAAAGTATAATCCTAACGATACACCCCACATTGTATATACCACATTCAAAGTTTTCACAGCACTTCACGTTGGAAATTGAAGATTGTGTGTATCATTATTGTACCATTATCTTTACTACACTAAAAATTTGAAATATATATAGTTTTTAGGTTAAACATTAGCGACAAATCTAGTTAAACTATACTCAATGGTAATTTTTAAGATTAATTGATAAAATTATGTGTTTATTTCCTTTCTAATTATTTATATTTAATGATTTTAATTATGATCTTTAGCTGGTATTCGGGCTTGAAAATGTCAAAATTATTCAAAATTATTTTAAAAATAAACATCTGTGTAAGGTATGAAGTAGAAAATGCATTGGTGTATTTAAATGCAAGCACGTGCCTACAATGGCAAATTTGTAGAATGTATTTTGCTATCAATTAATAATTAAAATCGTTTAAATGTTATAAAATTATGTATTAGTATTTTAATAACATTTATTTTTTTATTTATTTACCTAATTAATAATGTATATATATTTTATAGTAGGTAATTTAACGATAATTCAGTTAGTGCGGTATATTATTTAGTTATTTAGAGCGATAATTTTCCACAAGCCTACTCAAGAGAAACGTAAATACTGGTATGGTTGAATTGCAATTGGGTTGAAAAAAAGTAATGGTCGAACTGCACTCGGGTTCAAAAAAAGTATTTTAACATGAAAATCATGCATTTGAAGAGGTTAAACGTTTAAAAAACACTAATTTTTCTTTCTACTTATAGGGTAAGGACTTCAATTGATTTTAATCATTAGCATGGAAAAAATGATTTTTTTATACATACAATATTTTTAATATATTTTAAATATTAAAATTAATTAATTAAAAAATGTATAAATAGTTTAATTAATTAAATAGTCAAATATAATTATTTATTATTATTATTATTATTACATTTTTTTCAAATCATTTAAAAAATTCTTTGTAGTAATAACAAGCTAAATTCAAAATCTCTAATTCTGATACACTTTTGAGCATATAAGTTTATTATATTTTTCAATATTATTTATTTTTTCTACCATGTTGCTGAAGGTCTTATGTCAGTGTTTTGCATTAAAATATTAGTAAATATTAGTAATTGTACCGTAACTTTCGTAAACGTAAAATTTGTACGATTTTCAAATTTTTATAAAAGCGAGATTTTAAAGACGTGCACAGTGAAAACATTAAATTTTTGATGTAAAAGTCTTGTACACGAAAAATGTTCAGTTATATACAAGAACATGGTTATAATCATTTTTATGAATGTACACGTGAATGTTCATAGCGAAAACCCGCCTTAAGTGGTAACTTCTTTTTTGAACGAGTGCAGTTTGACTACTACCTACTGGTTTTTTCTATCAACCATTACCTTTTTTCAATCCAAGTGCAATTTGAACATTTTTTTTAGGTAATAAGTGCAATTCGACCATCTCAGTAAATACAGCCTTTGGTAAATTGTTTTATTTTTCGTGTTTAAATGTACTAGATGCCTTATGACAAATATATGTGATATGTTTTGAAAAAAATAAATCGATAAATAAGAAAACGCCTAAATTTTTAAAGTGGTTAAATACAATGAGATTATATCCATTTATAACATATTGGTGATGAATAAAATATCTAGTCCTCATAAAAGTTATTTGTAGGTAATTACTCACATTTAGCAGTAAACCATTTTTTTTTTTTTGACCATAGATAAAATTTAACAAAATCGTTTTACATTTCATAATAATCATTTGAGGATTGGATTTAAGCATATATGCTTAAATTATATATAATTTCAAGTGAACAGTAAACAATAAACATTTATAATACCTTACAGACATTTATGAAGAGAAGAAGAGACAAATGCCTACTTTGGGAAACTCCAGATGTTACTTAAATAATAGAATATGTCAAATGTTCAATTAAAATATTTGTTTTCTATATCTAAGGTACGAAGAAACCCAGTTAAACATTATATAATTTCAAATCAGTCAATTTACTGACTAATATTCAGATGTCAACACAATCTGATGCTTTTATTCAAATGGATGTAATAGGCGTCTATACGACTACTTTTTTAAATTACAGACATTCAATCTAAGTAATAAACTAATCAATTTGTAACTGGAGATTTAGAAGATCTAAATTTATGTTGTTTGTTAGCAAGAATTGGACTCATTAAATAAATAAGTTTAGTTTCAAATAATTGAGACAATACACTTAATCTCGATATTAGTCGATAATTAGATGTTATAATTTCTGATTTGAAAACGGAATATATGTACAAATAAAAAATGGTTGCATCTGTCCATCACCAGCTCAATTAATTTTCAAATTGAAGGAGTAGTGGTCATGTAGCTATACAAGTTATCTGGTACATTTTATACAGATAATGTTGATGTTTAAATTTAAATCAACTATCAATTTCTTAAAAATTACGTGGGAATCATTCATGTATAAAAAATATGTTTTAATTTTCAATTTTTAATTGTACTATATATGTTAGTATTCTCAAGTAAATAATAACATTTAAAACAGTTATTTATACAAAATAAAATTGATTTTTGTAGGATAAACCTCCAACAAATAAAGCAATGGATACAAAATGTTTTATATTCTTATTATTTTTTTTAAAAAAATGTAATAATTGTTTAGTAATAACATCTAGCTTAATATAATCTATTATGTCTTTTTTTTTTAAGGAAAGTAACAACAGATCGCTTAAATGGGAGTCATTCTGGGTTGTCCTCAAGTAATTCTTTAGCAACTCTTTAGCAACTTTAACTTTCTAAATAATCGTTCATTTCCACCAACAGTTACTGGAGCTGTATTCAGTAAACGAGATATTCTATTAGCTATAGTAACTATTTTTCTATTTGTTCCAAAACAGCAGTTACATCTGAGACAGTTTTCAATTTACATAGATCGTAAAGTACTTCTAACTCAACCTGTAAATGTAACTGGTCTATAACAAATCATTTGGATAAAAATATAATTACATTTTGAATCTCAATTTCAGTTAAGTTATTCCTTGATACATGGGGAACAATCAGTTTTTATAATAGTTTAATTGTGATTTTTTCATCATTGGCATGAACTCTTTTTAAACTTTCCTAAAAATGTTTTAAATTATATATTAGCCGCATTTTCTCTATTATTATCAAAGCGCTTAAGTATAAGTCTATGATGAACAATAAACTCTTTTTCATCTATATCAAAATACTTTAAAAACGTAATAGAACTATTTATAAGACATCAATTCTACCTACGTTAGAATTAATAATTCTAGAGTACTTAACATAAAAAAGATTACATCAGTTTATTGGCGACACTCAGTTAACAATTACATCTTTTACATAACATTTTTCATAAATAAAATGGGGACTTACAACAAAGTCAACAGAAATTAAACTTTTTGATAAAGAATACGCTGCATTTCTGGTGGATTTATCAAATTTGTCCTTGGCATTTGTTATCTCAACTGAATCTTCAATAATTATATTAAACTATAGAATGAGAATCAATAATACGTGCATAAAATTATAATGAGATAACAATTTAAAATAATTGTACATAAAGACGCAACAACACTGATACGTAAACATTGACTTTACAGCTAGACGATAACAAAATATTGTATAATATTATGTTGTTTTTATGTAATGCCTTTTTTCGTTGTATTAATGATTAAATACGATTGTATTAATATATGTCTATAGTTAAAGGATACGAAAAACACGAACAATTTGAACGATTAAATCAATTTTTTTATTTGATTTATTTCCATCGACTTGACCGACTATAATACTAAAAAGTCTTATTGGACGACTAGGGTAAGTTTAGGGGGCAAGCTACCCAGCTCTCCTTTTAGTTTTTCCCCTGTAGTTAAGATTTTCATGTCAATGAATATTTCAACCAAGTATAACTATGTAATTACTTATGTTTTATATTTATTTATTTAAAAAGGACGAGCCCAATGTACATATCAGTAAATAATAGGTGATCGGTAATAACATATAGTAAATAATCATTAGGAAAGAAAAATACAGTAGTGGTGGAATCAGATATAATTTTATTTTGAATTTGTAGCAAGAACCATTTTTTAATTTTTTATTTTCTGTGTCTTTGGGTTAGTTGAAGATATGAATAATAATATATAATAAATATTATAAATGATATCTGTACAGTAGTCAAAGTGGCTCAAAATAAGTGGAGGGATGCTCAAGGGCGTAATCAAAGGGAGCAATTTTTCCTATTGTCTATGCTAACAAAAACATTAATTTTTAACTACATTTTAAATTGACTCATATACTAACCAATATTTAAACTACCTACCTATAATTTTTTACATTTTTATTTTTTCAAAAAGTATATTGTTTTATTTTTTCATCAAAAGTTTTAGTTTAATTTTTTTTTATCAATATAAATTCACATGAATATTTTTAATGTATCATGATTTTTTTTTTGTTTGTATTAACTTCGTAATTTTTGATTAAGATCATAAAATAAGATAAAAATTTGGCATAAGTAAAAATTAAAAAATACACTAAATAACACTAAACATGTTTTGATAATTGGTTGCTTCACTGATGAATTCTATCTATATCTTTGGGGTTGCCTAAATTTTTATATTTTTCATATATTATGGGAACGTTTTCCAACCTGTGGGTAGCGACGACCCAACATTGGGTTACAAAATAATTTTGACTGGTCGCTATATATAAACTAATGATAAGAAAAATATATTCTTTTTCTTCTTTTCCTTCAAGAAAAGTATGTTATTATATATATTACAATTTAATTTTGTGGTTTGTATTTACATATTTTTATCAACATAAAATTATAAGAAATGACGTTTAGATTTATTAGATCTAGACGTTAAGTTATTCAATTTAAATAAAGTAAAATACTTTTTTTTATATAGGAAAATAAAACATTGTATTATGGTAAAACTAATTACAAAAAAATCGTAAAAAAATACGGACACCAATACACGTTCCAGAAGAAAAATTCGTGCTTTATCTCTAAATTCAAAAAGTGATAATATTTTGCCACGGGACAACTACCTTACATCTGTATGAAAAGCAATTTTTCATTGTCAGAACCCATTTGCAATGGCAAAATATAGTAAAAAGTCTAGCAATAATGACTAATTTTATAAAATGTATTACATTTATAGCATTAAAGAGTACTTTATTAACATCTGGTTGAAGTCCTTAGGAAGTTAAAGATTCTCTGTGAATCATACAATGGTTAAACATTATATTTGCAGACACTTCTAGAGCATTAGCTTAAAATCATTTTTTGAACCAGTAAGGGCAGTTGCGCCGTCAGTTGACACACACATTGACTAGGGAGTTTCATTAATTTCTAAAAAATTGTATATAAGATTAAAAATATAATTTCCAGTTGTATGTCTTACTAATGGTTGCCAAAAAAAAAGACTTCTTCAATTTTATCTTTATATATATATATCTAACATAAACAAGAAGTTGAGCAAGATTAGTTATAACGGTAGATTCATCTAATTGCATTGCAAAATAATTTCTTCGTAATATATTAAGGAGTTGTGATTTTATTTAATCAGACATATTTTTATAATCGACGTGACACAGTATCTCTTGATAAAGGAATTGTTTTAAATTAATTTGTATATGATTCGCCATGAATAATTGATACTATTACTATAGCAGCTGGCAAAACGAGAGATTCGCCAATAGAATGTGGTTTTTTGGTTTTTGCAATTAAATATAAAGCCTCTAATGACGCAGCTAAAGTTTTGTAGAAACTGAAGTAAAATTATGCATAGTATTTTTTTGACCTTTAAAAATCTCTTCTTTATATTGAAATTGGGGATGTTTAGTTATTAAATGTCGTTCTAACTTCGATAACTTCACACTTTTTGAAGCTAATCTTTCTAAACAAATAATACATTGTGGTTCACCTTTTTCAACATCAAAAGTATAGATGCAGATTGGGGAGTGCTTGGGGGGCTTAGCCCCCAAAAAAATCGAAAGCCTTCCAAAATTATTTGAATATTTTTCAAAGTATTAAATAGTTTATTAAAATAATTTTGGAAAAAAAGATTTAATCCCCCCTCTAAAATTCAAACACATCTCCACCTATTTTCAAAAGTGAATCCAAACTTAATGTAACTATCTTTGTAAAAAGGGGTTTTGAAAAAAAATTGTATGATTATGAACAACTTATAAAATACCCGAAATCCGTTATCGTATAATCTCGTGTTCTACTAATTGTCACGACTCACCGAGTTTTACTCGGTAACTCGCTGGGCCAATTCCGCCCTGTGTATGTTGTATACTTCTATATTTATACCTACATTTTATTGTCTTTATATTTTGTCGATAACGACAACGACAACGACGAAAGTCGATAAACAGCAAACGTGAAGATGACAGTATATAATATTATACGAGTAGTATCGTACTATGATGTTATGCATTATTACAAATAAGATTATAAAATATTACATATAATAGATCAAAAATGAAAATACGATTTTTTCGGTTATGGGGGGGGGTTTGAACACCCCCCCCCCTTGCGCACGGGCCTGTTGTAATGTATAATGTACTGTATTGTATGTACAGTAATTGTAATTGTTTTTTGATTGCGACCCCCAGGTTGCGCACCGCTGATCTAACCTAAACATGAATTGAAGTTAGTACCACAGTTTATCATAATAATTTGTCGCACCCGGTATTTTGATCGTTGTTAATTTTTAGCTGTTGCGCAACTATATATGTATATATAACCGTTGGATTGTGAATATAGTTGAATGTGAATAATTAATAAGTAGGTAAGTGTCCAGTGATTAGAATAACGTGAAAGTGTGTGGTTCATATCGATCGTCATCGACGGTTCTTATTGCTACACATTGCGTGACCGTTTGACACGTCTTTATGGCATTATTAATAAGGTCCGCCATTAATTACACTCGCACAACTGGTCTAGTTAAAGATTTATTCGTCCCACAGTTTACCGCTGCTCTTAGTCTCCGCACTTATTCGTCCAAAACCGCCTCCACGATGAACGAACACGAAATTGTTCCTGACGTCGTTGCCGTTGCACCTAGTGATAAATTGGAAGTAAGATGTTTTATGTTATACTACAAATTAAATAAAACGGATTTTGTGTTCTGCAGTCTTAACGTAATCGGCTTGGGTACTAACTACATCTTTTTTCAACATTCTCGTAGTTTGATCACAGAATAGATTAAATTTTATTTAATCTATTCTGTGGTTTGATGGTGTTTCATATTATTCATATGTAGAATTTAACTTTTACAATTCTTTATACTATTATAAAATATTGTCCAGGGGAATGTAAGTGCAATTTGCTAAATATATATTAATTGGTTGTTTATCTAGATACTACGAACCAGTTAAAAATGTTAAAAATATATTAATGATTTTAAGATGATTGAGTATTTAATTTCTTCTGAACAAGTACATTATACTGTTTTAAAACCATTTTGAAAAATATCTGAATTTTATTATTATATAGTAGTTATTAGTCTAATTTATAAGTCTTAATTTGGCCATATTTTTATAAATGTTTTTATATTTTAGGTGTCTTACCCCAGTGGAGTTACTGTTGATATGGGTAATGAACTCACACCTACTCAAGTGAAAGATGAGCCATCAGTAAACTGGTCAGCTGATTCAAATGCTTTTTATACACTTTGTATGACAGGTAATATTTGATTCTAATTTGAATAATTCAGTTGATCTTTCTCCTTGTTATGTCCTATCCTCAATGCTCTAGATGAATCTGTCAACTACTTGTTATTTCCAGTTTCTTTCCACAGTTGTCATATATTTGTGCCCCAATTTTTTTCATTTTAAATGCCTTACTAGTTCTATATTTAATTTAGATATTTTCTTGCTAGATTCTTTTTTACCGTGATTAAAAGTAGATTTTGATTTATCCAAGCTTTTCCATTTTAACATTAATTTAATTTTAGTTTTATTTGTGTTACAGATCCTGACGCACCAAGTCGTAAGGAACATACATATAGAGAATGGCATCATTGGTTAGTTGGAAATATTCCTGGTAAAGATGTTAGTAAAGGTGAAACACTTTCTGAGTATGTAGGCTCTGGACCACCACCTGAAACGGGTAAATAATAAATGTGATATTATTAAAATGAATGAGAATATATTGTATAAAAATAGTTATTTAATATATTAATTTATAGGACTTCATCGTTATGTATTTTTGGCTTATAAACAACCATCAAAATTGACTTTTGATGAACCACGTTTAACTAATAGGTAATATAAACATTATTTATGTTAGAAAATGTAAAAATGTATTTTATTATTTTTTTTTTTTTTTTTAGATCTGCTGAAAAACGTGAGAAATTCTCTATTGCTAAATTTGCACTTAAATACAATTTGGGAAATCCTGTAGCTGGAAATTTCTATCAAGCTCAATATGATGATTATGTACCAATACTTTACAAGCAACTTGGTGCTTAACTAAAAATACAAAAATATAATTAAAAAATCAAATGTAGAATTGAAACAATATTTGAATTTTTTTTATTAAAATTAGTTCTGTACTACTATAATTATGAACAAATATATTTTTATGTTTAGAATCAATTTTGGATGTGGTTTGAACAAAATAGATAAGTTAAATTATTTTATTCTGTGTTGAAATTATTAAAACTCTTAATTTAAATATAAATACTTATATTATATTTGAGTTTTATTTTACTATAAATTGAGCAGTAAGTAATAAAAAATGATCTTATTCCATTAAATTCTTTTAATTCTTATTTAAATTGATGAAGAAAACGCATTTATTATTTGTTATTATCTAGTATTATAAAGTTTTTATTCAAGAGTATGAACTTCAATCATTTTTCATTTACTTATCTTAATAGAATTATTTTCTAAAATATTTTATGAAAAAATATAATTGTGTATTGATGATAAATATTGTATATGTTACGGTTTTAGTGGATAAATCAGTCATTGTAATACAGCGCCCAGACATTTTATACAATGTATTATATGTTTGGACAAAGTATATAATACATATTTAATTTTCATATAGACTAGTCTTTATAATACAATCCTTAGTCATTGTATATAATGCTAAAACTGGTATGGGCAATGTGAATATTAGAATTATTTTAGAGTGTTATATTTAAAATGTATTTTCGGTACTGTGTCCGATGGGTTATGATAATTGTTATCATTAATGACTGTAACCTATACATAAATCAATGTAGTTATATTAAGAAAGTAATAAAATTCATAGCGAATGGTTGTAATTAAAATTTGTCTATTATTTAACAATAAGGTGTTAAATATATCTGCAATACTGGTATGTTGTTGCTTTAATGCATACATTTCTTAGAACCTATTTTAAATTATGCTTTATAACTTAATATGTAATACAGGTAGTTATTATTAAATAGGTTTAAACAATGAATCAGTTATTTTAAAGTAATAATTCAGGTGTTAGAATGTTATCCTGCTTGTGAAGCAAAATACATTCAAATAGCTAACGATTGATGCACCATTATTAAAATTCTTTATAATAATCTTTATAATCATATCTAATTATATTTATTCTTCTTTGTTTCAAGTTATCATTGTTCGACTGAAACATTAATTTGAATTTGATTAAAACAAAAAAATTGTATACCTATTCCTAAAGAGTTCATAATTTTATAGGCTCTCTTCCAACTCTATACTCTTACTTTTTGTGTACATATGTTATATACCAGTAACATTACCTAACAAGTACAATAGGTGAATCTGTGGGTCAACAATTTTGAACTTTGACATTAACGTATAATAAACCACACTAGCCATTATATTTAAAGATAACAAATATATACTTATAGGTATTAAACAATGTTTTTTTTTAACAAATCGTTCCGGCATGAGATGTAAAAATAAATAGGACACAGATCAATAAATCAATTAAAAATTATTTGACTGTGAATTGTAAAATTATTTTAGTATAATGTTGCAGTATAAATTTAAAAAAATTATTTCTTTGAAACAATGTTTATCAAGTAAGTACTTTTTTTTTTTATTTCTAATGATTCTCGTTGTATACAAAGTGAATTTTTTTTCAGAGCGATTGTATTCCAACATTGATGTAAAAAAAACTAGTTTATACGATTTTCATATAAAAAATGAAGGTAAAATGGTGCAATTTGCTGGCTATCTTATGC
This sequence comes from Sipha maydis, assembly GCA_034509805.1. Taxonomy (NCBI): domain Eukaryota; kingdom Metazoa; phylum Arthropoda; class Insecta; order Hemiptera; family Aphididae; genus Sipha; species Sipha maydis. The sequence continues at coordinate 23,261 of JASXSY010000419.1, forward strand.
CAGTCAAATATGCTGATGATATAACTACGTCTCATCTACACACCCGCAAATCGTGTTCTTTGTTTGATGTCTCACATATGCTGCAGACAAAAATTTACGGGAAACACAAAGAAAAATTCATGGAGCAAATATGTGTTACGGATGTGCAAAGTAAGTTCAACGAAATTGAACCGATTTCTTAGTAACTAAACCTGTTTGTATATATTGTATTCAATAATTGTGTAATGTATTATTTGTATAGATATGGGAAAAGGCAAAAGCGCGTTAAGTTTGTTTATAGACGATGAGACCGGTGGGATATTAGACGATTTAATAATAACTAAAACCGATCAGGACTATTTGTACATGGTAACAAACGCTGGTTGTAAAGAACAGGACATGAAAATGTTAATGGAACAACAAGTGAGTTAACCACCAGAATACGACTTTACGAGTATTTGATTGTATTTACGGATTTTCCTAATTTTTTTATTTTTTATTTTCATTTTTTCTTTTTTTAGGACATTTTCAAATCCAGTGGTCACGACATAACCCTCGAGTTTTTGGATAGTAAAGATCAGTCGCTGCTGGCTTTGCAGGGCCCCAGCTCCATGAGTGTTCTGCAAAAATTCGTTTCTTCTATCGACCTGTCGAAACTTTACTTTATGGATTCTACAACGGCTACGGTCTGTGGAGTACCGGATTGTCGGATTAATCGGTGTGGTTACACCGGTGAGGATGGATTCGAAATATCCGTGCCGTCTAGCCGGGTTGAAATGATTGCTGAGTCGTTCGTCGCTAACGATAGTGTAAAATTAGCAGGGCTAGGTGCTAGAGACACGCTAAGGCAACGTTATTATATTAACTGACTACGCAGTTCCATCCATTATTTGTATTACATTTTATTAAATTAATTGTTAATGTTGTTTCCAGGCTTGAAGCCGGTATGTGTTTGCACGGGTCTGATATAAGCCGGGAAACGACACCGGTAGAGGCAGCGTTGGTGTGGACTATAAGTAACTATTAAATTTTTATCTTGAAATTTTAAATTATGTATTAGTCTCACGATAAGATATATTTTCTGTAAACGTAACCATTGTAGAAATTTTAGAAATTTTAAACTTGAAGTTGAAGTTCTATTATCAGGGGATTGTCCCGCAGTCGCTCAAAAACTGTTGCGACGTTTTTTGAATAAATTATGGCTACTCGCCGTCTGAGGTTATCCCTAACGGTGGTTTCAGGTGGTGGACGTATCACCGGTTTTAAAGAAAAACACAAAAGGTAGTTTTCACCACCTACGATTCAATCAGACAAATATCTTATTTTTCTATTTTTATAGTTAATACTTTGCGTAATGTATCGCTGAAAAAATGAACGTGAAAAATATTAAATATCTTTAAACAACAAGTTATAGTGTGAATTTTTCTTCTAAGTATTTTATAAAATAAGTAATTCTTATGATTTAATTTGTGATAATTAGACAAATTAAATGATAATATATTTTACTATATATTTATTTTATTATAGATATTATCTTATATTCATACTCTGAGTATTGCGGTATACAATTTGTCTTGATGAATATAAATTATATTTTTTTCTGAATTTTTAAATACCTATATGAATTGAATTAAGTTAATAAATAAGTAACCATTTAAAATTATTTTTAATTCGTAGTAATGGATTACTTCTAAATTTAAAGATGTTCACTTCAGTACAGGATCCAATGATCTGAATACAGTATGTGGTTGGATAAAATTATATTTTATTTATTGGTTATAGCTTGATTTATAGTTAATCCTTTCAGACCGAAAATATTAATTAGCTTTATAATTATACGTATCTATTCCACTTTCTTGTGCGTATTGTTAGGCATAATATTAATGATTCCGGTCTTATTTACTTTAAATTCTATTGTGATCTGTCCCAAACACATGATGGTTAGTCTTTTGATAGATTAGAAATAATATATGCACTATTAGTTGATAGTTATTTATCGACACAAAAGTGAGGGTTAGAGCTGTAAATCAATAATTTTGATTTATTTTTATTCAGGTCGTAAGAGAAGAGATGAAAAACGATTTCCTGGCGCTTCAGTTATACTAAAGCAACTGACTGAAGGTGTACAACGTAAAAGGGTTGGATTTGTTCAAAAAGAACAAGGTGCTCCAGTTAGAGGGGGAGCTGTTATTTTTGGTGAAGATGGTCAAAAAATTGGAACGGTAACCAGCGGATGTCCTTCCCCTTCATTACTCCAGAATATAGCCATGGGCTATGTGGATAGCAAGTTTGCTAAAAACGGAACGGAAGTGCAAGTGGCTGTTAGAAGAAATAAAATATCAATGGTTATCACGAAAATGCCATTTGTGAAATCAAATTATTATTCCAAACCTAAATAAATAAACAAGTATTTTTAATTATTTTATTGAATTGATTTTTACATTTTATAAACTCATTTGTCTAAAATATAAGGTTATCACAGAGTTATGAATATAAAATATTAGGAAGTACTATGTTAAAGTAGATGTTGAAGAAAAATTTAATCTGAAAATAAGAATAAAAAATACAATTAACTTTGAAAATATACATTATACAAAAATGCCCCATACCTTTTGTTTTTTCGTGGCTTATACACTTGTTTTCTTTTGAAAGGAAAGTTATTTATTTTTGAGTTATTTATTATTCGTTGTAGTTTAGTATTCGTCTTGTAAAGTTTACTACAATGTTGTTTAAGCTGTTTAATTTTTTGTTTAAATCCATCAATTATACTACGCACTTCAATTTTCCACCTGTAAATATTTTAGTTTAAAATTTAAATATTATTTAAGCATAGCGACTATATTCTATAAAAAGTGGTATTTGGTGTCTGATACTTAATTTTTATAATACTATATTTATAATTTCGATAATACCACAAAATATCTTACATATCTAACAGTTGTTTGAGTGCTTCTAAATGTTTTGTAAGTTCTTTAATTTGTATATTTTTTTTTTGACATTTATCTTCTGGTCGTTTCCTAATGAAAAAACATTTGTTATAAAAAAATTAATATTTAATTTTGTTATATTCAATATAAACATGGAAATCAAAATAATATTTTCCTTAAGTATGTAGGACAATAAAGTGTTTAATTGAATTTGATGAATTTTATACTGAATCTATAGACCTCAAGTATTTATTTAAATTTTATTATTTATTTCATTTTTAAAACATTTTAATTGAACGCATTTAATAGAACACATAAAAAAAATTGTTTTTTCATATAGTTAACTTAAATTTAGTTATTTTCATTTTACTAATAAATTGTTTTTAAGATGATGAATAATTTTGGCTATAATATTTTTTGTCTTAAGTACAATAAAATCGAATTAACTGGCATATTATTCTATTATTTAACATTTCTAATAGAAATATAGAAATTTATAATATTGATTATAAATTATGTATATATATACATTTATAATCAATGGTTTATCGGTAGAATAATATTAATATATCATATATAATTTATATATAATAATAATAATTATTCGTCCACAGTTTACCATATTATTCTCACAATTTACTAATTTCCATTTCCAACGTTTTTATTTTATCTGTTGCTGTTACAATAGTTTCGTTGTTTTCAGCAATTTCAGCTATTGCTTTGTTTAAATTATTTTCTAGTGATTTTATTGTATCCTTTAAAAATTGTATTTCCATTGTATATTTTGTTTTTTTTCTTGCGTAACTGGAAACAATTATATGGTATTATGATAATATATTATAAATAGATTTATCCATTAATGTAAATAAATTGTTTTAAAATGTATCAAATATTTGTATTGTAATACTTGTACATAGAATCACGTTAAAAACCGTAAAATAATTAACTAGTTTTGAATCTGTCAAGATTTGTATTACTCGATACATGATATAGGTAATATTATTTTAGTAAATTCATTCTAGTGTTATAATTTATAAATATATTTGTAATTGTATGGTGTGAAATCTAAGAATGTATTTTGGTAGTGCATAAATGTTATTGCAAAGTCAATAATAACTATATTATTAACTACCGTATTAAATTTTTCAGTTTCGTTAGGTTAAGTTAAACGTTAAAAAAAAAAAAAAATACCTTTGACGTCGATTAATAACAATATTATTGTAATTTGTAGTTCTTAAAATAAAATACAATGCGGAGATACTAAACATATGTGTTGGTATTAATATAGATTTCTTATGTTTTTGTACAAACCTATCTTGGAGTTTTCTGTTTGCTGTTTCTAGAATTTCAACGTTAGCTGTTATACTACTCAATGTGACTTCATATTCATTGATTTGTTTGACAAGTCCAGTTACTTTCTTTGAATATTCATGTGGTTCATCGGCAAACTTTTGATTGATCAATGCATAGTTTTTACTTAGTATCTCATATTCTTTCGATATCCGTTGGGTTTTATTACCCTCAATCTGCTTCTCCTAGAATTCGCATAGTATTTTTAGTAAACTATAGGTATTTTATGTTATTTGAAGGTAAAATAAATAAATAAATAAAAAGTTTGACATATTAATAATACGTACTCATTTAGCAGTTTTAAATATTGAGGTTTATATTATAGTAACAAAAATAATTATTATACATACCGCTCTTAGAACCTCGATTTCGGTATTTGCTTCACGTAATTTATTTTTATACATGGTTCTTACATTTTCTACTTCAAATTTTACCTTTTTTCCAGCTTCTTGTATTAAATTTTTTAGATCATTTTCTAACTTGGATATTTGTTCTGAGATGTACGTACGAAATAAATTATTCGTTAAAATGCGTAAATAATATTTTAATCTAAAATAAATACCCTTTGAATTATTCAAATCTTCTATAAGCCGATCTTTCTCTGAACATGTTTTATCCATCATTTCAAGTGCTTCTCTAACTTTATTTCTAGCGATTTCTGCATCAGTTTTATATTTATCAATTTCTTCGAGACATGATTCTAATGCAGATTCTAAATGTTTACGAACTGAAAATAATGATAGATATATAACTATACAAATAGGAACCTATATAATATTATTAAAATACTTTTATTGACTAATTTTAATGTAGTAGCTATTATTATATCATTAAAGTTATAACCAGGGCTAGGATTTATAAACAATAGCATGTTTTTTTTGCGACTTCTGATTATTGATTTTGTCAGTAATGTCCACGAATCACCTCATGATGAGATAAATGGTGGTGTTTTTATTTTGCATGTTTTTGCATATTTTGGATAAAATGCATATTATTGCATGTATTGAATACAATTAATATTATTACATATTTAGATTATAAAAATGCGAAAAATACATGCTTTATATTATATTTCGTAATTAATATTTATAATTTAATAATAATATTTCGTAGATATTTTCAATTCGATTAAATCTGTAATCTCAGAATTAGACGGTGAATCAGATTCGATAAAAAAAAGCTAAAGAATTGTTTGATAATCAAAATTTAAAAAAATTATTTAGCATATATTAAAATTATTTTTTGCTTTTTATCTCTATGCATAATTAAACTACAAAACAAGAATTTAACACTTTATGAAAATCTACAGATTATAATAAATGCTAGGGATCGACTTCTTAATTGTAACTGAAGAGTCGTAGATAAAGTTAAAAACAAAATGTCTTTGGTTTTACAAAAAAATAAAAGATTTAAAACTTCACAATAAATAAACAAAATATTATATGGCGAATCCAATGAGGACAATTTATATAGTGACCTAACACTAGGAACAATTTCTTTATTTAAATATTTACTAACTACATCATGTGACGTTGAAGCTTCAGTCAATACAAAGCTATACTATCGATACGGAGCTTCAGTCAATACAAAGCCATACTGCGATCCAATCGCCAATCATTCATTTTTGAAAATTAAAAAAAATATATGGTCGTAGCATGTAAGACAAGTAATGAATGTGAATTATAAATTTTATTTCTAAATTATTTTATTTTATTTCTCAATGGTATTAAGACAAACAGCCAATGACTGATGTTGATGTATTTCAATAAATAAATTTTTTTTTTGTATTTATATTTTTATTTATGTTTTATCTTATAAAAATTTAAATACATATTTTTTGCATATTTTACAATTTTTATTGCATATAAATCCTAGTCTTGCTTATGACACAATATTAGTATACCAGTATTTATGGTGTCATTATGTATCTACACAATAATAAAATAGTGTAATATAATAGATTTACACTATTCCAAAGTTACCGAACGGAACGTAAAAAAACAGTTAAAGAACATTTTTGTTGTTCATAAACAAAAATATAAAGGAACGATACCAATTATTTCTAAATTATTATTATTATTTATTATTAATTATTTATTATTATTATTATTATTTCTAATTTTTTTATTTTTTATATTTGTTTCTTCATATGAAATAACATAATAAATTATTAAGTTTAATGAACTTTTTCACACAAAACGTTAAAACCTGATAAGTTGTTTAAAGAATTGACATGGGGAATATTATAGCCTATTAAGTTTTTTGAATAATTACACGGAGAACATTATAAACAAATACGTTATTCGAACTTTTAACACAGAGAATAATTACAAACCAAACCGTTCTTTGAACTTCAAAAATAACGTTATGAATCAAAACTATATTATGATTATTTTGGATTTAAAATTATTTAAGAATAACAAGTAGGTACCTACTTTAATATCAAAAACTTAAATATAAAAGTCATCTAGTAATTTTATATAATAGTATTTTTAAGTCATATTTTCACTATCAACTAAGCTAAGGACTATGGATATATCCTAACAACATCATGTGACTTTGAAAGAAGCTTCAGCCTATATAAATGTAATCAGCAATCATTTATTTTAGATAAAATTATGAAATATGTGGACGTAACATGTAATACACGTATTTCTATTATTAAATGTAAATTGAATAAAAGTATTAAAGAAAAATAAATTAAGGGATGATCAAGATGATATAAGTCATTATAATATAAGTTATTACATATATAATTAAACCTAATAATTAATAACCAATGACTAATGAACAAAAATATAATAACTTGTATTGATATGTATTTATGATTTATGTATATAAACATGTATTGATGATATTTAGTTGTTACAGTTTGATAGCAAGATTCAAAACGTAAGAATCATAAAATATAAATCCAGTTCTAATATTATTTATCTGTATATTACAATACTATCCATATAGCAAGTATAGATGTAAAAAGTATTTATATAATGTATAATATTTACCGATTGTAGACTACAAAGACTATATTATTATCATTCATTTTTATTACTATATTGTTTATATTATTAAAAATTTCGATTTTTGAAATTCCAATAAAACTTAATAAAAATAAATAAATCTCATGATAGCAATGAGCCAAATAAAGCATTATAATATAATATCCAAAAAATCCAAATAACGTAAAACGTGTGTTGTCTCCGTTCACATAGCAATTCAACAATAGGAACGTTTAACTTTAAAACGTTCTTTTGATTAAATGTTCAAGAACAAATAACTTTATAAGGTGTATTAAGTAAATAATTCAAGAACTTATAATTTTTTAACGGTTTTTGGAGAAAACGTATAAAAAAACATAAACACTTTTAACGTTTTTCTCGTGAAATATTCGGCGAACTAATTAATTCATAATGTTATACCTAAAACCGTTTGTTGAACATAATTTAATTTAACGTTTATTGCAAATAATGTTTAAAAACGAATTATGAAACCGAACCAATAATTAACGATTAAAGTCACCCTGCACTATTCTGTTATTTTGTACATTAATTATATCATTGGAAGTTAAAAAATATATTTAATATATGTTCATAAATTGTATGACGTTGTCAATCATTACCCCTATTTGATTTATCTATTGTTTGGTTAAGGTGCAAATTTTCGTTTTCTATAGTTTTAATCCTTGCTATTTCCATTTGGTTATCTGAAATAATAAATATATAATAAAATAATAAAAAATAAATTAAAATTAAAAATAAATTAACGGTTAATAACGGTTAATACACGTAAATTAATATATAAATAAATAAGCAATTAGTTTATATATAGAAATAAATAAACGACTAGCTTGGAGTATTATTATATTTGTAAAATACGACCGGGTTCGAATTAAAAAAAATCTATGATCAGGTATATTGAGGTATATAAGTTTATTTTATTGACTTTGTAAATAACCTGACGATGAATTTCTTATTCGAAACCGATGGTACTTAACAAGTATAATAATATTCCAGGCTTAGCATTTATTTATTTATTTAAACTTCTTGTTTATTTATATATTAACAAATATGTATTTATATTTTATTACATATTGGTTCAGTGTTTAATCTTAAATGTCTTATTATTGTTGATAATACATTTTTTTAATTTTTCATTATTCTAAATGCAACTAAACACTAAAGAAATCAATTAGTTATATTGATAACTAGCATGTAATATTTTTTGACTAATTAATATTTTTAAACTAATTTTATTTTGTAATATATTAAGTATATCTTCTTCCTCTTCTTTTGCTTCGCCTTCCTCCCAAATATTTGGGGTCGGCCACCCTTGTCCTACACCTCCACTTTACTCTACTTTTAATATATTAAGTATATAAGATGTAATATAATGAGTGGTTATTAGGTTTCTTACTACAGTTTTCTTTTTCAGCGTGCATGTATTTAGATTCCAATCGTAAGTATTTCTCATACAGTTCGTCATATTTATCCATCCAATGTCGTCCTTTTTGTTCTATTTCAAGAATATTTTTAACATAGTTTATTTTTTCGTTATCGGCTTGGTTAAAATTTAATATTCCGTGCAGTTCGCTTATCATATTCTGTACAGACGATAAATGTATTTATGACATAGATATGTATAAGATTTACCTTTTATCCAAAAATAATGTAAAAATAACGATTAATAATTGTGTTTTTCTTAATTTATGCTAACCTGGTTTGGTTTAAATTCATTTTCGATATTTTGAGCATTTAATGAGGAATCATTTTCATTTTTCAATTCTTGTTCCAAATTATTAAATGTTTCACATTTTGGTTTTAAAAATGAAACACTGGAATTTGCTTCCTAAATATACAAATTATTAGAAAAAGATTTATATTTTGTAATATTATAAGTATTCACAAACTCCGTGTTTATTGAATGGGGTTTCTTTAATACTATCACTATTCAATATTTCTTCAGATTCTTCATTGAGCGTTGATTTAGTATTTCCAATCTTTGTTACTTCATTCATCATTGTCAATTTTTCTTTCTAAAATAATAAGTAAACCAAATATTTTTAAAATATAATAAAGTAAGTAGTATTTTAGGATTATTTTAAAATAAAATAAAATAATCATTATATAAATTACCTTAAATGTTTTCAAATTTTTTTCGACTCCCATTTTGAATGACTCCGATAGTTTTAAAAGTTTTTCCATCGGTAAATCCCTATTTAAATTTAATGAATAAATTAAAAATTGTCAGGTATAATGTGATAAACATTATCGTACTCATCATTTGTATCGAATGATTCTTCTGGTTGCATAATATCTTCGTCCAAGGTTTCATAATCTTGTGATAAAGACATATTATTTGGATACATTTAAAACAGTAGTAAAAAAAACCTTTTTCATAAACTAAATTTGTTCACATACCTAATTGTAAATACGTTACAGTTTTTGAGGCTCATAATGAATATGAAGTGCTATAATAATAACACTGAACATCACAATATGTAGGCACACTGGAACAATATAACTTAAATGAAATTTTTTGGCTAAATATAACTGTATAAATAAGTATAAAAATTATAAGTAGTATATAACGATAACGATAAAAGAGCTGGGTAGATAGTAATTGTAATGAAAGATAATTGATCATTTTTGTGTACATATGTAATCTCCATGGTAACATATGCAATTAATGAACGTTTCGAAGCGGTGAATACGCGTGGTTCATACTCACCGTCTCACCGTCTATATTATTATACCATTAACTTACCATTATCCTCCGAATGAGTTTTTATTCTTCAAAATATTTTATTATGGTTTGATATCAGTAATTTCAAATTACTAAACAGAAACTCAATGCAAGGAACTGTAAACGATCGCAAATCAGCTTATATCTACTTATTTTATTTATTTATTTTTTTCATACTGTTAAAAATAATTTTATGATTTTGGTGAGTGATTACAAAATACCGTATATGCTTCCTCTAAATTGAGTATTAACCGTATCACGTGTCGTTGCGATCACGTCAGTCGATGGGCAGCCGGAGAAAAATCTTATTGTGATCAAAATTGTATATGGAAACGCTGCAGCGTGCTTCCGTGGCGATAGTGTCAAAAGCAAACACGGTTTTCACTATATGAGTGAATCGGTTACATTGTTTATACAAAGCTGACTGACGGTGCGCCCTCCGTCCATGTTATACGACAATGGTTTGGTGCGAAGGGATATTCTGTTCGAGTGTGACAAAGAAATACTACGCCTTAGTCCTTTGGAGGCAAGTTTGGTGGCGTACGTGATGGTTAAGACGGCATATCGATATCAGATCTGATTACTATTTTACATACGTATACAGTAAAATATGTTTATTATGACATCGAAAGGACAACCTAGTAAAAATTAGTTATAATAACCGATTGTCAATAAAAATTACGTAAAATAAAAACTTGAAAATTCCATTTTACATTTATATGAACAAAATATTTTAATACAATTTATGTGTATAGCTTCAATACATACAAAAAAATAAAGATAAAAATATTTTTTAAGTATTAAAGTAATATTTTAGAATTAAATTTAAAGCATTGTATTAAAAAATCTTAAAATATCGTATAAATGATATTCTATTTTTTTTTCTAATTTTAGATTCTGAACGGAGTGATGTTTTAATATTTCTTATTGATATTTCATTATTCAGAGTCATATAATTTTATAAAATTGTCGTTTATAATAGTATCTTCCGTAAATTTAGCTATCATAGATTTCCCTTGTAAAATCTTTGATTACTTGAAATAAAAACTATGAACAATTTGAATATTTTGTGTTTAAACTCTGCTTTTAAAGTAAGACAACAAATTATTTTTTATTATTAATTTTAAAATAGTAATAATAACAATACATACTATAATTATTTTTATGTACTGTATAATAATGAAAACTTTCATACGTTTTAAAAACCTTTTAAGTCGAATTATTCTCCTAAAACCTTGAATTTCCACATCGAGGTTCCACTGTATTAAATTGTATTTTAATAACGTATAACTTATATAAATAACAACTTCTGTAAATACTTAATCTTAATATTAGTTCAATGGTAATTTATGTCGTTGACTTAATTTAATAAAACAAATATTCTGTTTTGAAAATATAATCGGGATGGTGAAGAATTACCTCGATTGATTTTAATCGTTTTATGATTTGTTAGTATTAAATTAATTCATTTTTTTTTTTTTTACAAATGCACAAAACTTATAAAATACATACTAGTAACATCCGGAAATCGAAAATAATGGTAATTGGCAATATTTAAAATTATATAATACGTATAAAAAGGAAGTTATTACATAGATAAATATCTGATGGTTTTCAGTGGTAAATAAAAATATTCCTTGCTATAACCTCGTTATATTTAACTTCATATCTTCCAAACTACAACTAGTTGAATTTTCAAATCAATATGAAGATTTTTAACTTATTAATACTAACAGTATTTACAATGTTAATATGTTTTTCAAAGGTAAAAGTATTATTAAAATAAATTTATTTGTACATAGTAAATACTAGAAAAGTAATTTTAAAATATTTTAATAAAAATTACAATAATAGTAATAATGTTTTTTCGAACAAATGCATACAATCAAAATTAAACTACAAATTAAAATTATAAATATCTATATTCTTAAATGTTTATAATTAGAGTACAATATTTAAAATTGTTGTTCAGTTTAATATTGTTCCCTGAAATTTTTTTATTGTTTTTAGCATTAAACTACATTTATTGATTGGTATTCAGTACTAATGTGTGTTTTTAACATTTCAATCAAGCTCTATTCAATATACACAATTTTGTTTTTATAATAATAAATTTAAAATATTATACACTATTTGTTTTATAAAGTTGATGGAAACATTTTGTACGCTTCTTTACTTATATCTAATATTAAATTAAAACGTCTTATTTGCATTGAATATTAAACTATATAAATTTAATTATTTTTATTTTTGTTTTATAAGTTGTTTTTATTTTAAAAATAAACATATTTAAAAGATGAAAAGCACTTTAAAATATATAATTGTATTTTTTTGAAAATTATGGTTTGAATTTTATGATTTGAAAATATAGATGGTTAATTTTAATCACATAATTATTTTTTTGTCTTATTTTTTTTTTTTAGGGTCAAAAAACGACGAGAAAAAATCAGCCTAAATTAAATAGATATTTTGCAAATATTTCTCGAGAATGTTTTCAAGAAAATCGTGTCACTCCGGGTAACTAAAACTTAAATAATTAAATACGCTATTATAATTAAAAATACAACGTATCATCGGTTTTTCGCTAATTGATGTTTAAGAGTAACATTTATCAATTTGTGTCGTGTTTAGAAAGAGTGGTGGGCGTTTACTCTTTAAATATGAATGATCGAGAAGCAAAATGTTATGTGGCTTGTATGTTGCAGCGATTTAATGTGGTTAGTACAACTGTTATTACTTATTTTTTATTGATATGATATGTAGTTGAATCTGTTTTATATTGAATCAATAATTGTAAAGAACGTAAATGAATATATTTATTTGTTTTTGTCTATTAGCTATTTGTAATTTAAATTGTAGATATACATAGGATGCATTTTTTGTGTAATTAATTTCCTATTGTTGAGTTTTTTTAATTGAAAGTTGAATTTATAATAATAGTAAAAATTATACAAATTACCATTTAAAAACTTAAAATTAGTTTTACGATAATTATCAAATACAATTAATTTTATTTTTACTTTTTATAACATTTTAGATTCTGAACGGAGTGAAGAATGTATTGATTTTACAATGATGTATGTTTTTTTTTTATTTATTTTTTTTTTTTGTGTCTGTCGACACGATTTAGGGCAGTAAAAATGCTTCGATTGCCTTATATAGCAACATTTCTGAAAGGAAAGTGAATCAATTTGGTACTTTGGGGGGTCAAAAGTAAAAAATTTACAATATTTTTTAAATGTGACGGGAAAAACCCTTAAAAATTTTGGGAAAAACGTGAGTTTTTACGCAAAACCAGTTTTCGACATAATCAAATTTTTTATTTTGCTATAACTCAAAAACTAATCGATGTAAATACTTGAAATTTTCACCAAATGTTTAGATTAGCGTTCTCTATACACCATTAAATTTTCTTTTATTGAGCTATTTATAGACAATTGAAATTTTCAATTTTTTTAAGTATTTTTTTTTTTTTACGATAAAATTTTTTTGGCTGCCTAGAAAATCTTGAAAATTTAATACAAGGTTTCTTATAAGTTGTTCCTTAAGTGATAAAAAAAAATCTAAAATCGTAAGTCACAATTTTTTTTTATAAGTGCTCAAAGTTCCAATTTATACGAAATATGTAAAAATCACGATAATTTGCAAGTTATTTTGTAGATAAAAATTCATAAAATTTTTTTTGTTCATACTTAAGGTTCAAAATTTTAACACTAGGTTATCTATGAGCTACTCTTCAAAAATCTTTAAAAAAATTTCTACCGGAATTAGAGGAAAAAATTGTATGACTGTTTGAAATTTAAATATTTACGAAATTGCATAAAATAGCGATTTATTCTCAAACGATTTTAAATATTTGTTATAATTCAAAAAGTATACGACGCAGATTTTTGAAATTTCTACCAGCTGTTAAGATTGGCATTTCCTTTATGTAATATTTTTTTCAAAATATTATATTGACTTTTAAGCCACTTATAGGTATTTAAAATATTCGATTTTTTTACATTTTATTTTTATAATCGGTGATAAAAAAAATTTGGCTCATACAAAATACTTGAAAATTTGATAGAAGATTCCACAGAAATAGTTCTTATTGTCATTCAAAAATTATTAAAATCCATAGGCACAATTTTTTTTTATAAGCGTTTGAACAGCGAATATTGACATAAAATTACATGTAAAGTATAATATAATATATTATATTCTAGACTGACAAATGATATCGGTTTTTTTAAAATGCTCTAACTCAAAAACGAAAAACTGCAACAACTTGAAATTTTCACCAAATCTTTATATTGACGTTTTCTATACATGGTTAAGTTTTTGACATATTTTGACTTATTTATAGACAATTTTTCTACATTTTTCGTTTCAAAATAAAATATACTTATTACAATATTTATAAATAACAATGTATTATATTTTAGACTAACATATCATCTCCGTTCAGAATCGTTTTTCGTATACAATGATACCTATTATTGAATTAAAATTTAACAAATCCATTATAATTACCTATCCTATAAACGAGGTGCACTCCACCCCCAACTGTACAGCAGAACGAGGCCCATCCTGTTCTTTTTTTTTTATTTTTTTATTTTTATTTTTTTTCTTATTTTTGTGTCTGACGACACCGTTTTTGGCAGTAAAAATGCTTCGATATGCTTATGTAGCAACTTTTCTGAAAGGAAAGTGATTCTTGTTGGTACTTTGGGAGGTCAAAAGTAAAAAATTTTCAATATTTTTTAAATGCGACGGGAAAAACCTATCCTATGAAGAGTCGCACTCCACTCCCAAGTGTACAGCAGAGCGAGGCCCATCCGGTTCTTTTTTTTTAATTTTAATTTTCGTAGTTAAGTTTTTTTTTACCATAAATCATTATTTACTAACACTCTAGCTTTTGTTTAACATAGATTTTATAATTTAACTTTATTTTGTTATTGGTTTTTATAAAAGTTACATTTTATCTAGACAAACCGAAATGGTAGTTATAACCAGAGAGAATTAGAAATGTTAATGGCAAAACCCAATTTAAAAGAAACACCAATTAGTATGAAAAGAGCTATAGAATTTTGCGAGAAAGGAGGTAACAATACATTCTAATGTATTATTAAAATATACAATAATAAATAATATCAAACAAAATAATTAAAACACACGTATTTTATTAGATGACAAAGATCGTTGCGAAAGAGCAATTAAGTTTACGAAATGTATTTATGCTCATAAGAACGAAGTATGATAAAATATGTTTTAATACAAATAATATAAGAATAGTATACATTATTTTTATTGCATTTCATTTTTATAAATATTATTTCAGTTTGGTTACAGCAATAAAACTTCTACAGCAAATCGGCACAAGCCAATGGTGCCATCCGGTTCCGGAGGACGTCGCACATCCTCACCAAGGACATAGGGCATTGTGTTAAATATAATTTATTACATACTTACATTTTATCATTATTTGTAACAATATTATAAAGCTTATTAATATGGTGTACGGTTTTGTTTCCAAAATATACGATGTATATTATCTCAACATAGCAACTTTTTAATTTTACTCGGGGTATGGCATAAAATTAATGATTATGTAGGATAACAATAACTTTATAATTATTTTTGAAATTTTTCCATAGACTTAACCTATAAGTAAATAATAATGAGGAACCAACAAAAGCATTTCCATAAGGCTATATGTATTAGACGAAATATTTATATGTAAAACAAACGGATACCTACATAAATCCTGATCAAACGAAATAGGTGGTCCTTGTAAACGGTAACCGACCATTTGATTTGAGCTGCTTCGAATAAGATTTGTTTTTAATAGCCATTATTCTTTTATCTTCCTTTTGGACGGACCACTCAGAACAGGCTTGATATATGGCAATGTGGTTTAACTTGCAATAATAGAATTGTGGCGAAGTAAAAAGACGATTTTCACATATTAATATAAATATTTTTAATTTTTTATTATATTTATATTATCGTTATATTAATTCGTCTGAATTGTATTGGTTTTTTTTTTAATCTCTCATTAGATGTGGCAAAGTAAATTTTTTAATTAATAATTATAAATAAGTTATAATTAATAAGTAATAAGTACCTAGATATTATATAAAATTAATATTTTCGATTAGTTATCGATATCGTAATATTTACAACATTCCGATACGATGTAGAAACATTGGAATGAATCGATAAATAAAATAATATCGTTGCTTATTACTAGTTATTATTATTTAATTATTATTTTTAATTAATTTATTGCAATTAACGCATGCGCATTATATTCAATCTCGTATTGAGCACTATATATAATCCGTCGTGTTATTACTAAACACGTACTATGAACCCCAGAGGTATAACAGATGTATTACGTTCGACCACGGACGTCTGCAGAAATTGTACGGTGGTGAAGGAATGGTGATTTAAAAAAAAAAAAAATAAGCAATTGTTCACGGAGTAGAGTTACAGATCAATAGTGCGCAACTTTTTTTGTTCCACGATTCTTAAATGAATTTATTTCGATGAAGCGACTATCTCTCTACCGCTATTATAATAGATACTTACTTAATGCATACAAACATTTTATTTGTTCACATTGAATCATTGATTTTAAGAAATTTTAATTTTTAATTTTAATTATTCTTTCCAACATTTTTTTCTCCATCGAATAAGTATGTCAAATGCGTAGGAATTAAAAACCCTGGACTGCAGGCAAATGTTTTCGAGACGCCCGTGTATAAAAGCGATTGGTTTCCTATTCCATTTTTCCTAAGCATTATTTTCATAAACATTGAAATTATCTACATTTGAACAATTTAAACATGGAAAAGTACCCTCTGCATATAAACGGCATTGATTATCTTGTACGATATTGATTGATGTATCGACATTTAGTGCATTTTTACTTGAAAATATTTTGTTTGTCCAGTTTTTAAAAGTGATGATCCACGAAGTTATAAACATACATAGGTGAATTTAAGTGTTTTAAAGTACTTTTCTTAAAATTATAAACACTTGATTCTACTGCTGTTGAACTTGAAGTTTTTTCGCCGAATCTAAAAATGGGCACCATTATTCTAGACCAGAATGGCGGTAATTTCGTACATTTTATCAAATGTGGTAACAAAGTAGGTAAATACATTGGGTTGATCCCCGATATTTCTTGAACAAGGAATTTACTTTTTTCATAAGCTTCTTACGCCCAAGATATAATACAAATTCAAACAAATTACGTACTAATTATTCACAAAATAAGTTTTTGTAAAACATGTATTTTTACTGGTAGGAGGGGCTGGAATAACGTTATTCCAGCCTCTCCCGCGAAAAACGAATTTTTCTCGGTGACCGAGTTCCGTACAAATTCTGAAAATGGTCGTACAAATTCATACTTCTTACATACTAATTAAATTACTAATTTTTTTGTACTTCATAAATTATGTGCAGATTGTATTAAGTTTTATAAAAAACTAAATTTAAAATATGTTCTGGAAAAATTCCAGTTATATTTATTTTTATTTGTTGTGAATTCTGCTATAATGTACTTAAATAGTATAAAAAAAAAAAAAACATGAAATAAATTAGAAAGCTGTGTTCATACCTAACAAATGTTTGGGGAAACATTGTTTGTCAAACATTTGCCGAACATTTGTCGAACGTTTGTCGAACATTCGTCAAACGTTTGTCAAACATTTTATCATGACAACAAACGTTAGTTCAAAATATATTTTTTCACTATATATTTGCCAACAGTCGTGAAAATGTCAGATTTAGAACAAGTTTAAATTAATTATTTTTTCTTTGGACCACTTTTCACTCATTTTGAGACTCGGTAGTCGGTAGATTATTTAAAATTATATAAATAAAAAGTACCAATCTCCGTGTGTGGTGACACTCGCAGACTTATTAGAATATATAAAATGTATATATAAGTTATAACAAAATATGTATTTATAAACGAATTATTATCGCATTATCTCTCTATAGTCTGGAATACTACATATAATTTAAAAATAAGATAGTGTATTGTTTAACTTAGCAGCGCTTAAATAGTCTGTCACGTATTGTATATCATATTATTACTTATTATATTCAAATATATTTTTTAATAAATATTATCATTATAACTATTTTAATTATTTATAATTTTTTAATATATATAATTTAAATAAATAATAATATATCATATAATATGTATACAAGTGAGTTTATAATTATTTCAATAAAGGTACATCAGAGTACAAGTACAAACAAACACACAAAATGTTCGCTAAGCAAGCGAACATTTTTGTTTGGATTATTGAAATTGGTATGAAAATACACGAGGCAAACGTTCGTCAAACGTTTTTTAATTGTTTGTTAGGTATGGATGTAGCTTAAGATATTAAGGTTTATTGACAAGAATAGTGTATTCACTCTAATTTGTTCTATATCAATATAGGTATATATTTGTATTATATCATACATAAACAAGTAGGTACTCTATGACTCATATCTTATATAAGAGTCCTTAGATTTGAATAACGTGAACGTGAGTGGTTCATATCGATCGTTATCTTTGATTCTTATTGCTACACACTGCGTAATTGTTTGACACGTCTTTATAATAGCATTATTAATAAAATCCGTCATTAATTCCACTCTTGCGACTGGTCTAGTTAAAGATTCATTCGTTCCACAGTTTGCCACTGCTCTCAGTCTCCGCATTTATTCGTCCAAAACCGCCTCCACGATGAACGAACATGAAATTGTTCCTGACGTCGTTGCCGTTGCACCTAGTGACAAATTGAAAGTAAGATGTTTTATGTTATACTACAAATTAAATAAAACGAATTTTGTGTTCTGCAGTCTTAACGTAATCGGCTTGGGTACTAACTACATCTTTTTTTCAACATTCTCGTAGTTTGATCACAGAATAGATTAAATTTTATTTAATCTATTCTGTGGTTTGATGGTGTTTCATATTATTCATATGTAGATTTTAAATTTTACAATTCTTTATACTATTATAAAATATTGTCCAGGGGAATTTAAGTGTAATTTACTAAATGTATATTGATTGGTTGATTACCTAGATACTACGAACCAGTTAAAAATGTTAAAAATATATTAATGATTTTAAGATGATGAGTATTTAATTTTTTATGAACAAGTACATTGTACCGTTTTAAATCCATTTTGAAAAATATCTGAATTTTATTATTCTATAGTAGTTATTTATAAGTCTTAATTGGGCCATATTTTTATAATTTTTTTCATATTTTAGGTGTCTTACCCCAGTGGAGTTACTGTTGATATGGGTAATGAACTCACACCTACTCAAGTGAAAGATGAACCATCAGTAAACTGGTCAGCTGATTCAAATGCTTTTTATGTACTTTGTATGACAGGTAATATTTTATTTTTATTTTGAATAATTCAGTTGATCTTTCTCCTTCTTATGTCTCATCCTCGATGTTCTAGATGAATCTGTCAACTACTTGTTATTTCCAGTTTCTTTCCACAGTTTTCATATATTTGTGCGCCGAATCTTTTCATTTTAAATGCCATATTAGGTCTATATTTCATTAAGATATTTTCTTGCTGGATTCTCTTTTACCGTGATTAAAAGTGGATTTTGATTTTTCCAAGCCTTTCTAGTTTTGCATTCAATTTGCAATTTTTGCAATTTTGATTTTATTTGTGTTACAGATCCTGATGCACCAAGTCGTAAAGAACATACATATAGAGAAAGTCAACATTGGTTAGTCGGAAATATTCCTGGTAAAGATGTTAGTAAAGTTAAACACTTTCTGAGTATATAGGCTCTGGACCACCACCTGGAACGGGTAAATTATAATTATGATATTATTAAAATTAATGAGAATATGTTTTATAATAATAGTTATTCAATATTCTAATTTATAGGACTTCATCGTTATGTATTTTTGGCTTATAAACAGCCATCAAAGTTGACTTTTGATGAACCACGTTTAACTAATAGGTAAAATAATCATTAGTTATGTTAGAAAATTTATTTTATTTTATGTTTTTTTTTATTTTAGATCTGCTGAAAATCGTAAGCAATTTTCTATTGCTAAATTTGCACTTAAATACAATTTGGGAAATCCTGTAGCTGGAAATTTCTATCAAGCTCAATTTGATGATTATGTACCAATACTTTATAAGCAACTTGGTATGTAACTAAAAATACAGAAATATAATTAATAAATCAAATGTAGAATTGAAACAATATTTGTATTTTTTTTTATTAAAATTAGTTCTGTATTAATATAATAATGAAGAAACATATTTTTATGTTTAGAATCAATTTTGGATGTGGTTCGAACAAAATAGATATGTTATATAATTTTATTATGTGTTGGAATTATTTAAACTCTTAATTTAAGTATAAATACTTAAATTTGATCTGAGTTTTATTTTACTATAACTTGATTAGTTTGTAACAAAACATAATTTTATTCTAATTAATTATTTTGGTTAGTAGGTATAGGTATAGGTGTAGGTAGGATGTAAGGAAATGCACGACTCCACTAATAACTAACTAACGTTACTATATTACAAAACTCAAGACAAACGTGAATTGCTGCACTAACGAAATAGAGTTTAAAACTGCACTGGTAACTGGTGGCGAAGCGTGTTATATATGCCGATAGAATTTTCTCGGGGCGGCACGTGACGGCGCGCATAGACACTCGATAACCTTCGCAGCGGCAGCCACGCAATGCGTGCCGCGCGACGCGACTGTTCTAGAATGTTCGCGGGCATTCGCCACATCACCTCCTTGGGAAGTGAATTGCTATGCTTGAAAAAAATTGGTGAACTGCACACGACGTCCTGAACGAGTTGTTATTGTAGGTTTGCTCTTGGAAGTTGTATCATCTACGGATGAGTTGGAAAGTTTTTCGATTGGTCGAGATGAATTTGAAGGGTCGGCGATGAAGTAAGCTGGCTTGAGGCGGTCAATGGACACGGTCGACTTTTTGTTTCCTAACAGAATATTGAAAGTCTTGTCATTTCAAGTAAAAACAGGATGAGGTCCGGTGTAAGGTGGCTTAAGGGAAGTTCGAACTAGATCGGTTCGTAGCATGGTATGAATGCATGTTGCTAGATCTTGATGAACGAAAATTCGACTTTTCGAGTGACGTGAAGCAGGAACAGGACAAAGTTTGGAAATGACAGTTCGGAGGTTTGTCACAAGTTCTGAAGGTTCGGGGGAGCTTGAAAGTGGAGATAAAAACTCACCAGGTACTCGCAATGTTTCTATATTCACTAGTTCTGCGATTGAATATCGGAGATCCGATTTCGAGGCAGTGCGTAGACCAAGGAGTACTAATGGTAGTGCGTCTGACCAAGAAGAATCTTCATGGCACATAATAGCAGCTTTAAGAGAACGGTGCCAACGTTCAATAAGGCCGTTAGACTGTGGGTGGTAACTAGTAGTCTTGGAGTTATCCATACTATGTGGTAATTGTAGTCCCGAAGTGGTACACTTCGAAGAACTCGCATCCAGTGACGCAACAGTCGGGATGGATGGCGATGTCTAACATCGGGGCCCCAAGACTGAAAGGGAGCCTCACCATAAACATCAAATTGGAGGGTATTTTTACCGTGAAAGAATTAAATAGCGCGTTGAACGATGAGTAAGCAATAAGTAGTCTTTATTGAAAAATATTAAATTTACCAACACTTAAGTAGTTACAAGGCCCAAGACTTACTTTAAATCATCGGGGCCCCAAGGTCCTAGTTGCGCTACTGCTCGCATCGAAAGAGCAGTTGCTCACGTGACAACGAAGGTAAATGAATAACGTAGACAATAAATAGGCGTTCAAATAATTAGAATAAATAATGTATAATATTTGAAAATCGAACATAAACGGTAATCGCAAACGATATTAATACAAAAAGAAGAAACAAGATACGATTGTTTACGAAATTAAGTTGTATTACCGACAAAACTACGTGC
Organism: Sipha maydis; assembly: GCA_034509805.1. Lineage (NCBI taxonomy): Eukaryota > Metazoa > Arthropoda > Insecta > Hemiptera > Aphididae > Sipha > Sipha maydis. Next base: position 45,233 of record JASXSY010000419.1, read on the forward strand.
GGCGGATCGCACGAGAGCAATTACGGTATTATGTACAGGTTAGAGAGTGGATGGCGGCGGACCCTTGTTACTTCTTGTTGTTGTAGTAGACGCGGCCGGAGTACCGGCCGGCCGAGCCGCCGTTCGTCTTCGGGTAGCACCGGGACAGCGCGTCGCCCGTGTAGCCGGGCGGGCACGAGCACGTGGCCACGCGGTTGCGCGCGTTGCACTCGGCGTCCACGCCGCACTGGCCCGCGCACACGTTCTTGCACTGGTAGTCGACGCACGCCTGGTCGAGCCGGCACTCGACGTCGGCCGTGCACTCGCCGCGCCGGCACCGGGTGAGCGCGTCGCCCACGTAGCCGGCCAAGCACGTGCACACCGGCCGCTCCTTGCCCGTGTTGTCGTGGCCGGGCTGGCACCGCGCGTTCTCGCCGCACGGGTTCGGCTCGCACAGGTCGGCCGGCTCGAACGGCCGGCACCGCACGAACGGGTCGCCCGTCATGGTCCTCGGGCAGCTGCATATCGGCGTCGCGCCCCTGGCCTCGCAGTTGGCGTTCACGCCGCACACGTTGCCCGCACACGGGTTCACGCAACGCTCGCCCGAGCACGCGGGACGGTCCGGCGGGCAGTCGCTGTGCGCCAGACACTCGGCCCTGCACGACACGTACGGGTCCCCGAAGTAGCCCTGCGCAAACACAATCGCACACGTGAACACGTTATTTTACTAGTGACCGGCAACAGTGTCGACCGGTTCAATGGTGACAAATGTTCGGTATCGATATCGTTTTATACCGTAAAATGATTGAAAAAAAGCTGGGGGGCCATGGCCCCAGTGGCCCCCCTTGGAGCCGCGCCTGCACTTACATGATGCATACATATTATTCGTACATATTTAATCATTGATTTTAAGAAATTGTAATTTTTAGTTTTATTATTCTTTCCAAAATTATTTTTCCCACCGAGGCATATGAAGGTCAAACGCGTACGGATTAAAAACACAGGAGTGCAGGTAAATGTTTTCGAGACACCTGTGCATAAAAACTTTATGTTGCCGTGAGAAAATATATACTAAACGACGGACACCATCGTTTAAATATCCAAACGTACTTCGTTAAAATAGTTTAGCGGTACGCTCATAGTTTAACATATTCACTCAATGGTTCGATTGAGAAACGAACGCGTAACAAATTGATGAGATAGTTAGCGATGTGATTAATGTTACCTTTGGACATGAACATGTCGGCCGATGGTTGCGAACGTCACAGATTGCAGTCGACGCGCAAGTGCCGGTACTGCACGCGGAAACGCACTTGTGCTGTTGACACATCTGTGTCGAACCGCAATCGTAGTCGGATTCGCATTCGTGACGGCACCCAGAAAGCGCCGAGCCAATGTAACCCGGTAAGCAGGAACATACCGGCACGTCGTTGACCACTTCGCACTTGGTATTCTGACCGCAAGGGCTAGGATAGCATTGTTCTTCTGTAAAGAGTTTGAACTTAAATCGTAACGATACAGAATGTCAGGGATGGGGGTGAGGGCGACGTGTTCGTGCGCTGTTATTAAAATTAAGCTTAAAACTTTTTAGACCCTTTCGATCTCCCACTTCGATTATCAAATGCACTCGTACATTATGGGTTACAGTTATTATTTACCAAACGGTAATTCAAAGAACGTGAACTTTTGATGACCTCTTATTATAGCCTCGATCACGTTGGACGAGTTCTTTCGTTATTTGCTGGCGAATTAACTTGCTTCATGTAATAGATCTAATCGTCACGTGTTGAACTAGTCGGAATGTAATCGAGGCGTATGACCGAAAGGGTTCACGGATATATTTTTCCTATATGAAATCCATGATGTTGTTCGTGAGGAAATATGCATTAGAATCATCGTTTCCGTCTATATTATAATTATTATTATCAATATTATTATTTACGTGGATCCATTTGACGACAAGACACTGACGGGTCGCCGGTATAACGTGCTGGACAAGAGCACACCGCAATATGATTTCTGGGCGTGCAGTCCGCGTTACGTCCGCATTGACCTGCGCATACGTCTTCGCAGTTGTAATTGCGGCAAGCCTTCGAGTTTGGACAGTCTTGGTTGACTAAAAGAAAACCATGGCATTAACAATTGCAGCGCATATCGTTATCATTGCGTGTTTGAAACGTTTACAAATCATGAGGCGCGGTTGTTTTTAATTCAACTGGGTAAATCGTACATCTACACGATTATCGATGAGTTCAAGAACAATTCTAATACTATGCGGGTTGATAAAAAATTTGAAGTATTTGACGAACGTTTCGTTTAAAAATAAATATTAAATTAAAAATACAATTTATAACCGTTTTCATGTAGTTTTTTTTTATATTTCAAAAAATTATGTGCAGATTGTGTTAAGCTTTGTAAACAATTAAAAATTAAAATGTATCCAAGAAAAATTCCAGTTAAATATACTTTTATTGGTTGTTAATCTGCTATACTGTACTTAAATAATATTAACGATTAAGAAAAAAAAAGAACAAAAAATTTTTTTAAGACATTAAGGTTTATACACAAGAATAGTGTATTCACTCTAATTTATTCTATATGTATGTAGGTATACTTTATATTTGTATTATGTGATATTTAAACAAGTAGGTACTCTATATGACTCATATCTTATATATAGTATGATGTTGTTGTTTAACGCGTTTTTCGAAAACGTGTATTTACATACTCATATGTATTTATATATTTTATGACATAATCGTAAGTATATTTCTTTATTGAAAACGTATACAATGTTATGTTATAATAGTCTGCTATAGCGATAAATATGCAAGTAGTTATTTGATTTTTCATGAAATCTAATAAAGATGTTGGGAAATGATGCGTCATGATGCAAAAAAAATTTGTTTTTGCATAGATATTCGAATGAAAAAATAAACAATTATGTTCATTAATATTAGACGTGTTTACCTTCACATTCACCACGTTGACAGTAGGTCAATGGATTTCCCCAATGGCCGGGCAGGCAACTGCAAACAGGTCTTCCGTCGGCCACACGACATTGTGTGTTGGAACCGCATGGATTCGGAGAACACGGATCGTTGTATCGGTTCGTATAGGACATCGGGTTGTATACGATCATACCTTTAAACGAAATACGGTACAGTTCTTTAGTAAAAACCCGAGTTGAAGATTACTTAATTGACAAACGTCAACTTAGCCGCTCAAAAAAAAAAATGTATTACGAATTATTCAATATTATAGTTTGCACGCATCACAATTTTTTTTTGTAAACAAAGATTTATTCTTAAGCAAGCTTATTGGATGTTAATTATAAAAATAACCACTTTAAGTACAAAAATATATTGTAAAATTGATAAAAACTTTACAGTTGTAGTAGGCAATTATAATATTTTATACAGATATTATGTTTAATCAGATGGAAGATTTTTCCAAAAAAAGATCCACTTCAAACCTTAAAAAGCATTTACACTTTTTTTAAAACAATTATTTTTTTACTTGTTTTTTGGTTAATACATCAATTTTTTATTTTTCAAAAAAGATAGTTTTCGGAATTTTCATGTATTATAATTTTTTTTTGAAAAATTATAAAATATTAACTATTGGAAATAGCGTATACGGTTTTTTATTGAAATTTTATAGCAGTCTTAAATAATTGAGACAGTTTAAAATTTATTTCTTTAAAATTACAACATTACCTAACCTCATAAAACCATTTTTGAGTTTAATTTGTATCTTACCGCTTGTCTCTGTAAATGTATATGTATAAGCTAGAGTATTTTGTTTTAGTACATAATATGTTAAATTGGAAATCATTTTTTGAAAAAGAAATTTAAACTAATTAATTACATTTTTAGTAAAAGCGTATTATTTACGAGTTTACTTGTTTACCTTCTGCTATCGGGCTGATTGTAACGGCCATAAGGCCCAGCATTCTTAAACACTATAAATAAATAAAAAAAAAACAATTACAAATAATTTGTGCAATAGTACATATTAAAATAAATAATCGGAATTATATATTGAAACATTTATAAAATGTATTATGTATTTATAAATATATAAAAGGTTATAGTTGTTAGTTATTAATGTTATTATATTTTATACATTTATATTTATAATCAATTATCTATACAACGAAATAATAAAAACAACTAAACACGAGCATCGCGACATTGACCTATAATAGATGGACGATTAAACATCTCTAATGATAATAATATCAACTTCTTATAGGCAATAATTGTTTATCATATTTTTAAGCGTTGATTGATGTTCTAAAGTTAAATAGTAATAATGTAAGTTACATTTAATTAACCTATTCGTACTTACTTAAATATTTTATTTGCCTTAGAAAAGTAAATTATTTAGTATTGTTTTAGTGACAATATTCATATGCAATATTAACTATGTAATAGATATTAGATAAATAACATTATTCAGAAATATTTGTAGTTTATTTGAATCATTAACATGTTTATAAATAGAATATATATAATATTTATACCTCTACTATTGTACAACTATAAATAAAAGAATCAAATAATTCATCATACCGTGAAGTGTGTTAAGAACCGTCTTAATAAAACAAAAATATTTCCAGGATTTGATTAATTTCATTTTTGTTATGATTATACTTCAGATTAATTGCTTAATAAAACTAACTATACAGAACATAGGTACCTACATCAAAGTGTTTAATTTTCATTTTAAGTCAATAATAACGCTTGAAATATAATGAAACTATTGTTTTAACATTTTTAGTTTTTACTTAAAATGAGTAATTAAAACTTTTTAGAATATCATACTTATATTTATATTAAAAAAAAGAAACATTCTGTAAGAAAAATTATTAAAATTGTTATTATTTCGTATATTTTATTTGATGCAAGCGAATAAAAATATTATATATTCAATATTCTAAAAAATAAACATCATAGATTGAAATTTAATTTTAAGTTTAAAAAATTAGATTTAATATTTGAATTAGTATTAAAAATGTTACGATATGATGTTAATAAGTTCGTAAGTTAATTATGTAGGTATATTGACTTACCGTAGCCATGTTGTATCCGGATTGTATACGCTGCACAACTGGATTTATTTGATTGTTTACGAAGGCATTTATAATATAAGACGATCCTTGCGATTCATGGTCAAAACTCGAAATGTGGGCTTGACCAGTTATACGATGCAATACCCACCTTTGGGTTACTGACCGCCCACACGGAACAGAAAACTGTAACTTCTGCGCGTACTCCGACAATCGCCTAATGACCAATTCAATGGCCACCAAAACATACGCCTACAATAAATTACAATTTTTTTGTTCTCGTTATTCAACTATTGTAACATGGCGTAGGTTAGCAATATTGCAAAAAAAAAAAAATTAATACTATGCGAAATCATGCACATGACTTAGTTTTTGACGTCATACAATACCCAATATGTATATACAACATAGAGTTTATCAAAACATTATATGTCATAACAACAATTTGTTCTTAATCCGCGGGAAGTTTTGTTTGTATGATAAGTCACTAATTTGTTTCAAACATGTTCATCAATTGAGAACCTATCATAATTTTAAGGAGTATAATGAAATATCTTTGTTAAATTATTTTAGCTCATACGATTTTAGTTTTATTATTTTTGATCAGCACCTACGTTTTTTAAAATAATAATTATAATCTTACTTATAATTGTGCACTGTGTCTGTTAGTCTCAATTTTCTAACTTATTTCCCAAATTTTCTTTGGAAGATACGAAATTCTCAAAAATGTGTAATAAAAAACGTACTTCAACAATGTAGAAAATGTTATACAATTTTAAGTACATTTTAGTTTTTATAGGTACATGTTGTAACCTACGAGAAAAGTCAATCATCATATTATTATCATATTATACACTACAATAACCGAATACTTGATTTCTAAGTCATATAAAAGATGGTTTATTGTTATTTTTGATTTCAATATTTAATAATATAAATAAAATAATATTTAATGATTGTTTTAATATATGTTTGATACGAAATACTTAAATTTACTAGTGTAACAAATTTGTCTAAATAGCGTTGGTCATAACTAGCTATTTTTGCAAAATCCGAAGTAATCAAATACTATGGACAGAGTTCATGACTAGGTAGATCCACTCGATCAGGTATAATTATTTTGACGGTGCACACCACGAAATTTCAATTTGTACACGCCTATGATTTTGTGGTTTAAAATTGTATTAATATGCATTTGAAGATTTAATCTGATGTAGGTAATTCTATACATCTATTTTAATAATTAATAACAGTAATTATAAAGTAGATAACCAAGTTTCTTAATCAATTTAATTTGGATTGTAAATCTTTAATATGATTTCAGTGTATAATATATTAGGATTCGATGTAATGATTAAAATATATTATCATAATAATTAAATGATTAAAATATATTTTAATTATTATGATAATGATGATGGGATTAAATTTAAATTTTCGTAATTAAAAGAGGTTTTAGATTCCGAGTAAAGCGTGGAGTTTTTTTTATTTTACAGTGATGTTATATGTTGTATTTTGGACTAGTATTACAAACAGAAAAAAATCATTTTCACTATTCGAAAGTAATTTACTCTGAAATTCGTACGGCCAAATTAACATGACTAGTAAGCCTACAGATGTTTTATCAAAAAGTGAGGCTCATTTAACAATAAATTATTTCTGAATAATTCCCTCTTTATAAAAACGTATCATTACGAACAAAAATCTTGTTCAAAAAGTCTACATTATTGAATTAAATTTAAACCAATGATAAAAATGAAACATAGACCTTTCATGCACCATATCACAGATATATTTTTATCTATATATATTTAATATTATACTTCAAAATTATTACATTAATGAAAAATTGGACTGGAAACAAATTGTATAAATAGTATATACTAAATATATAACAATGACCATTAATATCTATGTTTATTAGTTTAAATAAATTATTTTAATTTAGCCGAAACGGATATTTTATATATATATATATATATATATATATATATATATATATATATATATATATATGTATATGATTTGTAATATTATATTTACTATAATATGTTGAATGCAATTGCAACTGTGTATTGTGCAATACTCTTAACTTATTGTTTACGAAATCCTTACCACCAACGTCACCAACAAATAAAATATTGGTTTCGACTAAATTAAAATGATTTATTTAATATAATTAACAGAGATATTAATGGTTATTCTTATATATTTAATATAGGTACACTTTTTATACAATTTGTTTCCAGTGCAATTTTTCATCAATATAATAATTTTGAAGTATAATATTAGAATTATATATGATGATATACCTAAAATGTTTTATTATAAGTTTCTTTGTAAAGTTAAATTTAAAACTGTTTTGATTGACTCAGTTAGTTCATTAGATAAGTAATATTACTTTAAACATTTAATCCATTAAATGTATATTATAATGCATCATGCATCAGTATTTCACGAGTTATTTATTAAATGTTAGTGATTTGAATGCTAACAACTAAATTAACAAAATTGAGTCAGTATTACTTTACTTTTTGTAAAATAACTATTATATTTACCAACCGCTTAAACAACCCACGTGCAATTATAATATTATGACATACAAAAATAAATGAAATAGTAATTATCATTCAATTAAATGACGCAATGTTTACTACATAGGAAACTATTGATTTTATGATTAATCTAGTCGCTACCATAATTATTGCTCAACATTATTATTTCAGGCGTTCATAAATTATTAAGTTATTGGAACTTATATAATACTAATATTAATAATATATTTTAATTAAACTATATCTAATATTATTAAACTGGTTAGTAGTACATTTTTTGGTACATTAGTTTTAATAATATAAAATTTAAAATAAGAAACTACGTTTATTCAACGTTTCAAAATTAAAATTTTATTAATTGTTATAGTTTTTATTTATAAAAACAAAATTCAATTGACGGAAAATTAGTCCTGGTCATTATACACTGAGATAGAAAATCCGATTTTCAATTCTAATACATAATTAATTAATTAATGCATTAATAATTATAACTACGGAACAGCAGATAATAAAAACATTCGATTGTATTAACGCTAGTGTTCTTTTGGTCATTATATAAAAACATATTAAATTTATATGAAAATCATATGTAGATAATTTAAAACGATAATATTCAAATTAATGGTTATTGTATTATTATTTATTTGATTAACAAATTTTTATGTATAGTTAAAAATTATATTAATTAAATATTTTTATTATGTCTGCTTATAAAGTTTAAAATGTTACCTGTCCATTGCTTGGTGAACACAATTTTCATTATTGTAATTTTCACCCTAAAAAAGGTGGTTGGCCTTTACTAATATAATATTTCTAAAAATAAATATTGTTTTTACCGAAATGTACAAATTAAATACTTCACAACTATATGGTCAGAAAAAAAACAGAAGTGCTTGTGCAATCAAAAGCTTTAACAGTTTACACATTGGTGTACACTGTATACAATGTCAGTGAGTCCAAAAATGTCACTTAGATCCTTCTTAAATTTGCCAGTTGATGTATTTACATTTATTTAAGATGATCAGTATTTATATTATATGTTTATACCATTTTTACTTAGGGCAGCTTTAGTTATTTGCCTGGTTAAGAAGGTGAGAGGAGCAATAATTTTTGTTAGGTAAATATGTAAACTATAGTAAAATTAGTCAGCAAGTATATAATATAGCAAAAATGAGTGTATTATATTTAGGTATTGGGTTATTATTTAGGTAGTGTAAAAATTAACAATGTATTTATCCCTGTATTTATATAATATATTATTCATAAAATGAAAATATATAGAATCTTGTCTTGACCATTGATTATTTTTAGAAAGTTCAAATCCTGAAAGAAAATAATTAAGAATTCTAATATTACTTTTGTAGTTTTGAATGTCATAATATTTATATTATACATTTAATTATCTTGGTTGTTGATACTTATGATATAAAATCTAAATTTATATTTTTCATACTGGCAAATTGATCAATTACATTTTCAATCGATAACTCAATACCACGATGCACATGCTAGTCTCTCTTGTCCCATTTTAAAATGTAGCCATATTTTTAATCTAATGTGCGTGAATAGAAATAGTAATTTTAGACTAACTTTAATATAGATTTTAAGCAAAATCTATATTAAAGTTAGTCATCAAGTATAAAATATAAATTAACAGTGTGTTTATATTTTATTAATAATGCATACATTTTTTATATAATGTGCATAAATAGAAGTATGGTATTTAGTGAAGCAAAATTACTAAAGTAAAAATAAAATTAAATAATAAGCTTATACTACTATATCTATGAAGAGTAGAACAGCTACGTTCTGACGAAGCAACGATAGCCGGAAATGTCTCTAAGATAATTAACAATTCATATATTATAGGAAATAATAGTGAAGAACAATTGTTTAGCGACTCGTTTTTTCCGAATTCTAAATTTCCAAAATATTACCATATAAAAACATACTAATATTATACATTTATACAAATTATGCATATGCATAATGACACCAATGAAAACATTTGACGAAATAAAGAGTAAGATGTCTCGTCTTGAGGGGTGCCATGGCCCTTATGGCCCTTATGGCCCCCTCTAAAAGCTGCACTTGATTTTTTACAAGCTATAAAGTATAATATTGAAATTACATTTTGTAATAATTGAATAAAGTACAATAACAATACGAATAAAATATTTTATATTTTGTACAATTACAGAGAATAACTATAATTCCTTATTATGAAAACAATGTATTTTATCAATATAAATTATTCTATCGATTTAACATAACAATTTTTTTTTTTTATATTGATCTCTTTTTTAAAACCATCGGCTTCTATGGCCATCTAGTTGAACATTGACCTTAAATTAGATAACAAAGAATCATCTAATGATATTGTTGGCTTACATTAAGTTGTTTAGTTGAATTTCTTTTATGAATAGTATAATGTTGGTGGTTGATAGAGGGTCAGGTCCCAACGCTTCTCCGATTTGTTGTGGTATGTGGTATTTTTTCCTCGTGTTTTCATATTTTTGGTATTCAGTGATTATATGTTGGACTGTAACATAACAATTTATTATACATGTCAACATAGATATTTTATGGAAATGTTTTTTTTTTAATGATTACGATTTAACAATAACCTTGATCCTGTACTTTTAAAATATTTTCTATTCCATTCATGCGTATTTATCGGTTATCATTATCATCATTATCATATATTAAAAATATTGTTAATTATCATATACATACGGAGATTAAATTGTATATAAACATAACATATTATTAAATGGATATGAATTATTCAAATAATATTTTTCAATTTTTTGTTTTTGTCTTAGGTTTTCGTAGAGTTGATTCGTATAAAATAAAGAACAATATGTTCATTAGATGTCCAATTCAATCATATACGAGTGTAGGTGTGACGCCGATTTAATTTATAAATGGTAAAGGTCACAATATATATATATATATATATATATATATATATATATATATACGTTTATATATGCGTACGATAATTGTGTTTATACAGTACATAATATATTATTTGTATTGCAAATAGTACATTTTATATTTTAACAATGAACTTTAACATATATTATTAAATTTTTCAAGGACAAATGTACATTTCAACTAAAATCTATACGATTAACATGTCGTAAATGATAAATAACATGTGGTCTTCAATTTTCGTATTTTAAATCTTAACGAATAACAAATAAAAATTTGTGTTGGAAATACTTATTGGTTATAAAGGAAAAATACCTTTGTAGTACTTATATAATTGTTATAATAAATTATGCTTTAATGCATTTTTTAAGTTGTTGATATAAGTTACTAAAAAAATAACTCTACACTTATAATTTACAATCAAAATGAGTGAGAAACTTGCCTATGAAAACTTTATATTTTAGATACATTTATGATAGTCCATCAACGAGGCTAAAATCAATGTACCATATTTGGCACACTCGTAAAAAATTCAATACGGCTGACATTGAAAAACATATGAAATTATATGCACGTCCAAAATTTTCCTCGGTAGCATACCCCGAGAAGAAAGTTCTTGGGTTTGACCGGCCAAGAAAATAATGGATTACCTTGAACGGACAGATAAAGGCAGGTGTGGTAGCAAATTTATTCAATATACACTTTGCGAACGCGATTTACCATACCAGGAAACAGCAAATTTCCAAGCGATGACCAATTGCGTGTTCTTACAGCTGGTTGGATCCGTCTGGAATGTTGGAAAAATATCGTTTTTCCGACACCTCTCACCGGTAGGTAATAAAAAAAAGCGCGTCGGACACAAACGAATGTTTACAACAATATATTATGTACGCTCAACGCGAGTTGACAGCAGCTCTAGTAGAGAACGCGATGGTGTTTTTTTTGTTTCTACCAAACGAACCGGGAACGGAGCCGGATTCGAACCGCGGCCGTCAGCCGACTCGTTCGAGTTCAGAACGTCCCGGAACAGCGCCATTAGCCGATCTTGTTCTCGGTCGGACGGTTTCCTCCGGTTCTCGTCGGAGCCGCCGTCGGAACATGCCTTTTTCCATTGGGTTCCCGGTCGGTACAGCCCGTGCGACTCGTCCGACGTGGCCTCCGGTTCCAGGGACCGTCGTCGCGGCTGGTCGTACGCGACGTAGCCCAACGCATCGAATCGGCCGTCGTCATCACCCGCCGTCCTTGCATCGTGGTCCGAGGCGCCCTGCACGAACGCGCCACGTGTGTACTAACGATTTATCGGCAACGTAATGCACGCGTGTTTCTTGCGCTGCAGCAAGATGCAAATACCGTTGATGATTGATCACGACGCGCAAAGACGTTGGGGTTTTTACACTTCGCATACCTCGGAGGGCATAATTTCAGTGTTATTATTATTTTTATTATTTTTATCTGAGCCCGTACTTATATGCATTTTTTTCTTTTTAACAAATCCAAAATTTAGCTAAAAAAGCTTTTGATAAGTTTGAATTTTAGATCCGAAATATAATGTTTTATTTTGCATATTTCAGAATTTTACGGTATTAATACACTATAATGCTCAATTAACGTCTGATGACCGATTACAAATGTACAAAGTACCCCCGACTTTCGCTAAATTTCCCCCTTCATTCACATTCGTTGAAATCTTTTGTTTATTCAACACGCTGGCAGATTCTAAGATACCTTGTATTGCAGCTGTTTGTGTCTATGAAGCAAATCTCTATTTTTTATTTTAATTGTTCAATGACATCGTTTTGAGCTATTAAAAAAGACAAGTAGTACAGGACTTCGATAACGGTTTGTTTTAGCTAATTTTTTATAATGTGTGAAAACGAAATGTTTATAATATTATTTGTAAAAAAATACAATTACCACGGAATAAAATAGAATAGCCTCTTATCGATCAATGTCTAACTTTTAGTTAATCAGAAATCTTTTCCGTCCATTTAATGAGGATTTAATTCTTAAAAAATATGCACATTGATGTTATATTTGAACAAGCAAGTAAGATAAATAAAAATTTTAACTAAAAATAAACGTTTTGATTTGTAAGTTATTATACAGTTAACGAAATTCACGTATACACATGTTTTGTAACACACATGCGATCATTTAGGTAAAAAATAACTGTGTACAATTCGTACTTACCATAATAATGCAATTAAACATTATTGCTAATACATAGATGAACAGAAACATAAATTTTTCAGCGTTTATTATACTATCTATTTACTTATGCAGCTCAATTTGTTGATTAATATTGTCATGAAAACAAATTGATATATTTATTCAGTAAATAACAAATATAAACATAGAAAACGTAAAGAATAAAATTGATTTGTAAAAAAGTATAAATAAGGAACATAATCGATAAATATATCGATGTTCATATTTTTAGGATATTTCGGAAGTTAATATAATTTAAGGTTCGGCGGAATAACGTGCTATGTAGCAATTCGTAAATTTAACAGTATCGAGAAAAACAAATTGTTAACTATAATTTCTTTTAAAAATGATTTGAAATGGATCTAACATATTCTTTCAATATTGTATATTTTAAAAATTCACAGAATACTTTAGTACAATTAAGAACAATTGAATTATAAGTGGTGACTTTAATGCGAAACATCAAGTAGGGGGATATCGCGTAAACAATCCACGGGGTATTACTCTGTTAAATTTTATAAATTAAAAATATTACAAAGTGTTAGCTTTTCAAGGGCTAACGTATTGATTTTCTTGATATATTTGTTGCCAAAATTCCAAAAACTTTATTTTGCACCACTACGAATATTCTTTATCTAAATTCTGATTATTCATCTGTACTGTTAACAATTAATACGACCCCGATAAAAAATGAATCTTATAAACTTTTTAACAGCTTTACAGATCGTTCTAAACTTCATGACCTTGTAAATGAACGAATTAAATTAAATGTAAAACTAAAATCGTCTGATGACATAGATTCAGCGGTTAACAACCTTACTAATATCATTCAAACAGCAGCCTCGTCAGCTGGTCAACTTCAGCCCATCGACTTCCACTCATATTCTACCACACTTTGAGTACATATATACGTATGAAAATTGTTGAGAAGAGGAGAGCAAGAGTTCTCTTCCAAATCTCATTTTCTTACCCATAGACAAAACTATAATTATTTAGCAAATTCATTAAAAAAAATGCTTGCTAAATATAAGTCTAAAACTTTTCAAAATCACTTAATGAACCTCTCTCCCAATAATAGGTAGTAGTCTTAGTAATAGTCTAGTAGATAATAGTCTATAGTGTGCAACAAAACAGCTTCTCTGTTTTAAGGCAAAAAATCTCCTTATCAAAAAACTTGATGGCAGTTTTGCGTGCTCCAATTTTGAAAAATCTGAACTCTTCAAGTCTTACCTCTCAGAAATATTCCATCCTCATCTTGACATAATACATAATGAAACTATGAACAATATAGAAGCTTCACTAAACTCTCCTCTTCCCCATATCTTCCAGTTAAATAATTTACACCAAACGATGTAAAATATACTATTAAAAATACCCACTGAAGAAGTCACCAGACTTCAACCTTATAACCGCTGAAGTAGCTAGAAGGTTGCCAAATAGAGCCTCGGTCCATATCTCTCAGATATTTAATGCAGTCCTTCGCCTTTCCTATTTTCCGATCCTCTGGAAGTTTTCAACCATAATATTAGTTCCAAAGGCTAAATAAGCCTTTTGCCTTTTCTTACTATAATACTGGAAAGACTAAGGCTAGTCGCTGACATACAATTTTCAATCGCGCGATAGTTACGCAACAGTTAGATCATAACCGCGCTCACAAATGCAACTAAACTATCGTGTTATAGTAGGCGCGCGCACATGATGCAATTGTTCAGTCTCATCATAGATTTTGTCCAGATAGCTACAGTATGTGCTCTTGAGTTAAAAAAAAAATAAGAAAGATAGATAGAAGAAAAAAAAAGAAGAAATATTGGGTACATCCAACAATTTCACAGCGATTAGTGAAATGACAGATTTATAAACTTCACAATGAACTTTACCCAGATAAATTATTTAATTTTTATCGTATGAGTATTAAAGTTTTGATGATATTCTAAAGTTGATACGACCATTCATTACTTTACTTTCATTCATGTTTGTAGTGTTAATTTGTTTGAATTAGAAACGTGAACGTCGCAACTGTTTGGTCGCAAATGAGACATCCATTGAAACCCGTTAGACACAAAAAAATTGCATGCAATCGCGCAATCAAACGATTTGTGACAAAACACAAACTAATTAGTTGGACAAACTGATTAGTTGCATGTGAGCGCATTATCATATATCGCTGTGAAGTTTTCCATGTGATCAAACCGTTGCGCAACTATTGTGCGATTGAAAATTGCATGTCAGCGACTAGCCTAAATCTCAACGTATACTAAATTAGATTCAAAATTTTCGTTTTGAAAAATTCTGCTGTTTTTTTTTCGCAATTTTCCACAATTAATGAGAAAACTGTTGGGAAATTAAAAAAAATGACTTCCTAAAGTTGACACGGTCCCGCGGTAGGTGGAGGTACAGCACGTACACCACTATCGCGGACCGCGCCGGCTCTCTACCCAGCCACAACCTGGAGCAACGACAATACCGGCCCGGCAAAAACCTCACCTACCTCGTATATCGGGCAGAGGGGGGGGGGACCGTTGCCGGAAACCGGTGACAACGTACTCACCGTACCGCAAAGGCGGCCTGTGCTGTTTAGACCGTCACACAACGTGCATCTGTTAATTGTATCACGATAGGTGTTGTTTTTTTTTCTTGTGCCACTGTTTTTTTTTTTTATTACTTGTGACCACTAGATTGGGAAACGCTCGAATTATTATTATTATTATTATTATTATTATTATATTTAATATACGTTTTTTTAAAAACTATTCGTATCTGCAACTCTTGACCGGTACCCCGAGAGGATACTACCCGGGCCGCGTCAAAGTATCAACTAGACAACATTTTCCATCGAAAATCACCCCACAAATTATTGATCAGATTATTTTTACTTACTAAAATCGTGTAAACATACATAAAAAAAATAAATAAATAAATAAATTACATATCATGGTAATACATTCTTCGTTTCACTCAGAATCTAAAATATTTAGATATGAAAACTAAAGTTTTCATCTAAGATAGATTAATAGATAACGTTTTTATTTCTATCTAGATAAAATGATAGATAGTAAACTTTTTTTATCTAGATAAGGCTCAATACTGATACTATTTGTAAAAATTTACTAGTATAATTTACTCTTTTGTAAATGAAATAAGTATAGGTGAATATGATAAAAAAAACTCAAATGAAACAATGAAATATCAACTGCAGGGTGACGTTAATTATTAATATTTTATTTTATATTAGTTAAATTATTATTTTTATGTAAGTTTTATTATAGCTAAATAAAAATAATAATTTAATAATATTATTAAGTTTTATAAAAACTATAAAATATATATATTTTGCTTGTTATATTTTATTAAACTTGGAGTCCAAATTAAGATCGCTCCGGCTCATGTCACTCTATCCGTTTTTTTAATTACCATGCTACTGTACTTGCCCTAATATGTATAAATTGGCCTCTTTTTGGCTTGCCCCAAGAAAAATTCTTGGCGACGCCATTGCTTCGATCACACTAAAAATATTTTAATTATGAAGATACCTTGCTCGGAATCTAGTACATCAGTATTTAACTAGTTTTCGGTTAGAATTATGAATTCGTAGTAATTTTAGAGAACATTACAAATTAAAAAACTTAGTTTATTACTAAGGCTTTTTACTTTCTAATAATTATCTACTAGATTAATACTATGCATACAATTGGATAAATTTACATAATTATGGTATTATATAGCTGTAGTCAATGAAGGCATATTTCTGCTTATATTTTTTGCCAAGGTTGGAGTACCATCAACGAATTTGATATACCATCTATTATCACTCGAACGTTTCTTCTCCTGTAATTTATGATTGATATTATTATATTCTTTGCATTGTGTTGTCACGTCTTACGCCCATAAAGATATGTTTAAATGAATCGATTGTATATAATTTACGTTTCTCTTTTAAAACTGATAGTATTTCTGACTTATTTCCCAATTTAATCATAAACGAACGAAGTTTAGTAGACTTCTTACCTAATTGAACAGTGTGTGTAATGGGAATATTTAAATTTAGTGTTTTTAGGATATTTTCAGCTGAAATAATTGGTGAGAACCCATCAGTAAAAGGTTCCTCTTTAGTGTTAAAAATTATGATATTGTTAAATTTTTCGATACATTCATGTAACTCACAAACTAAAGTTTTGACGTCCGAAACTGTATTATTATAGTACATAGAAAAATCTAATGAATTAACAAGTGCTCGATTTTATATTAAATGTCAAGTCATTAGGTACAGAAGTGATTTATTTATTCATAAAATTATATTTTTGTTAAACGAAATATATATTTTACATATCAGAAAAACAAAAAAGATTAATGATTATCTTTAAGCAGCAATTGTGTATACTTTTAAATATTTTTTACTTTACACGAAAATATTGATACATATTTAATACTTAAAAGTTTTATTGAAAAAATGCTATTGTAAAGCAACTATTATACTGCACAAACTTTATATGAGTTTTTAATGAAATTAGTCAGTTTGTAATTTATAATGAAACATTTATGAGTTAATACTAGCATAAAGAATATTATAGAATAGTAAATGTAAATAGTTTTTAGGGTATTGTTTTTTTCTTTTTAATGGATTGTTATCCTAACCATTGTAAAAATATAAAAATAGTATTTGCCTGTCAGTCGTTAGCCGAATACTTACGACGTTTATTATGTATTATATTAAATTAAGTAAATAAAATATAAAAATTAATTTTGCATATAGAAATGTACTTACTTTAATGTTGATACATTGCTGATCATTACAGTTCTTTAATTTTCAAGCCTGTAACTTTTGAATATTCAATAGTATTTAGGCTAGGGTTTTTAGTAATCGTAGTTTGACTGTTAATATAAGTTGGTTTACTCAAAGCATTTAAAACACTTTTCGAATTCGATTCTATAGTATTATTTTTCTCATAAACATCATTCAAGCTTATAATATTCTATAATAAAAATATAATATCATTAAAATGCTGATCAACATAATTGTACGCTCGTATATTTTAATGTGATAGACTTACTGCCTTTTCATCACCTTGAAAAAAATTACCTATAGATTCAATTAAGTCAGTAAACGATGGTCTAGTTGTTGGTTCTTCTTTCCAACAGCTTAACATAATATTATAACTACAAATAAAAGAAAAAATTCAATTTTAAAACGTTATATAATTTTTAAATATCTTAATAATTTACATATTAGAATTTGCATATAATGGCTGGTTCATTCGATATCCTTCCTTCAATTTCATTAGTAGATTCCTTGCCGATATGTCTAAAATATTAAGGGATCAATTCAAATTTGTTAAAGACTTAAAAAATATATGAAGTATATACCTGGATATGGTACAGTACCCAATGAGAATAATTCCCACAGAACAATTCCAAATGACCAAACATCTGACTTCGTTGAATAAATTTGATCTTGTAGTGATTCAATCGCCATCCATTTTATTGGCAATAGTCCCTGGGTTAAAAATAGTGATATTTTATAAAAATAAGAGTAACAATAATTATTATACAACATACTTCTGATTTTTTTTTATAATTTTCGCTATTGTACATAGATTTTGCAAATCCAAAATCGCATATCTTCACAATATTATCATAAGCTAATAGAATATTTCTCGTAGCTAAATCACCATGAAGAATCTATAAAATGTACTATTTAATATTAGTTCAATAAGATATGTTTTTTTACAAACATACTTTCTTTGAAGCAAGATATTCCATTCCTCGAGCTATTTGGAATGACCAACTCAATAAATCATGAGTGCATAATTCCTTTATTTTTTCCTTTTCGTAATATCCACAATACTGGTAGCGTGATTCTGGTTCATCGTGAACGATAGAAAGTAAATATCCATCATCATCAGTTTCTTTACCATTTCCATCAACATTTGATGATGCATATTTTTTATCGGTACCGTTTTCGTTGCATGGTATTTTTTTATCGGGATCGTATTCATAGCATGGGTTACTATTATTGAGTAAGAAAAAAAGATAATAATAATAACATAACAATTTTTTTATTTCTATAAAATGTAAATGTTATTTAAAATTACTGTGCGAATGATTTAATTTTGTAATTGAAGTTTAGACGACCGTCTGGTGTAACTTGGTTCACGAAACCACTTCTATTTTTTATCATATAATCATGGATATTTCCAAAGTGACAATATTCCACAAATACCATTAGTTCTGTGAACATATAATTTCATATTCATAATAACATATTCATTTAAATACCATTTCTAGATCATGAATTTCAATTTTCGTAATAATATTACTTTCATTTATATTTACGGTATACGCTCCAAGTAAATTTACAATATTTACATGCCGACCAAGATGGATCATAATTTTTAATTCCGATACTAATGCATTCACATGTGAAGGATCTGATCCTGGTTTTACCATTTTTACAGCAATTGTAGATGTTATATTTTTTTCAATTATGCCATCTGCCTCAGCTTTGTAAACAATGCCAAATGCCCCTGATCCAAGTTGAACACCTAAGAATTAAATAATTTATGTTATAATAAATAAAATATGAAAGTTTTGTATTAGAAAACATTTACCTAATTTTATTTTATTCTTAGAAAATTCAAATTTTTCATCATAAGGAAGTAAATTTGCTTGTTCTTCAATTCCCAATTCTGGATTAAAGCAGTGGAGAGCACCTTTTCTAAATTTATCTAATTTCTATAATTAAATATTTTGATAAATAGACAGTAAAAAATAATAAATATATATTATTATTACCCTTTTTTTTTTTAAACAGTTAACCATACTGATAATGATACATAATATAATTCCCAGTCCAATAAGAAAAGCGCAATAAAATATGGTCGTATTATAATAAGCATTGGACTTATCTAATTTTTCTTCGGATTTGACTGTAAGATCTAGTGTGTAATTAATTAATTAAAAGTTTTAATCATGAATAAGGAAACAGATTTACTTTAGAAAAATCTAAAATTATATACCTTTAGTCAATAACATTAAGCTTATTGTCTTGTTACTCGTTCCCATTTTATTTTGGGCACTACATGTATACGGACCTAAATTACCAATTGAAATATTGCGTATATGAAGTGTTTGATTGTTATCCTCAAAATGAAATTTGTTATTATTATTTTTAATTTGTAATTTTAGATTATCCTTAAATTAAAAATAAATATAATACTCTAGATGAATATGATATAATAAATTTTACATACGTGAAACCACGACATAGTCGGTTGTGGCAATCCACGCATTTTACATTGTAATGTTACGAATTTAGTCAGGTTAACATTAAAAGTGGCACTGGATGATTTATAAATTATTGGTATGTATGGCCCTTAATTTAAAACAAAAAAAATTGTCGTTGTACATTACAGAAGTTGAATTTATTAAT
The DNA here is from genome assembly GCA_034509805.1 of Sipha maydis. Classification (NCBI taxonomy): domain Eukaryota; kingdom Metazoa; phylum Arthropoda; class Insecta; order Hemiptera; family Aphididae; genus Sipha; species Sipha maydis. The sequence goes on from JASXSY010000419.1 coordinate 65,412, forward strand.
TTTTTTTTTTTTAGTACGACTTACTTCTAACCATAAGTGGATATGGTAAATGTACCTTACTCAAATTTTTAACATTGGAAACAACACAAAAATATTCACCATTTGAAGAATTATTAATATTATTCATCGTCATGTATGAATAAAATGAATATTTTGTTGAATTACTAATTATTGTATGATCTATATCAAATGTGTGATTACATATTTGTCTTTTTTTTTTACAAAATTATCAATTGTATTATAATACATCATTATTGCGTTTTATTTAAGCAATCGTAAGTGGTATACAATAAAATCAATAAACGAATATCGATGTATTAAAATTTAAAGTAAATAAACATTTTAATCAATACAAATAAATATATAAAACAAAACTGTATCTCACTTTCAGAGTGTTTAATTTCATATTTTGTACCATTTATTGGTCGAAAAAACCATCTAATATTTTTATTATAATAATTTTTGGCAACACCGCAGTTAATGGTTATATTATCTCCGATCAATATAAATTTTGGCCCATTAATCGCCAAACCATTAAAATTATTGAATAAATCTAAGATTACAGAAGTTTGTTTTTTATTAATAAAGCATATGCAATTTCAATTATAATAATTAATAAATATTTCTACAATATGGCTTCAAAGTTAAAAATTAATATTATTATTTAACCAAATCTTCTTCTTCTTCTTCTTCTTCTACTTCGCCTTCCTCCCAACTATATGGGGTCGGGCACCCTTGTCCTACACCTCCACTTTACTCGGTCAATCACATCTCCTCTGCACACACCGACAGCCCTCATGTCATTCTCCAAAGTCTCCAACCATCTCTTTTTTGGTCTTCCTCTTCCTCTTTTCCCTTCAACGTCCATCTTCATAACCACTCTTACTGCATTCGTTTCCTCTCGCCTCATCACATGCCCAGTTTATTATTTAACCAAATCAAAAAAAAAAACATTAATATTTTTTTAATACAATGTTTAATATTTGTAAAATTATTAATTTATTTATTAATTAGGTAATTTATTTAATAATATTAAATAATATATTATAAGTTTGAAAATAGTCACTGTATTTTATATTTCATATTTAGATTAAATCAAAATTATAGTAAAATATATTATTTACTAAATACTTAAACACTGCAAAAATTAAAAGCATAACTATAAAAAATTACCAGTCATCAAAAATGTCAATTCATAACTAGAAAATCCAAAATCATTTGAAGCACTGCATAAAAGTATTCCGGTGTAGTTAGCAGTTATATTTAAAGTCGATGTGAGTTTTGTTACATTTGATACGTGTTCTTTGTGCATTTTTTTCTGTAATTTTTAAATATTTTAACATGATATATTTTAAAATATTTTTTTTTAAATAGATATAGTGAATTAATTTACTGTTAAATTGTCAAATGTGTATGTGTCTGTACAGTTTGGATAGTCTAGACATTTTTTAAAAGCCCAACTAACATTAGGCAAAGGATAACCATCTACAAAACAGTCAACATTGTGAGTTTTTCCTACTTCATAAAACACACTTATATTACTTAAATTATTTCTAAATTCAGGTTTGCCTGAAAAATAATTAAAAATGTTTAATTATAATTTCATATAAAAACAAGATAATCCTCAACAATTTTAATTTATAGATACTTTCAACTAATAGAGACACAGCAATTTTTTTGCTATTATTCTGATTAAATACACTCATTTCATAAAAACCAGAATCTGACAATTGTAAATTACGGATAACTAATGTAGAGCGCCTATTGCCTTCTTCTACATATATTCTAGACGAACTATCGTATTTTATAACTTCACCATTAGGATATTTCCTATAATTATAAAATTAATTTTATATAATTCACACTCGTTTTTGACTATTATCCCTATTTAGTAATTACCATTTAGGAAATTTCATAAGATTGTGTGATATGTCAACAGTCCATGTGGTTATATTATAACCTGCCTTGTGTATTTTATTGTAAATACCATCATGAACTGTTAAATTCATAACTGTATAATTATTGGTTATATCTGAAAATAAAAAAATTAAATATAGAAAAATAAGATAACTACAAATATTATGTTAAATATCGAATTACTGAATATTTTAAGTGTGTAAGTGTCTCGTTTCATATGTCCAGAACGCGCTAGTACTTCACAAACATACTCTCCTTCATCTTCTAAAGTAATATTTTGAATTTTCAACTCAAGATTTATTTTTACATTATCGATTACCGAAGAATAATTATTATGAGTAATAATTTGTATTTGTTTCTTCTTATAACACAAAATTACAGAAAAAAGTGCACTTTTAAATTGTAATATAAGTAAATTAACTAAGCAAATTGCAAACCTGTAGCTTGTTTTTATTGGGAACAACTGTCCATTTTAATGTGAAAATATTAGGATCCACTTCTGCAGAACAAAAGAGACTTTTATTGTGATTTTTAATAGCCACTGAATCGTTAATAATTGTAGGGTAACCACTTTTAGTGAAATTCGCTGAAAAATATATTTATGAACTATAAACACAAATTAATTAATTTTATTAATAAATTTGAATTATAATATCTACGATGAGATAAGAAGTATAATTATTCATACATTTGAAACGATGAGCCGGAATTTGGCGAAAAATTTTCCAAATAAAAATACTAAGATAATTTATGTTATTATAATACTGTGTATTTTTTATCAAATAATTGTTATGTATATTATATACACGAGTACACAACCAGTATAGGAGATTGTGTTTAATCCGGACTGTGTGGTAGGCTTAAACAAGGTATATGTTTGCAATCTCTAGTGAGTCGTGATCGATAGCATATAACAATAATGGGGAATTTGGGGTTTAGCTGTTAGTTGAGTTCCTGAAATAGTTTTAAATACCTAGTTAATTTTCTGTAATGATTTTTTATTTGAATAATGCAGTGACTATTGTAATCCTCCGTTAGTGAAACAGAGTTGCGAATTCACCTTTACATTTTTTTTTTTTTTTTAAATATTGTGGATTCAAATTGATTTTTTTGAATATTCTTCAAATTTTTTTCTTAATCTTTATCTTATAAAACTGCTATAATAATATGATAAATAGTATAATAGCCGAACTAGGCACTGATAGATTACGAAACATTTCAAATTTTATATTATATTGATGAATACTGAATTGGAAAGAAAGAACAACTAGCTGCGTATGATAACGAATATTTAATTATTTATTTAAGATCCTAGTGGCGGGTGACGGATACCTGTCAAGTGTGAATATAATAGCAGTTTGTTGTGTCGTATAATGTGCTTCTTTTTGTTTCACTCGTCTACTTATTATAGGCGGAGATTGGGGGGGGGCTTGGTGGGGCTTAGCCCCCCTAAAAAGATCAAAATTATTAAATTTCGTAGCATAAAATATTAAAATAGGTACTTATTTTGCAACAATTGACATTTTAGCCCCCCCTAAAATTCAATCAAATCTCCACCTACGCTACTTATGTTTACCGCTCTGTTACTGCTTCTTTACTGTGAGTGATCCGTAGTTTGTTATTCTTCTATCTTTCTTTTTTTCTGATCAAGTAAGTCAAAGTAGAACAGTGAAGGTGGAAAGATTTTGAAGAAATTTGTAAACATTTTTGCTGCTTTGCTTCGGTTCGCGATTATCTGAACTAATCTGAGATTCAGGCAATTACCTATAACTCCAGTCTGATTTGAAAAATTAATGGTTTGATTCTTTTCGATGTCTTTTTAGTTTTTAGTATTTAGCAAGTTTGATATTGGGTAAAGATCAGCCCTTAACTGTAAAATATACTTAAACTTATACCACTTGCTCTACCGACTAGTGAACTTGTTGTCAAATGGTTGACCATGGTGTGTTTCTAGTCAACCTAGTTCAACTCACTGCTTGGTCGATGTCGTACGAATATTATCTTTTTTAGTATCTATAGATTGGAGATGATCCTTTTAATCTGCATGCATCTCAATATCGTTTATTCCACTTTGACTCAGTCATCTATTGCGTTTATAGTGATCCCTATTCCTATTGGTCAGTATCCAGTTACCTCCGTGGCAAACATGGTGACCCTGACTGGTATGTGTGTGTGTGTGTGTTTGAGTGTCCCATTATACATTTTAAGTAAATTAAAATCACTAAGATAACCTAGTGATTAGGTCGTTAAATACCAATTAATACTTATAGTAAATCATATTTAAATTATCTTATTAATTCATTAATTAATCAGCCAAAAGGATAAGAACTAGTTTAAATCTATAATTTTAAAAGTCTTTTAGAATATACTACAAACATAAGATTCTACACTTATCTGCAATATGTAACTAAATAATATTTTTAGAACATAACAAACTTACGTTTAATAGAAACATAAAATATTTGTGATTGACTGACACTATTTCTACTTGCTTCACAAAGGTAACTACCAGACATTTCATCTGAAGGTAATATAAATGTATATCCTAATTTTGCATCGTATTTAAATCCCGAAGTAATCTGAAAAGTAAAAATATATTTTCATTATAAACATACACATAGCATACATTTTGAGGCTCAAAAATATAAAATTATGCATTTATAATATTGAAATTACTTTAAAATATGTCATACTAATTTATTTTTATTTAACTTATTATGTTTAGGTTTATTCAAAAGCATTTTTAAATCTTATATTTTTTATTTAATATTTTATGCTTCTTAATTTAAAAGATTTAAAAAAGCGATGCTGATTTATTTGATATAATTTTAGTAAAAGGTTTTCAAAATAAGTACTAATTCTAAAATACATACGCTTTTTATTATATTTTTATATTTTTTAACTTAACACTTAACACTTAATAAGTGATAAAAATATTTTCAATAATCTTATTTACAATTATTTAATATATGGTCTAAGGATATATATATATATAAATTATTTATTTTTAAACACTATATTTTTTTTTTTGAATAAATAAGATTAAAAATGAATTGAAAATCTTTAATTACTTACTGTAACATCATTTTTTTTTAACGTAATATTTATATCAGGCGATGTTGGTCGACAAGGTATAATTAAATCACCGAATTCATCTCGAGTCAGATTAGAAGGTGCATTCAGTAGTAAATGTGTGGGACCTATATATTTTATAAGCTATTAATTAAAAATAAATAATTAATAGACAACATGAAATAAATTTAAAGTGTCTATTAATTAATTCAAAGATAAATTAATTAAAATTAAAATTATCTTATAAAACCCAATCATTATAATATGAATTTCATATCGTTTCAGGAAAATGTTACAGTGTTGTATACGATTTACTTTACTTATTTCTTCAATCTAAAAGGTTTTATTTTGCACTTCATACAAGATTTATTAAACTACCAATGCAAGAATAAAAAAACCTCTTTTACAGTAAAAACCAATTAAATCTTATTTAAATATGTATTTTAATATACTAGAATAAAAAATAATAAATTAGTATTTTGTTGTAGAATTTTTTTTTCTTTTATTCATAATTCACGGACTCATTCAAATATACACAAATTAGATTTAATTAATTATTGATATATTGTACAAGAAACTTACTTCGCACGAATAAATAAATTTTTTCAGAATTGATTGAATATAATTGCCGATCTCCAGACGATGGAACGCAGTAATAATATCCAATATTTGAATAACTAACTCTATTAAGCAATAACATAGATATATTTCTTGCATTAGCTTCTGAATATGTTTGCAACATTTCGATAGAAGAACTCTGTATAAAAACAATAATTTTTAGTATTAAATACATAACAATATTTGTGTAAAACTTGAATATAGTTAAAAATATTACAAAGCTCAGTTCAAAATTTTTTTTCACTTAATTTTGCAAAAATGTAAACGAAATATGTTTCTTTTTATTATACTAACACATATACTTTTCTTTTATGCGAGTATATGCAAAATTAAAAGCGAAAGAAATCTTGAATTATTTATATTACAAAAAATGTAGAAAACATGTTAATTGCGTCAAAAATATCTTTTTTTGGTATACATTTAAATAAATTAGACGTTGAATCACAGTCTGATAGTATTTTCTGATAAATTAACTTCCTTTTAGATAGTTTAAAACCCATACATTCTAATGAAAAATCGATTTCCCATTTGAGAATAAGATAATTGAATGTAAATAAATAATATAATACAATAATATTTTATGGATAATATAATATTTACAACGCAATACATTTTTCCAAAATCATTATTAATTTCCACAAATAATTCTTACTTTGTTCGCACTAAGAACAGGATTACTTTCGGATATATTCCATTTTACAGGTCCATTTCCTTGACATTTTATGATGTAATTAGATTCTGATGTGAGAGTAAGTTCAGGAACATTAGGTAATATTTTCAAATCTAAAGATAATAATTAAATGTTATAACCATGTATCATCGATTAAAAATGTAACCAAACATATATAATTTTATATTTTAATCATTTATAAGAAAATCATTAAAATAAAAATAAATAGATACTGTAAAACATTTTTACATGTTTAGTCTTTTCCCTTTATCATATAGGTAGAAAAATAATCGTTATTGATACAAAATAAGTAGAAATTGGTACCTAGAATGAATTCTAAAGTGTCAAATAATACATTTATAATTAATATTATTATTATTAACAGTTATTTATGACAGGATAGATGTAATTCATAATAAAAATTTATGTTTTATAATATTTATATGTTTTCTTATTTTCAGGATTCAACTATTTGAAATTACAGTGGCCGATCCTGCATAATTTTATATGGCAAATTTGTATGACATGCATTTCTGCATTTTCGTTCATGGATCCAATATAGATGGAATTTGGTAAGTTCTCACGAGAAACATAGCTAGTAAGCGATTATATATTATATGCATTTCGATATAAATAAAAATATATTAGAATGTAAGTTTTTACATGGGGTATACGTACATTTATCCTTAATAATTCATCAAATGACAACTATAGACATTAATTATATCACACGTAAATGTAACACAAAGAATAGTTTTCGATAATTTATGGATGGTAATTTCTCTAATATTATTAGTTTGTTGATATTTAATCTAAATTATGATACAAATTGACTATCTTGTACAACTTATCCTTATCATGAAGTAAGGTAATATAATTCTATGATGTATAGTATCGTACATGATGACGTTACAGACTGATTTTTTCCAATATACTTTTTACTTAATCAATGTATTTTGGAATCATACATTGAATTTTGTATATCATAATAAATAATAAATAATACGGTCTCTAGAATATATTTTAAGTGAAAAAAAATGCCAATTTATAAAGGCTTATTATATGTCCATACATGACATGTCATGATAAAAAAAAATTACATCGAAGTAGAGCAGAAAAGATTAAAAAATTATGTTGTCTTTATAATATTAATACGAATATAGAAGATATTCTCAGTGACGTTGAATACAATTTTCAGTTATAAGTATAATTTTTTTTTTTTTATTTTAATAGGAAGGCTATTTTTTCATATTATAAATGTAGTTTTAATTTATTCAAATACTCAACTATATAATTCTATGAACCTTTTTTTTTTCAATTTTTTTTAATTTAATTTTATTTAATAAATATAATAAGATTTTCAAATACTGTTAGTACATAAAGAATAAAATTCTCTAATATAAATATAAATTCTTATAAATAAAATTGTTATTTTATAAATCTCTGTATATTATATTTTTATATTACTAAAAATGTTTTTAGAATTTATGACTCGTCGTTAAATTGAAATTACAACCTTTTTTTTGTTTTTACTGAAATTGATAAAACTAAATAATCTGAATATCATACACACCGAAATTTAATTATCGTTCAAATATGATATATCATTGTAATTTATATGTATACATATTTGGTAGTAAAAAAAAATCTTGATGTATAAAATAAAAATGTATATAAGATAAATGGAAAAAATTTGTTACCAATCATTTTTTATCTTATTTAATATATATGTTAACATTACATTTTATTATTTCAAAAATTAATCAGAACATGTTGGTGATCATAACAAAAATGACAATTAATTACAAAGATTAAAATAGGAAAATAGGAAATTAGAAAAGACATAAAAAAATTTCTAGAAAATACGGATATAATTAAGAAAGGTTTATATAATAATTACATTATTGGATGACATTAAATTACATTGACTTACAAGAAATTGTGGTCGAGAAAGTAAAAACGGTAATTGAGATGTGATCTGTTGATAAATAGTAGGACATTTAAAGAGTAAATCATAAAAGTTTCCCCTAGGAAGTGTGCAATATGGGCTATCGTTGAGACCCAATTTAAAGGAGTGGTTTTGTAATAGGTTATGTCCAATGAGTAATTTAGAATATTATACAATGATACTACGGTTTATCTCTAGATCACGAAATCACGGTATTCGAGGAACATTCGTAACTATTTGTTTTTATAATTTGAGGCATAGGATTCTGGAAGGTTTCCCCATTCAATTGCCCACAGTTTATGAGTTTATAGATGATGTACACGGATTAAATCGTAGTAAGGGCACTGTATTAGAATCTAGGGAGAAAGTTACATATATTATAAAAGTTTTTTTTTTAAAAAAAAATATTAAATATAATAATTTGGAAAAAAATTAATATAATATTGATTGTGAAAAAAAAATAAAAATTATAGATCCTATGTAATTAGAGAACCATTGATAATGTAATTAATATTTTGTGTGTGTGATTATTTTTAATAATTTTCCTAATCAACAATTTTTCAATTGCTAATATATAAATTTATAAATACATGTTATTTCACGATACTTTTAAAATGTCAGTTTTGAAATTCCTAGTAAACACTACAGTATATTTGTGTTAAGGTTCGAAAACAAATATTAAGAAAAATTTTAATCCTGTAACATCATTCAATTTTATGATCTTGGAGAAGATTCGATTATAATAGGTGGACGAAGTCAAGAATTACGTAATGTTAAAGAATCGGATATTTATTGTCAATTCTTCGATTATCGAATATATCTTCGATATCTGCAATAATAGTAGGTTTGGTATATGTTTTAATACTTACCAGCAAGCCGTTCACATAAAAGAATGATCAGTAGACACTGGCCAGTAGATGGTCACATTCAAAAAAATCAACAAATAAACAAATAAAAAAATTTAACTTCTCCGGAGAATAAAAAATTATTACCAACTTTAAGGTTATTAAACCACGCATGACAACGAGACCAACTTATAGATATAATCTTGTAATTCGCTTCTCGCCATTTATTAAAAATAATAATATTACATTAAAGTACTTACCAATTGAAAAACCAGAACTCGAAAAAGCGACACACAATGTTATGTATGTGTAGCAATTCATTTTCTTTGATATCTTAATATTTTATTTAGTACTAAATTATTCTTATTAACTTTCCATTTCTAATGTAATTTTACTGAAAGTAACACTGTAAACAAATATAATATAAATATTATTATTCTCATTTAGTAGACGGTAGTTGATGGCTCTATCAATTTTCGATTTCACAATGAATACATTAATATTATAGTTAAAGTTCTACGTAATCTTACCATAATATTGTTTATGCTAGTTAAAAACAAAATAGTCTATAGATAATTAATTTGTTATTTGAACTAAATGAAAAAATAAATTTACATTTATATTTATATTTATCTCTACGGAATATAGTGACTAAATGAAGTTATTATTGGCCTATTAAAATGCTATGATTATAGAGATTTAATGATAAAAATGCAGGAAAATGTTCAATATTAATCATTCGCCGCTTAAAATCCGTTTTAAAAACTTGATAATTCGATCACTGTCCTCTTCAAAAATACGATTTTAACCAAATAGAATACTCTAAAAATATTTCTACATTTATTTTCAATAGGTAACTTTTTGGCTATTTCAATACATTGATATTGCTCACGCTGTGCGGATGCTGTAAAGTTTAAAAAAATAGAGTCGGGAATGTAATTGGACATATGAATTCATATCAGCGAGCGTTTTGCTTACATTCCCCATTATATACACTTATAAGTATAAAATAATTGATTTTAAATGGTTATAGACAAGCATATATAATAATAATAACAATTAGTAATAGAAATATATAAAAACTCATTACACCGTGGTAACACAAGAAATCAAGACAAGAAGTGTTGGGATCTGGTAACTATTTAACTATTGAATTAAACTGATGATGCTGTGATCGATAAATAATAATAATAATACGACTAACACACGAACTACATGTGATAATTACACAAAAAAATTGTTTGCTGCAATAATCGACGAAACTGGAATTGAATTGATGTGATATCGAATCGTGACGTTGCTTATCAACCATAATAACACCGAAAGATACCCGTTATCGATAAACGGTGACTCCGTCAAACACAACCATACCCGGGAATCCCTCTATGCATTTATGCAACAGATATACTTATATTACGAGTACGTTAAAAAAATAAATAATGTTATGTGATTGTACATTGATGAAAACTAAAGAGAAGTGCATGCAAAATAAATTATTATTATTTACGATAAAATTAATGATTATTAAAAAAAAAAAAAACTCAAAATATTTTGACTATAATTTTATAATTTTGCCTGAATTTTTTATTTAAATAATAATAATATTTTACTGAAACACTTTAATTTTCAATTAATGTCGATTTCAGTTACCGTTTATTGATAAATTTTCATCTCATCATACATTAATATTTTTTAGTTAAAGTTTTTAAATCATGTCATGAAAAAAAAATTGAAGTAATTCATTACTTTTTATGTCAGATCCTACATTGAAAAATTCGCAAATTTATGTTAAAAAATGTTTAGATATTCATTTTCTGTTTTTTTAGGTTTCGTTTTTCTGCCACAGAAGAATATTCTCTTGAAAACATTGAATTTAATTTATCAGTTTACTAATGTTTGAAACTTAGTTTATAACTAGATACGTGAGGTAACCGTTTTAAGTTAATTAAATAAATATTATGAATTTCTCAATAATTATTCAAATAATTAAGAAAAATTGATGGAAAGTTACAACAACAAATAAACGGTCACATTTAAGAGATAATGGTTTTCGAATAAATTAAATTTTTTTTTTCATTGTATCTTAAAAAAATTATAATCATAAGGGCTTAAATTTTGATTGTAAGTTATTATCGTTATTTTACAGATATTTTTAATTTTAAAAATATTTTGACTTCATAGACACTTGAAATTTTTGATTGGCTTAACATTTCTCAACTTTTGTTACAATACTCAAAGCCCAACGTTTACATCCAATAAGATCACGCCTTCACACAACACATTTTTCACGATTATTTCTGTTCGAAGGCGATAACCTCGATAAATGCTGGGCCGAAACATCAATAAATGTGAATTTACTATTGATCCCATTTTTAACACACCACCCGTGCGTTATGGACGCTGGTATAATTGCTGACCAATCTAATAACAGGCGTAATATAGTTCAATTTTGATGTAAATTGATTAAATACGAACAATAACCTAAACAGAAAATAACCTCATAGTTGAGCATAAAATGATTTTTAATTATAAAAACTAATCCTGGAATTTACCCACCATCATTAATTTGGTTTATCCTTAATCTCGGTTATATTATATCCTATTTTATTCATCATGATTTTAAATTCTGTCTTTTAAATTTAAATTGATTTTTTTACTTTAAATTTTACATTATTTTCCCTTTTAAATTGATTTCTTTGTTGAATATTTTGTTCAAAATGATGTCGACTTCTTTTCTAACAAATAAAACATCAAAAAATGAATTATAACAAACCTCAAGATTATGATTAATAGTAAACAACGATTGAAAAACTGACTATTTTAGATTCTATCATTTTATCTGACTCTATATAATAAAGTCCACAGAAACTAAATACTTTGCATAATTTAATGATTTCAGTGCACTGTAAATATTGATACATCATCTGAATGTTTGCCCTTGATTGTATTATTCGTGTTTTATATCATCATATGTAGTGGTTAAAGTAGGAAAAATGTTGAGGGAGGACTAACGTCACCAAAAATTGAGGAGTGTTCCCGAATTCTTCGTCCAAAGTCTATATCTAACCACTTATTTTAAGAAACACACCTGTTTTATTAGCAAAACTCCATATTAAAAACAAACTAACAAGAGTAGAAATATTAAATTCTTTTTTTTTTATCAAGTGCATTTTGTTTGTGTATTAAAAACTTTTCTTCTGCGATACTTAATACATCATATTTAGATAGTAGATAATATTGTCATTGATCTTTTTATTTTCGTCAAAATGCACGATCTGGACGAATTTCACTATCTGGATATCCAGTTCATGAAATGAATGATTTTACTATGTGGATGCGACATATATATGGATTATAGTGGACTCGTCCATGTACACAGATGTTGAATTAAGTTTTCTACGTACCCTTTTCAATTTCAACAATCGAGCACGCGTCTACTCCAACCGCAATCTCTTTAACGTTTTCAATGCTACTTTATTACTCTGTGATAAGAACATTAATTTAAAATAATGATCATAAAAATAAAGTACATTATTATTAAAATTTTTGATTTTTATTTTAATAAATTTCATAAAATATAAAAATAATTAGATTTCAGTAAGAATAGATAAAGAAAATCTTTGCTTATTTGTAATAATAATATAACCATCATTTTGTTTTTTAGAAAAATAATAAGGAAACTGATACGATGCAATAAAACTATTTATGGATTACTTATGATACTGATGTCATTAACTAAAACATTAGCAAAAACGATTTTTGCTCCTCAAAGAGCTTCAGGGTATGCAGCTGCATACCCTGCATACCCCCTGCAAACGCCTATGACAATGGTTTAATTTTACAAAGGATTATAAATCTGTAGAAACTTAAATAAAAAAAAACAATGTAAATATGCGCTTTTTTACTTTATGTTTCTTTAATAAAAAAAAAAAAAAACACGGATTTTCATTTGTATGGCATTATAATGTAATATTATAAATTAACTATAATATTATAATATTATAATACGTTATGTATTTCGTTCATATGGTTTACGTTGAAATTAATTAAAATTGCTTTCAATAATTATTAATACCGTCATCCTATAAGAAGTTATTAAGTAATAGTGATTTTATAGTACATCGATTTATGATTTTTGAATAATTATTGATTACACTTTAATAATTTAGAAGTATCATTATTGGAAAACTAGTATGTTTTTAAGGTAATTGAAAAAAAAAAGTTTACTTGTATACAATATGTTATAAATAAAAATAAAAATGATTAGTTGAATTTAACAAAAAAAAATCACTAAATAATCACATTACAAACAGTGCTGTGTAATAGGTGGCTGGCTATGTATACAAAATCAATATAACATAATCCGTAGTGCGAGGTTTCAACGAGAGTAAAACAAGTACGATACATTAGTTGAACTATTCTACACGACATCGAAGCACTATGGACGGAAAGAAAATGAAGAATATTAACCAAACGATCGAAAATACAAAGCACGCGTTTGTATCCGCGATGACGAAGATGGTATCAAATAATTCGGGCAAGATAACTGATAGGTCAGTAAGAACTTTGGCCAACGTGGATGACGGTCAAAGATGCAGGTTGTTCGTAGGCAATCTTCCGAAAGCGAAGTCAAAGCAGGAGATAACTGACGAAGTGAGCCGCATAACGCGCGGCCGTCTGGTGCGTGTTATCACGTTTAAGAATATCGAAAACCCGTCGATGCACCGGGGCTTCTGCTTCATGGACTACGAGTCGGCGGCCATGGCTGCGGACGCTAAACGGACGTTGTCGCAACATAAGTTGTTTGGATACAAAACGGTCGTGGACTGGGCGCACCCAAAACCGCAGCCGAACACGATCACGATGCCAAAGGTGCGCATACTCTTCATCAGACAGTACGGTGGCGTGCTTGATGAACACGTGCTGGCTCGGAAGTTCAGTCGGTACGGGGTTGTGGAGCGTGTGAAGATTTTGAAGAACCACGCGTTCGTGCATTTCCAGCGGCGTGAGGACGCGCAATCAGCCATGTACGCACTAAACGGATCCCGGGACGTGGCCACGGGCGTGCACATCGATGTCGCATGGGCCAAATCGCCCGCAGACAAGCAGACGCAGCAGCGTATGTTGCACAACCGAGGACACCCTGTACATAAGTCCGTACCTCGGCCACCGGCACGCGTGGTCGCCGGCGCTAACGGGCGTGCGGCCACCACCGCCGCAGCCCCCGCCCCTGCCGCCATGACATCACAAAGAACGACTATCACGGTAACGAATTCGGACTGCGGCAATCGCTCGACCGGTGTACCCCCCATGACGCCGCAACACCCATTGCCTAGCTCAAAGCCATGGCTGACCAGCGCAACAGCGACAGTCCGAGCCGGTGCTGCAACGCCGGCGGCGCGTGCGCAGACAAATGCAAAGCGGTCACGACGACGACGGTTGAATAAAGGGCTGCACGACTAGATCGTGGATTCAGAAACCATTTTTGAATTTTTCCACAGAATTTCCACGAGCTGCGCCGAACACGATTGACGTCAAGTGTTGTGCAGTCGTTTACGTTTCAAGATGTTTAATACATTTCTAATTTTTGTCTAGTGTTGAATAAAACAACGCATTTCTTGTTAAAAACAATAAAAAAAAAAATATTTGTTCCAAATTCTTACACATTGGTTTTCTATAATTTCTTAAACTTGACACTAGTGTACATAGAATCGTAGCACGAGTATTGCGTTTTTGTATGTATTTTAAAATGTTCATTGATCGAATATCATGGCATCCGGGTTACGGACTACAACGTGCTTAAACGATGTATACGTGGAATCTGATATGACGCAATATTGCACTACTGTGCTGCAGCACGAAGTAAAACTAGGATTACCATTTGGATCTTTCTTGCAGCTGACACAAATTCTCTCTACTCCAATGACGCCATAATTGTTGTGAGTATTGAGTAACTCGGCGCCATCGTGTCAGTTGATTAATTGGTTGTGCAGTTATGTCATACTCTGGTAGAACGGTCAGAGAGTCTCTTATTAAGAAGTGCCCAGGAGTAACAGGGCTAGAATCAAGGGGATCGGTTCATAAGGGAGTCAAAGGACGCGAGTTTAAGCAAGCTTTGGCACGCGTCAATACAGTACATATTTTTTCGTATGTTAGATGAGCTTCATCTAATATCTTTCCCAACAGCATTTTCATGGACTTAACCGCAGCCTCCCAAAGTCCACCGAAATGTGGGAAGCGAGGAGGGATAAAACGACATTTTACATATTTGTGAGATTATTTTGAAGATCTTCCAGAAATTGTTATGATTGGAATAACTTTTTTTTAGATTCTGAACGGAGTGATGGAATCTATTGGTTTTACAATGATGTGTGTTTTTTTTTTTATTTTTTTATTTTTGTGTCTGACGACACCTTTTTTGGCAGTAAAAATACTTCGATTTGCTTATGTAGCAACTTTTCTGAAAGGAAAGTGAATCTAGTTGGTACTTTGGTAAATTTTCAATATTTTTTAAATGCGACGGGAAAAACCTTAAAAAAATAAGGGAAAAAAACGGGAGTTTTTACGCAAAACCAGTTATAGACAAAATCAAATTTTTTATTTTGCTATAACTCAAAAACTAATCAATGTAAATATTTGAAATTTTCACCAAATGTTAAAATTAGCGTTCTCTATACACCATTTAATTTTCAAAGTATTTTGACTTTTATTGAGCTATTTATAGACAATTGAAATTATCAATTTTTTTAATTTTTTTTTTTTTTAAATAACGATAAAATTTTTTTAGCCGGCCAGAAAATCTTGAAAATTTAATACAAGGTTTCTTATAAGTTGTTCCTTAACTGATAAAAAAAAATCTAATATCGTAAGTCACAATTTTTTTTTATAAGTGCTCAAAGTTCCAATTTATACGAAATATGTAAAAATTGCGAAAATTTGCAAGTTATTTTGTAGATAAAAATTCATAAAATTTTTTCTGTTTATACTTAAGGTTTAAAATTTTAACAATAGGTTATCTATAAGCTAGTCTTCAAAAATCTTTAAAAAAATTTCTTCCGGACTTAGAGGAAAAATTTTATGACTGTTTGAAATTTAAGTATTTACGAAATTGCATAAAATAACGATTTATTCTCGAACGACTTTTAATATGTGTTATAATTCAAAAAGTACAAGTCGCAGATTTTTGAAATTTCTACCAGCTGTTAAGATTGGCATTTCCTTTATGTCATATTTTTTTCAAAATATTATATTGACTTTTAAGCCATTTATAGGTATTTAAAATATTCGATTTTTTTAAATTTTATTTTTATAATCGGTGATAAAAAATATTTGGCTCCTACAAAATACTTGAAAATTTAATAGAAGATTCCACAGAAATAGTTCTTATTGTCATTTAAAAATTATTAAAATCCATAGGCACAACTTTTTTTTATAAGCGTTTGAACAACGAATATTGACATAAAATTACATGTAAAATATAATATAATGTTCTAGACTGACAAAGATATCGGGTTTTTTTTAAATGTTTTTTTAAAACTCAAAAACGAAAAACCGCAACAACTTGAAATTATCACCAAATCTTTATATTGACGTTTTCTATACATAGTTAAGTTTTCAATGTATTTTGACATATTTTGATTTATTTATAGACAATTTAAATTTTCGATTTTTCTAAATTTTTCGTTTTAAAATAAAATATACTTATTACAATATTTATAAATAACATTGTATTATATTCTAGACAAACATATCATCTCCGTTCAGAATCGTTTTTCGTATACAATGATACCTATCATTGAATTCAAATTTAACAAATCCATTATAATGACCTATCCTATGAAGAGTCGCACTTCACCCCCAAGTGTACAGCAGAGCGAGGCCCATCCGGTTCTTTTTTTTTTTTTTGAAATATTATAATTTATTGTATTAAAACAAAGAAATCACATACAGTGTAACAATCAATTATTAATTGATCTACCCTCATTAAGCATGCTTGTGGCGAGGTAGATGAGTTGATAGTGTACAATATAATATTTGAATAAACAAAGAAAAAATTAAATTAAAAATTTAACAAATAAAATTTGTGATTACCAACAATATTAAATACTAAAATTGTATATAATATACAATTAAAGTTCAAGTAATAAGTAATTAACAATATATTTTTTTATTAGTTATAAAATTATTTTTATTTACATTAGTTGAAACCAATTTTTTAGGTATAGTGGCAATGAATTAAAATTAGTTGGACCTAAACAGTCCACACAATTTTTCTCAAAACTCTTATTAGAGTAGTTTACAGGCATATCATAAGACCTATTTTCCCTTCTGTTATTTTATTGGAAACCAAAGTTATTAATTTAAAAAATAATAGAGAACTGCTTGTATACATTTCTGACCGGTAGAGCTTTAAAAACTTTATAATTAGTAGTAGACGAACCATTTAATTCTTTTTTATTTAAACAAATTCTTAATGCAAAATTCTGTTGATTCTCAAGAGGCCTGATTGCATTGTCAGTACATCCACCCCAAACTAGTAAACCATATTGGAAAATTGATTTGTATAGTATACAATACGCAAAATGTCTGTTGGTAAGAGTTTGTTCAGTTTAAATAGTTTGGAAATAATAGATCTTAACCTCATAACTAAATTTTCTACATGCAATTTCCAACGGAGATTACAATCAGTAATTATAGTAATACCTAAA